>CM076570.1:1210400292-1210547171 GCA_034641835.2 Pinus albicaulis | reverse complement strand
TAATCAGTAGTTATAAGATATATTAGACAAAGAAATTGAACTGATAAGAAGGATAATGATGAAAGTGTCTCAGAAGAATACAACAGCATGAAAGCAAAGAAGCAGCAGCAAGAGAAAGACAGTAGCAGACTGTAAAAGCATAGCTAGTGGAGCAAAGCAGCATAAAGTGTGGAGACCTGGAGAAAACCAACAAGCAAAAGAAAGAACAAAATAAAAATTACAGAACAAGGTATGGGATCGAGGAAGAAAAAGATTAAAATCACATGATCGGGAGATCATGATTATTTTCAACCTTGGGAGTCTGATGTAGGAGTGTTAGGCTCAAAAAATTCTTTGTATTTTAATAGACATATGGGTCTTGTGTTTTCAAATAAGATTGGTTTCCTATGTATTAAATTGATGTAATTTTAAATATTTTGAGTGATTTAAGTGAGACATTTAGAATAAGAATTAATTAATGTTTGTGAGTCATTTTTTTGTAAATGTTCTCGAATGTCGGAGAACATGAGAGAATTGGGATAGTTGATATTCCATAGGGAATGAGAGATTTTAGAATCAATTGCAAACCCTAAATTATAATTGGTTTCTTGATTTTGTGGATGAGAGAGGATCCTTAGGGATTAGTTGAGTCAAATGAGGACTTAGAGGATATTCAGGATTTTGTTGAGAAGATGGAGGATTTGAAGCATAATTGGTTACAAAACATTTTTTATAAAATTATAAGCCTCAAGGCATAGAGGAGGGAGTTAGGATTTAGAAGAGAAGAAAAAGGTCTGGATTGTGAAGCCTACAAGCTAGAGAATAGGTGAAGAGGGCACTGATTAGAAAATCGGGCTAGAGAGGAGAACCTGTGTAAATATTTGGTTATATATATCGTGACTTGATTTATGAGTTATTAAGAATGCATTGAGAAATTAAACTCATAATTTCATGTGATGAATCAAAGTTGGCATGGTATATATATGCAGGTGAAATGGGACAAAATCAAATCAATTCCTGTCATTATGTATCCAAGCTATAATTTTCATGATTTCATGAGATTGCATGTTTTAAGAGGTCGCATATTTAATTTATAGTTGAGTTCTGTGTGGATTGCATATGTCAAATATTTACCATCGATTACAGAATGGATCGATGCCACTAAAAAAATGTGATCCTTCAAATCAATATCCAATGTGTAATATGTTTTATACCAGAGTGCGTTGAATGAAGATAGAGTGATATCTGCGTAAGAGAACTTGGATTAATGCTAGAAAAGAGAATTAATTGTGGTTGATAATCAAAATAAAAACAAAGTAGAAATCTCTATTTGTCATGGTCACATTGGTGTGTTCACTGTAAAACCTCATATTTTGGTTTGGAACCATAAAAAAAAGGCATAGCAGAAGCATGAATTAGTTTTTTGGAACTTTGTTCTATTTGGAATCAGAATTCAGATGAAGGTTGGAACCGTTATTGTGATACGATGGCGTAGAGGAACTGTGAAACGGTTTTACAAAATAACAAGTGGTTTTCGCATAGAATGAAAATGGTAAGTAGTAAAAGTTAAGGACAAGCGATAGTGTTTAGGTGGTGACACGTCACAATTAAAAACTATCCATTTTGCATGTTATGAAAATATTAAACGTCGTGCATGTTGAGGTATGAAATCCATTGGATTTATGTGCATATTGATTCTTAAGTTGCGATAGCCATCGGGTTTGGTAAGCAGATGGATTGTGGCCCGATATATTTTGTCGACTTTGTATTTTAAATTAAAGTTGCGAACATGGGTAATATTTCATTAGTGTGGATATATGATGTGGTTTATATTATATGATTAGAGAAAGAAATTTATACCTGAATAAAGTTTCTTACTGTTCAAAGTGATTATCTTGGGTTTGATTAATTAATATGCATCTTTATATGCATATTGTGGGTTTAAGAAGCTTGGGATGCATCATTTGATCATGATTGACCATACTTATCGATGATTGAAAATGGTTTACCATTTTTTGTAATGGTTTATCATTACATACCATGGTTGACAATAATTGACAATGATTTTACATGGTTGACTTTCATATTGAGACAATATTTGTCACAATGTGAAATTGGACCATGGTTGACCATAGTTTACCATGATTGTAAACCCAAAAAAATTATATTCTATCCAATGATTAATATTATAAACCATATGAATAATATTATGTCGTGGGGAAGTGAACCCTTATACCAATAAACCTAAGGGATCCATATTATAAACCCAAGGGGAAAATATTAAACCTAAGGGATTAATATTATAAACCCTAAGATAAATATTATAAACCCTAAAATAAACATGGTTTACAATGGTTGATTTTCATATTGAGAAAAAATTTGTCACAACGCAATGTTGGACCATGGTTCACTATTGTTGACCATGGTTTATTTTAATATTTAGAAAATCTTTGTCACAATATGACATTGGACCATGGCTCACCGTGATTGATCATGGTTGATGACAGTTGAAAATCATTTACCATTGTTGGAAATGGTTTATTATTGTTGAATGTGGTTGATGGTAGTTGAAAATCATTGGTCATGACTAATTTTCATATTGAGACAATCTTTGTCACAATGTGACGTCGGACCATAGTTGACCATGGTTGATTTTCATATTGAGACAATATTTGTCACAATGTCAGATTAGACAATGGGTGACCACGATTGACCATAGTTAATGAATATTGACAATGGTTTACCATTGATGAGCATGGTTGATGATGGTTGACAATGGGTGACTATGGTCGATTATCACATCGAGAGAAAAAAATTCACAATGTGATAAAGATTGATATGGTTAACCATGTCAACCACATTTAATAATGTCGTCAAACAAGGTTTACCATGGGTTACCATTATTATGAACCCAAGGATATTAAATCCGAGGATTAATATCATAAACCCTATGAATAATAATATCGCTCAGAATATGAATTCTTACATTAATAAACCCAAGGGAATAACAAAGCCAAGGATTTAATACTAAAACCACAAGGAATTCTAAACCGAAGGGAATAATATTAAACCGAATGGGTTTATATTCTAAACCCGAGGTATATAAACCCTAACATAAATATTATAAACCCTAAAATAAACATGGTCGACCATGGTTTAGGATGACTGATTTTGGTATTGAGACAATATTTGTCACAATATGACGTTGGACCATGGTTTCCATGGTTTACCATATTTTCATTAATTATAATAATAATGTTTAATTAATTAATAGTTACGAAATTAATTTTAAATTAATAATAATGATAAAATTAGTTAATTATTATTCATAACAAGTATTAATTATAATAATTAGTAATAATTAATAACTATAACTTATTAAATATTAATTAATTATTATTAATAATTTATTAATAATTTTTAATTGATTATTAGTTATTAATTAACATTAATTAGTTAATTAATTAATTAATAATAATAATAATTATTATTATTATTATTATTATTATTAATTATAAATCATTTTAATTAATTAACTAACTCTTAATTTTTAAGTGTTAAGTATTAAGTATTTATTGAAATTATTAATTCATTAAACTTACCATATAAATTTAAGGTAAATAAATTTAAGTTAAATCTATTGAATGAATTTGATTTAAATCAATTTCAATCTTATATCCATGTATACAAAACCTTTAAATTTCTATCTTTTTTGAGAAAATATGTTTTACATGTTTTTCATTTGTTATTATTGTTTCTTTATAGCATAGTTTCCCCTTTTTTCACATTTATAATTAAAAAAACCCTCCTCAATGCAATTGATCAATTGCAATAGATTGAATGTATTTAATAGATTGAAATATATTCAATGTATTCAAAATCTATTGAATGTTTAAAAATTAACAGTGAATTAAACATAGTTTCTCCTTTTTTTCACATTTATAATTAAACAAACCGTCCTCAATGCAATCAATAGATTAGATTGAATGCATTTAAAATATATTGAATGTATTGATTGCAATGTAATGAATACATTGATTGCAATTTATTGAATGCATTTAATCTATTGGAATATATTGCAATGCATTCAATATAAATCTATTAAATTATATTAAAATGCAATCTATTTAATACAGTCCATTTATTGCAATCTATTGAATGCATTCAGTCAATTCAAATCAATTGCAATGAATTCATTCTATTGAAATCTACTGCAATCTATTCATATATATTGAAATACATTACATCTATGAAATGTATGATGGATTCAAATGTATTCAATGTATTAAGTGCAATATATAGAATGCATTGTTTGAAATCTATTTAATGCATTATATCTATTGCAATCTATTCCAATGCATTCAAATCTATTGCAATACATTCACCCTATTGAATCCATTAATTCTATTTAATTCATTGGAATCTATGGAAATGCATTTAATCTTTATCATGCATTTCAATCTATTTAATGCATTCAAAATCTATCAAATGCATTGATTGAAATCTGTTGAATGCATTTAATTTTTTGAATGCATTCAATATATTGCAATTTATTAAATGGATTCAATCTAAATATATTACATTCAATTAAATCCACATTAGTTCTCAATTTTAAAATATTTATTATAATACCAACCCTCTAACTCATTTAAACTATAATACTTTAACAATATTTCTCTTTAAGTTTTGTTATTGCATATTAAAATTCTTAAATAATGGAAGTAATTCCTAATCTTTTTCTTTCAACCAATAAATTTATTTATTTTTTTAAATACTTAGGTTAAATCAATATAATTGAATTTTATACCAATAAAATATGGAAATTGAAATATAGTTGTTTTCTATTTTTAAAAGATTGATTTTTTAATCTGTTTTATTAAAAAATTCAAAAATTTAATTTCTTGAATAAACAAAATATTTTACTAAACTAATTAACAACTTTATAAATTTCAATATATTTAAATTAATAAATATATTAATTAACTATTTATTGAATTATCACACTAAGTAATAAATCAATTTTTGACAACTTTATTCTCTCTCTCCCAATGAAAGTAATCCTCTTTCGCATTGGAATTTCCTTTTATAGAGGGTGTCATTATTTGTTTCATTAGATGTCATGAAAACATAACTGGAAAGGATACCGTTAATGGAAAATATTTTCGATATTGAGTGTTATTTGATTAAACAATGAGTATTTTATTCTAATTGAGGATATAGAGATTGAGTGTTGTTCGTTCTTGGCACACGTATTGCAACTAGTGTTACACCATATTTTTATACAACTCCCTCAGCTTAAATCCCATGAAAATATAAGCGTTTCTATTTCTAGAATTGAATAAATAAACCTTTCCACCAGTGATGAGCAGTTAACACCGGGTCACTCAAAGATTTATTATTTATTTCATTAATTTCAAGAATGTTTTTACATTCTACTCTTTACGACTTTCGGATTTAATTTCCAATAATCTTTTCCATATTAACCGTATACATATAAATAGATAGAGTGTTAGGAAAGACTCGTGTCTGATTGGATTAGATTTGAAGCTTAATAGAGAAGTTCATATAAAAGTAAACGGTAATATTCAACGATGCTTTAGATGATGATCGTTGCAGATATATTCAATACTATTTCAAATGATGATTGTTGTTTGTTCTTCTTTTATACTCTATGCTGCTAGTTTTCCCGATTAGAATTTAGTAAGATATATCATATATATATATTCAATACTATTTCAAATGATGATTGTTGTTTGTTCTTCTTTTATACTCTATGCTGCTAGTTTTCCCGATTAGAATTTAGTAAGATATATCATATATAATATATATATTGGATGATCATTCCGGATATATTCAACAGTAATTGATGATTGTTGTTTTTTCTTCCTTTATACTCTGTGCTCCTAGTTTTCCCGATTAGAAATTAGTAATATATATATATATATATATATATATATATATATATATGTTAGGTTTATTTATAGTTATATTTTTTAGTTAATTTGATGGTTTATTTCGAAATTTTCAAGAATAATTTTACATTATTCTTTGTGAGATTTTTAGATTTAATTTCCAATAATATTGTCTTTATGAACGATAGAACTGTAAATGGATGGAATGTTAAGAAAGAATTGATGTCTTATTGAATTATATTTAAAGTTAATAAAAAAAAAATTATATCTATGTCCCTAAGAAAGTGAATGCCATTTTTGGCCCACATACTGTAATTAAATTAATAAAACCATGCTTTCATTAATGCCTTTTATGTAAGGATAACTCCCATCTCCATCAAAATGATATAAAACATCTCACCTCTAGACAATTATTATTAATAATCTCTATATATCACTCTCATTCAGGAATATGAAAATGTTATGAATGATTTCCTAAGTGTACTCCAAAGATAGAGTGATATTTCAAAATAATATATACGCTGGAAAACGAGAGATCGCGAGATTGACTATATTATGCACAAAGATAAAAATAATAAAACAATGGATATGGAACTTAGTATAAGAGGAGATGGAATAGTAACGTAATGCAATTTTCTTAAAATATCCATGCTAGAACATCTATAGGCATTGGAAGATTGTGTGTATCTGCATCATATTGGTGAGTAGAGATAATTAAATACCGAAACACACATCAGGTATGTGTTTAAAGAGTTGTAGTTATTCATTGTCTTATTTTTCAACTATGATGATATTTCAATAATGATGGAATTTTCAATATAATATAAATTTTCAACCTATAGGAAACCTATGTAAAACCTTCCAAAGACTTTTTGGAATCAACTCCAAACCACCGCCATGAATAAGCAGTGGCAGCAACCCACACTTCATTAATTTATGTTGCAGGATGGACAAGCAAGGATCCAAGAGACGAAGGCGTTTTCACACAATTTCCATAAATATCAGAACAAAGTACCCGAGCCCTTACCTCTGTGTATATTTCCTTACCTACCGCAATACTTACTTTTTGCCCGAAAACACAACCCACAACATTTTTTTTTAAATCTTTAAGCCCTTCGCCATATCTTAATTCCCCGCCGATGTGATATACAGCAGGACCCACACTTACCTTACCGCACTTTGCAATATGCTGTAAATCCTCTGTATTCCACAAAATACCTTGGTTTTTCATGACTGCACTTACCAATGTTTACCACCCGCAAAAACGCACTTCGCAAAATTTATCCATTACATGTTAATCCCTTGCAACAAAGTTCATGATGTTGCGATGTGATATCGCATTGCACATCGCAACCACAATCCTTTACGCTTTCTTCCAAACTTCCTGCAACATATGTTATTTGAGTCGCGATGTGATTGTGCCATGCACATCGTAATCGCAAATTTTAATCCTTGCCTTCCGCTGCCTGCAAGGTATTTGTTTTGCGATGCGATATCATCACTACAAATCGCAATCACACAAGTTTATGTTTTCCATCAAAGCACCTGCAATTTAAAAGTTGATATCGCTGAAATGCGATAAGGGCACAGATGCGATGTGTTTTCGCAGCCAAGACAAATAATATTTGAAGTCCACCCTTTTGCATTTTTTAACGTGTTTGTACGTTGTTTCGTTTATAAACTGAAATGCAGGTTTGTGCGTCGTTTAATGAAGAAATGGGTATTTTGACAGTAGAAAGGATGAGAGGTTGTTGAACGTCTGTTCAACACTGAATTGCTTTGAATAGAATTAAGTTCTACAGGCTTCAACCATTTTGTATAAGAAATGTAATTTTCATATGTTTCAGTGTGGTGGAATAGAAGCATAAGTTCGTTCCTCTCCTTTGTAATCGATGTCTGTCTATGTATAAATTTATTTTCGCATTATTTGCAGTCTCTGTGTTGTTGGGGGAAGCATCCCTCTATGTTATTGTTTCATTCAATATTTCCAACATGGTATCAGAGTAAGTCTAGGCTCTCAATAAAATAAAATTATCTCTTTACTGAATAAGTTGTAAGATTGTTTGTTTGTAGAAGCAAAAGTCTCCAAGAGTGAGAAAGATTTTAGATAAGTGAGAAAGTTTGTGTTTACACAGTTAGAATGGCAACAACAAGCACAACACTGTCAAATCCACAATTCAATGCTAAAAACTATGATTATCTGGCCATTACAATGAGGGCCCTATTTGCTTCACAAGATATATGGGAGTTGGTGGAAAATGGCTTTCTAGAACACAGCGCTAAATGATTTGACAACAACATAAAGAGACTTGTTGAAATATGATATGAAAAAAGAATCCAAATCCCTCCTCTATATCTTCCAAGCAGTACATGAGAATATTTTCCCATGAGTTGCAGTAGCAACGAAGTCTAAGGAGGCATGGTATATTCTCAAGACAACCTTTCAAGGCATGGAGAAGGTGAAGACAACATAATTACAAATGACGAGGAGAGATTTTGAAACTCTCTGTATGAAAGAGTTTGATAACAAAGACTCATTCTTCACACATGTGATTGAGATGGTTACTGAGATAAGGTCTCATGGAGAGACACTTGAGGAAAGAAGAATAGTGGAGAAAATCCTAAGAAGTCTACCATAAATATTTGATCCATAGTAGTGGATTGAATAGAGCAACGAACTCCTCATTGGAGCATGCTTTCAAGGCAAAAATGTCTTTTGGTCGAGGTAGAGGTTGAGGAAGATCAAACTATTGATGAAGAGGAGGAAGTCCACAAAGATGTGGAAGAAACAACCCTGCAATCACAAGTGGAAGGGGCAGCAACCAGAATTAAAGAAAAGGCTTAAGCCAAATAAATCACAAGGACAGAGGTATGACAAATCCCAAGTCCAATGTCAGTATTGTAAAAATTATGGGAATTATGCCAATGAATGTAGAAAGAAACAAAATGACATGTGTAATAAACCTAATGAAAATTTAACAAGAGAAAATTAGAACCACGGAAATGTGCTTTTAACTTGTAATGTAGCAAAAAAAAAACAAGAAGATGTATGGTTCTTAGACTCAGGTTGTAGTAACTATATGACTAGAAACATATCAATGTTTTCCAATCTGGATGAGAATGTGAAATCTGAAGTAACAACGGGGACTGATAGTAAAGTCTCTATCATGGGGAAAGGAAGAGTAAGAACACTGACAAATAAGGGAGAGAAAAAGTTTTTGCAAGATGTCTATTATGTAACTGGCCTAAAATTTAACCATCTAATTATTGGAAAACTCATGAATAAGGGCCACACTGTGTTTTTTAAGAATGATGTATGTACAATCATGGATATACCTCCAAGTAAAAGGGTCATTGCAGAAGTGAAAATGACAAGCAATAGGATGTTTCTTCTCAAGATCAAAACAGACTTGAAGAAATGAGGCAATGTAGTAGTAGCCACATAAGAGGTCTTTCAAGAAGAAGTGAAAACTGAAAACTGGTTATGGCATTTGAGATTTGGACATCTCAATTTCACAGGTTTAAATTTGGTGCGTAGAAAAGGAATTTTAAAGGGTTACCACTCATAGAGAAACCAGATAGCCTATGTGAAGGTTTCATCTTGGGCAAACAACATAGAGAATCCTTTCTAGTAGGAAAGAGTATAAGGGAAAAGGCACCCTTAGAGATTGTCCGCTCAGATTTGTGTGGACTAATGCAAATGCCATCATTAGCTGGAAGTCATTATGTTTTGACATTTATAAATGATTACACAAGGAAGACATGGGTTTATTTTCTGAAATGAAAGAGTGAAGTGTTTGGAAAGTTCTACCACATCAAAGCTCTTGTTGAGAAGAAAAGTGGGCACTACATAAAAGTGTTGAAAACTGATAGAGGAGGAGAGTATATCTCCAAAGACTTCCTACGTTTCTATAGGGAGCATAGCATACAGAAGCATTTGAACACAAGGTATTCACCATAGAAAAATGGTGTTGCAGAAAGAAACAACAAGACCATCATGGACATGGTCAGAAGTATGTTGAAGGCAAAGAATTTTCTAAATGAGTATTGAGCAGAACCTATCAATTGTGCCGCATATATTTTAAATAGATGTCAAACCAAAGATGTTATTAATAGAGTTCTGGAGGAAGCCTGGAGTGGAACAAAGCAGTTTGTCACTCACATTAGAGTATTTGGGTGTGTGGCATATGCACATGTCCCAGATCAATTAAGAAATAAGTTGGGCAGCAAGGGAGAGAAGAATATCTTTGTTGGATGCAGTGATGAATCCAAGGCCTACAAACTCTATAATCCATTAACCAAGTAGGAAATAATCAGTAGAGATGTGCAGTTCATTGAAAAAGAAGCTTGAGATGGAATTTTAGAGAAAACTGTAAATGTGAAGACATGTATGTCTCACGAAGATAAAGAGGAATTTATTGTAGAAAATAATTCCTCCACGGTGGCTCCTCCTCTACCTACACAAGCTCACCAGAGCACACCACAAGAAGGAAATAGAACAACCTTGAAAAATCAAGGAAGTGTTTCTCCAAGCACACCACAGGGATCTGCAACTCCCTTGAGTTCAAGTGGAACTCCAAGCGCACCAAGAAGACCAAGATTTAAAAATTTGAGTGAAATTTATGAGCAAGAAGAAGTTGATAATAATGCTGGTCTGAATTCCTCATTTGATTTGTTTTGTCATGTTGATGACCTAGTCCATTTTGAATATGCAGTAAAAGAAGAAAAATGGATTGAAGCAATGAATGAAGAGATTGGTGCAATAGAAAAGAATGATACATGGGTGTTAGTGGACCTCACAACAAGTAAAGAAGTTATTGGAGTAAAATGGGTCTATAAGACCAAGAGGAATTTTGAAGGCAAAATAGAAAGAGAAAAAACAACCCTTGTTGTCAAAGGCTACAAGCGGCAACAAGGAAGAGATTATGAAGAAACCTTTGCACCAGTTGCAAGAATGGAGATAGTGAGGACAATTTTGTCCATTACAACACAATAAGAGTGGAAAGTCTACCAAATGAATTTAAAATCAGAATTCTTCAATGGAGTGTTGAAGGAGGAGGTATATGTTGAACAACCTTCTGGCTATGAAATTGAAGGCCAAGAGCACAAAGTGTGCAAGTTGAAGAAATCTCTTTATGGGATGAAGAAATCACCAAGAGCATGGTACAACATGATTGATACTTACTTGATGGATAATGGGTTTGACAAGTGTGATGGTGAACCCACACTCTACATTAAATAAAATGATGGTAAGATCCTTATTTTTGTTTTATATGTAGATTATTTATTTTTCACAGACAATGAAGTTTCTCTTGTTGTTGATTTTAAAGAAGTCATGAAGAGTGAATTTGAAATAAATGACTTGGGTTTAATGAGATATTTTTTGGGTATTGAGGTAAAGAAAAATGAAAAGGGAATTTTCATTCCGCAAGAAAAATATGTTGAAGAAGTTTTAAAGAGGTTTAACATGCATAACAACAAAGCAGCAATAACTCCAACTATTATGTGGTTGAAATTAAGCCAAGAAGATTGCAGAAAAAATGTCGATCTGACATTGTACAAGAGCATAGTTGGCAATCTAATGTATTTGACTGCAATTAGGCCTGACATAATGTATGATATAAGTTTAATTTTCAGATTCATGGAGACACCAAAGGAAATACATTAGCAGGCAACCAAGATAATATTGAGGTATGTGAATGGAAATAAGGAGTATGGTGATCTATGCTCATCAGATGATAAATTTAAATTGATTGGTTACACTAACAGTGATTGGGCTTGAGTTGTAGATGATAGAAAGAGGACATCTGGGTATGTGTTTCATTTTGGATCGGGAGCCATTTGATGGGCTTCCAAGAAGAAACCAATAGATGCATAATCAACAGCAGAGGTTGCATATGTGGCAGCAACAACAGCATTATGTCAAGCAGTATGGATGAGAAGGATGCTGAGAGATTTTTTTCATGAGCAAGACAAAGGAACAAAAAATTATTGTGATAATAGCTCAACAATTACATTATCAAATAACTCTGTTTTCCACAAGAGAACAAAGCACATAGATGCAAAATATCATTTTATAAGAGAATTGGTTAACAATGGTGAGATTGTTTAGCAACATTGCAAGACAGAGGAACAGTTTGTTGATATCCTCACAAAGCCATTAGGACAGAGGATTTTTTTAATCTCAGAAAGTGTCTGGGAATGACTGATGGCGACAATTGTGGTTAAGGGGGAGTTTTGGAATTAACTCCCAACCACTTCCATGAATAAGTAGTGGCATCAGCCCACACTTCATCAATTTTTCTTGCAGGAAGGACAAGTAAGGATGCAAGAGCCAGAGGCATTTTCATGCAATTTCTATAAATATCATAATAGAGTATTGAAGCCCTTACCTCTACATTTATCTCCTTACCTGCAGCAGTACTTACCCTTTGCCTGCAGGCGCAGCTCACAAATTTTTTGTTTTAAATATTTAAGCCCTTCGTCATATCTTAATTCCCTTCCGATGCGATATCCGGTGAGACCCACACTTACCTTAACACACATTTCAATACGCGGGCATTTCCTTTGTATTCTGCAAAATCCTTTTTTTTTTCATTACCACATTTACCAATGTCTACTGCCCACAACAATGCACTTCACAAAATTTATCCCTTACCTGTTAAGACCTCGCAACAAAGCTTGCGATGTTGTGATGTGATATTGCATCGCACATTGCAGCCACAATCCTTGATGATTTCGTCCAAAACACCTATAAAATATTTTATTTAAGCTGTGATGCTCGTGCCACACACATAGAAATCACAACTTTTAAACATTACCTTCCACCACCTACAAGTTATTTATTTTGCAATGTGATATCACCGTTGCATATCACAATCACACAAGTCTATGTTCTCCATCAAAGCACCTGCAAGTTAAAATTTGATATCACCGAAATTTGATAAGAGAGTGGATTCGATGTGTTTTCACAGCTAGAAGAAATAAATTTTTAAGTCCGCCCTTTTGTGTTTTTGAACGCATTTGTATGTTGTTTTGTGTATAAATTGAAATGCAGGTATGTGCATTGTTTAATGAAGAAATGGGTCTTTTGACAGCAGAAAGAACGAGAGGTTATTAAACGTCCGTTCAACATTGAATTTCTTTGAATATAATTAGGCTCTACAGGCTTCAACCATTTTGTATAAGAAATGTAATTTTCATTTTTTTCAGTCTAATGGAATAGAAACATAAGTTCATTCCTCTCTTGTGTAATATTTTTCTATCTGTGTATGAATTTATTTCCACATTATTTGTAGTCTCTGTGTTGTTGGGGGAAGCATCCATCTGTTTTATTGTTTCGTTCAATATTTCCATCAAGACTGAACGAGTAGGGTTAGGGTTACATGGACATGTAGAGAAACCTATAACGAAATTTTATTGTAACCTAAGAGTTGGAACCTCACAAATACAAGAATCCATTTGTGGTGGAAATTAGAATACTTCTTACTCATGGGAATGTAGTAAGAAGAGAGCAATGAAGAACATGCATTGACCAACCTAAGCTGACTCGTAAGACAAATAAAAAAAGAGTTATAAGTCCTACAAAAATATAGTATCACATGAGATCTTCAAAGACAAAAAAAAAAGTAAACATTAAGGAAGAAAAACCATTTAGGGCAAGAAACACACAAGGAAACATAAATTAAGAAATAGGGCCACGACATAACTCTGTAAAAAAAAATTGGTTACCTTGATAAAGACTCGCGCAACCTCCAAATGTGGTTGGTTGATATAAACTGAAACATTTCTGCCAATAGGTTCTGAAATGGATTTTTCCAATAGCACCTAGCGGTGCCTTTTCCATTATTTTCCAAAGAATATGATGAATTCTAAGAAGGGTTTCCCTGCCAAACCTCTCTCAGGAATCTACGGTCATTAAATGCCATCTAAATTAATGGACGCAATAAAGAGTTAACTAATCTATATCAGATGGATATTTACGTAATTTCATATATATTTACAAATAAACTATTGTTATTTATTAAAAGTGTAGTGCCCACATAAAATATATGAAAGTGTTCGATATGTTATTTCCAACTGGGGTTCGACGGATATATATATATATATAATGTACAAAGGTAGATGAAATAAAAAACCTATCACGACATCCAGAGAAAAATGAATATATATATATATATATATATATATATATATATATATAAACTGTTCCTCAACATAGAAAATTCATTTTTGTCCAAACATTTATTCCACAAAACATATGTAATCCTCAACATAGAAAAATCATTTTTGTACAATCGCCCATCTTGTGTATTAATTTTTTTAACTCTGTCATGAATTAATGTGTTGAAAATATATGTTTTGAATATACATGTAAGAAGTAGTATTTTGCATCGTGGTGAATGTAAGCCTTAGAAGTCTTGGAGAGAAAATAGTGGAGCAATATGTGGTCGGCGCTTAAATTAGTTTGTTAAAAAAAATTATAGTAAGCTATTCTGCAACTTCTGTTGAGTGAAAATCTCAGTAAAACTTCTGTTTTACTTGGTGAAGGAGCGACATACTCAATATGAATGTATTTTTGTGTTTTGAAAATATAATAAAAATTTTATTATGTTGCTCCAATTTACTCTAGTTTCGGGTAAAATTTCAATGTTTTTACCTTTGTTTTGTTGTGGCAGTGAATTGCATTATTTAACCTTCGCCACTTTGTTGTATTACTAAGATCTCTCCATGACTCGGTTTTATTGAGTAAGATCTCTCTACAACTATTGTTTAGAGTAATACAATCCTTTGCCTTATCTTTAGCTTGGTATGAGAGTGGTTGTAAAATTTTATTAGTTGAGAGAAAGTGTTTTTACTCAGAGTTAGAAGTTGTTGTAAAGATAAATTTTTTTGCATATTTACTAGAAAGAAGAATGTTTATTTTTATTTTTTTGTAGTTAAAATGGTAACATAAATCACAATATTGACTATCCTCGTCATGCCCAACCTTGACTAATCCTCATATACCTCATTATGACTATTGGGCTATTATAATGAAGACTTTGTTTTCTTCTCAAGATATTTGGGATTTGGTGGATAATGGGTTCCAAGAAACAACATATGCAATAGCATATAGTTCTTTGATACAAGTAGAAAATGATTTTCTGAAGGACAACTAGAAGAAGGATTAAAAATCCTTCTTCTACATTTTTCAAGCAGTTCATGAAATCATTTTCCCAAGGACTGCAGCAACAAAAAATCCAAGAACAAAACTAAAATGCTAGGAAAAGATTCTAAGAAAATTTGTATGAAAGAGTCTAAGAATGTATACTCAGTTTTTACACATGTAATTAGACTGTTACTCAAATCAAGTTTCATGGTGAGACAATTGAGGAAAAAAGAGTAGTTGAGAAAATTTTCAGAAGTCTTCTAGAAAAATTTGATGTCATAGTTGTGGCCATACAAGAGACAAAGGATCTCTCACACTTTTCAATGGAGGAGTTTCACGCATCACTAATTTCTCATGAACACATATTGAACAGAGCAACAAAATGCTCATTGGAACATGCCTTCAAGACACAAGTTTCATTTGGTTAAGAGAGAGGCAGAGGAAGATTAAATGATAGACGAAAAGGAAGAATCCCACATAGAGGATGAAGAGGAAGCCCTTCAATTTCAAGTGGAAGGGGAAACAATCAAAATCCAAGTCAACTCTCAAGCCAGAATTAAGCACAAGGTGAGAGGTATGATAAATCTCATTTTCAATGTCATTATTGTAAGAAGTATGATCATTATGCAAATGAATGTAGAAAGAAGCAAAATGATATTAGTAACAAACCAAGTGAAAATTTCACAAAGGAAAATCATAACCAAGATAACATGTTTTTAGCTTGTAATGTACCACAAGAAAAACAAAAGGATGTATGGTTTCTAGATTGAGGGTGCAACAACCACATGAAAGGGAACATAGAAATGTTTTCAAATCTATATGAAACTATGAAATATGAAGTGGCATTAGGGACTGATAGAAAAATATCTATTATGGGAAAAGGAAGAGACAAAATTCTAACAAAGAAGGGGGAGAAGATGGACATCTCAGATGTTTATTTTGTCCCTAGTTTGAAGCATAACCTCGTAAGAATTAGCCATCTCATGCAAAAGGGCTACAATGTCATTTTCAAAAATAATTAGTGCACAATTAAGGATAAGTCTCCAAGTGGAAAATTGATTGAAAAAGTTCAAATGAGAAACAGTAGAATTTTTCCTCTCAAACTAAAACAAAATTCAAAGGAAGAAGGTGCTCAAGCACAACTATCAATGAATTCACAAGAGAATGAAAGAAATGTAGCATTTGTCTCACAAGTAAATTTTCAAGTGGAAGTTAAAGATGAAAACTCGCTATGGAATTTGATATTTGGTCATATTAATTTTGGAGGTTTTAATTCCTTTCATAGGAAAGGCATGGTGAAAGGATGTCCACTCATAGAAAAACTGGACAACCTATGTGAAGGATGCATCTTGGGAAAATGACATAGAGAGACATTTCGAGTAGGAAATTCATTAAGAGAAAAGACACCCTTGGAGATTGTCCATTCAAATTTAGGTGGACCAATGCAAACACCATCAATTGGTAGTAGAAATATGTGGTGGGTGCGTAAATTAGTTTGTTAGATATTTTTACAGTAAGTTACTCCACAACTTCTGGTGACTAAAAATCTCAGTAAAACTTGTGCTTTACTTGATGAAGGAGCGGAATACTCCACATGAAAGTATTTTTTTTGTTTATGTTTTGTGTGTCTGAAGATATAATGATTTTTTTTATTATGTTGCTCCAATTTACTCTATTTTTGGGTAAAATTTGAGTGCTTTTACCTTTTTTTTGTTGCAAAAGTCAATTGCATGATTTAACCTTCACCACTTTGTTGATTATATCATGCAAAGGGGCTACAATGTTTTTTTCAAAAATGACCAATGCATAATTATGGATAAGTCTCCAAGTGGAAATTTCATTGAAAAAGTTCAAATGAGAAACAATAAATTGTTTCCTCTCAAGCTAAAACCAAATTTGAAGAAAGAAGGTGCTCAAGCACAACTATCACGGAATTCACAAGAGAATGAAAGAAATGTAGCATTTGTCACACAAGTAAATTTCCAAGTGGAAGTTAAAGATGAAAACTAGTTATGGCATTTGATATTTGGTCATCTGAGTTTTGTAGGTTTGAATTTGTTGCATAGGAAAGGCATGGTGAAAGGATTTCCACTCATAGAAAAACCAGACAACCTATGTGAAGGATGCATGTTGGGAAAAATACATAGAGAGACATTTCCAGCAGGAAATTAAATAAGGAAAAAGGTACCCTTGGACATTGTCCATTCAAATTTATGTAGACGAATGAAAACACCATTAATTAGTAGTAGCTATCAATTATTCACTTTCATAGATGATTATAGAAGTGAGACATGGGTCTACTTCCTAAAACAAAAAAATGAAGTGTTTGAACACTTTCGCTAATACAAATATCTTGTTCAGAAGCAGAGTAGACACTACATCAAATTTTTAAGGACCGATAGAGGTTGTGAATACATCTCAAACGACTTCCTATATTTTTGCATGGAGCATGGAATTCACAAGAAATTTACAACAAGGTATACACCTCAGCAAAGTGGTGTCGTGGAACGAAAATATAGGACCATTATGGAAATGGCAAGGAGTATGTTAAAGGAAAAGAATTTTCCAAATTATTATTGGTCTGAATTTGTCTCTTGTGAAGCATATATGTGTGCAACCAAAAGTGTTATGAATATGGTTCTTGAAGAGGCATGGAGTGGAAGAAAGCATAGTGTCACTCACATGAGACTGTTTGAATGTGTGGCTTATGCACATGCCATGGAAAGTTGGAAAAAAAGGGGGAGAAACGCATATTTGTTGGATATAATGATGAATCCAAGGAATACAAAATCTACAATCCATCAACCAAGAAGGTTATAATGAGTAGAGATGTGCAGTTCATAGAAGAGGAAGCATGTGATGGAAGTTTAGAGAAGAAAATCAATGTGAAATCATGTATACCACATGAATTCAAAGAGGAATTAACCGTAGCAAGTGATCCCTCAATGATGGCTCCTCCTACTCATATTAAAGCTCAGCAAAGCAGTCATCAAGTGACACCATCAAAAAACAATAGGAAAATGTCGCTCAATCAATAAAGAAATACTCCAAGCACACCATAAAGACACACAACACAATCTACTTCAAGCGCAACATGAGGTGACATGTCGAGTCCATCTTCCGCAAGCATAAAAAGACAAAAATTAAGAAATCTAATTTAAATATATGAACAAAATGAATTCGATAGTAGCGTTATTATGCATTCTTTATTTGCATTAATTTTTCATGTAGATGACCCAATCCATTTTTAGGATATTGTCAAAGAAGAAAAATTGGTTTCGAAAATGGATGAAGAAATAGAAGAAATAGAAAATAATGATACATGTGAGTTAGTGGAGCTTCCGTAAGGAAAATAAGTCATTTGAGTGAAGTGGGTCTATAAGACCAAGAGAAACGCCGAAGGAAATATTGAAAGGCATAAAGCAAAGCTAGTTGTCAAATAATATAAGGAGCAGCATGGTAGAGATTATCCTGTGACATTTGCGCCAGTTGCGAGGATGGAGATAGTACATGCAATGTTGTCAATTGTCACGTAACATAAATGGAAAATGTATCAAATGGAAATAAATCAACGTTTTTAAAACAAGTGTTGAAACAAGAAGTATATTTTGTGAAACCACTTGGTTATGAGGTAGAAGGCCAAGAAGACATGGTGTATAGGTTGAGGACAACTCTTTATGTTGTGAAGTAAACACCATGTGCATGGTATAACATAATAGATGCTTACTTGATGGACAATGGCTTTCAAAAATGTGATGGTGAGCCTACACTCTACATAAAAGAGGATGACAATAAGTTTATTATTGTTGTTTTGTATGTAAATGATTTCATCTTTATAGAGAGTGATAATTTTCTCATCGTTGATTTCAAAGAAGTCATGAAAAGTGAGTTTGAAATAGTTTTTTTTTTTTTTCTAAGTTAGGCTAATTCTATTAGATCATATAAAACAAAAGGTTAGAAGTCGCATCCTGAGGAATGAACAAGTTAAATCCACAGGGAAGAGTCTAGATAATTCTATCAAGTGCTGGACTACCCCTACTGGGGAAACCAGTCCTTAGAGGTTCAAAATATGCTGTTGCCCAAGATGGGAAATCAATAGAAAAACTTTGCAATATTATACACGATAGCCAGAGAAAAACATTTTTAAACATGTGCAATCCACAAAGAGATGAAAATAAATTCCTAAGGATGACCTACATGCTATCACTCGAAGTTGGAATCTCTTCGAGGATCCTGCACATGTAGCTAACATCCTCCATCCCCGAGCACAACGCGTGCACATCAGACGGTTGGCGCGGTGAATAAAGAGAGCCCGAATTCGCCATGTTTTCCTTAGGCTGAGGGACTTCTTGTTGCTGAGAGAAACCACCTATGTTCAAGTCCAAGCTACTAGTTTGAAATAGTTGACTTGGGGTTGTGAAGGTATCTTTTGGGCATAGAAGTGAAGCAAACAAAAAATGGTACTACAAGAAAAGTATGTAGAAAACATTTTAAAGAGGTTTAATATGCTAAAGAGCATGCTCGCACGAGCTCCAAATTTCATGGGGTTGAATTTGAAAAAAGAATATTGCAACAGTAATGTAAATCGAACATTATACAATTGTGTGGTGGAAAATTTAATGTATTTGATAGCAACTAGGCTTGATATAATGTATGCAGTGAGTTTGGTGTCAAGGTTCATGGATACACCCAAGGAGACACATTAGAAAGAAACCAACATAATTTTAAGGTATGTCAATGGAAAAAAGGAATATGGTATTTTGTACACCGCAAAAAATGATTTTAGTTTGGTTGATTAGACTGACAGTGATTTGGATGAAGGTGTTGATGATAGAAAGAGCATGTCAGGATATGTTTTTCATTTGGGTTCGGGATCCATTTTAGGGGCCTCCAAGAAGTAATCGATAGTTTCATTGGCAATAACAGACATTGAATATGTCACCACAACAACAACAACGCGTCAAATAGTTTGGATGAAAAGAATGTTAAGGTATTTATTCCAAGAACAAGAGAGAACAACCACTATTTTCTGTGACAAAAATTTTGCAGTTGCACTATCAAATAATTATGTTTTCAGAAGAGGACTAAACACATTGGCATTAACCATCAGTTCATTTGATGATTGATTAACAATGGTGAAATTGTGTTGCAACTTTTCAAGTCACACGAACAATTTGCAGATATCTTAACAAAAACATTGACACACGAAAAATTTATTCAAATCTGAGAGATTGTTTGGCAATTGTAATTTGCAGACATCTTAACAAAACCATTGACACTGTTTGGGAATTGTGATTTATAGACATCTTAACAAAACCATTGGAACTTGAAAAGTTAAGTGAAAGGAGCCATACATGTAGTAGACGTGTAAATCAAGAAAAGGGAGTTTCACTGCAAGTTGTGGATTTTGTTTTCACTCGAGCACATTGCTTAAATGAATTTTTTTACCCCTTTCCGCAACACATTAAATAATTAAATTCAAATGAGCATGCATTTCCGCAACACATTAAATAATTAAAGTCAAATGACCATGAAAAATTGGTGAAACTTGTGGTTGATACATGCAAAGTTGGTCCGCTTGATACATTTATTTCTCTACCTCATGTATTACTTTTTTTTTACTCTGTCATGAATTAGTGCGTTGAAAATATATATTTTGAATATGCATGGTATTATCTTGCGTAGTGGCGGATTTAAGCCTCAGAAGTCTTGGAAAGGAAATAGTAGAGCAATTTTTAGTGAGCTGGTAATACAATTTATTACAGGTTGTACAATAAATTACTCCGAAACTTGTGATTAAGGGTAAGTTTTACTTGCAAATAAGCTGCATTTAAAGATATAATCCAAAATTTTATTAGGTTACTCGATTTTTTTACAACTAGTATGTAGGCTGAAAATTTGGACTGCCTTCTATGTCATGTGATTGGAACAAATAATCTGATGGGAGATCATAGCCGGATTCACATAGCAGCATGTTTGACTTGTTCCATCGTATCAATCTAATCGTCGTCAGTTTATCTTATCGACTCTAACACGTTATAATCTTTATTTAAAGGGGTAATTATGCTATTTTTTCAAAGCAGTGACTGGATTTCCTAAAATAATCAAACTCGTAGTTTAATTAGCCTAACTAATAGGTGCAGTGGATTTTATTGTTGTATTTTCTACTTAATTTTGCTAAAAATTTAGTAAAGATTTTTAACAATTATAAATTTAAGTATTTAGTTTAAACAATAAAAATTTTCAAAAAAATTAGTAAAATTACTTTAAAATTTTGATTATAGTGATTTAGTTTTAAGATTTTGGATGTAAACTGAAAATAATCTATTTCCTCATTAAAAGACAATTTAAATGCACACAGTAAGTTTTCTTGGAAAATCTCTCACCTTATTAGGGTGAGAAATTCTTTAGTGTGGCTCCTAAATTTAAGTATTTTCTAAATTTTTATGATGTTGAATTCATTTTAAAATTTTAACTAACAAAAATCATAATCTTGCTCAAAAATGTATCACAAATTCCAACTTTGACAATTATTAATTTAGTTAAATCAAACCAATATCAATTATTATTTTCAATTAAAAACATAACAATAACATATGGTTTTTAACAAAATTTGTAAAAAAAATGCACACTCAAACTGCTGTAATAAAAATGCAAAAAAAAAGTAGAGACAAAATGCACTTGTAGGTCATACCGACTCTTTTGTAAAAGAATCTTCCTCTTTTATTAATGAGTTAAAGGACGTTAGAATGGATCCTCAAGATAGGCTAGTTAGTTTTGATGTTGTCTCTCTTTTCGCCAATATCCCATTTAATGAGGCCATCGAAATCATCACTATTCCAGATACGGCCCATTTAGTCGGGATTTGCTTAACATCTACTTTCTTTAGTTTTGAAGGTGAGTTCTATGAGAAAACATGTGGTGTTTTCATGGGCTCTCCCCTTTGCCTGATTGTTGCTAATCTCTTTATGGAGGACTTTGAATATAAGGCTCTTTCCTCTGCTCTGTGCCAGCCAAATATTTGGAAAAGGTTTGTAGATTATACATGTGTCGTCTGGCCTCATGGTAAGGAAGAGCTAGGTCGTTCCTTCGTTCATATTAATAGTCAATCTTGCTCCATAAAATTCACCATGGATTATGAGGTGGATGGTATCCTTCCCTTCCTTGACGTTCTTATCTCTAGAAAGGACGATCGTTCTTTCTCCCATCAAGTTTTTCGAAAGAAAACCCATATTGAGCAATATCTTGATGTTGGTTCTCATCATTTCCCTGCTAAAAAATTAGGCGTCCTCAATACCTTAGCCACCAGGGCATTGAGAATCTCTGATAAATCTCACCTTGAGGGAGAAAAGACCATCTCCTTAGTGTCTTTTTTAAAAATAGTTATAGTAAGTCTCAAGGCCTTAAGGCTTTTCTTAAAGCAGAAAGAGGTCCCTTGGTTAAAAATTAAAATTAAAATGAACCAATTCAGTGGTCCTGCAATGTAAGGCTTCCTTTCATTCAGGGAACCACAGATAGGATTGCTAGGATCCTTAAGAAGCATAAGGTTTATTCTTCCTTCAAGCCCCTTAGCACGATTCACAGCTCTCTTAAATCGATTAAATATCCAGTGAACTCTAGGGATGGAAAATGTGTCTATATTATTCCTTCTTCTTGTGGGACACCTTACATTGGTGAAATTGGTCGATCTATTAACCAAAGGATCAGTGAAAATGCTGCTGACATTAAGCATGGAAGATATCGCACCTATGCCCTAGCTGAGCATGCGGAAAAGACTAACCATCATATCTGCATTGAAGAGGCTAAGGTCATAGCTAGGATTAACCACTTCCATCATTGGAAGTTAAGAGAGGCCTTAGAAATTGAAAAAAATCTCAATAGAGATGATGGCTAGAATATAAGCAGGTGTTGGATCCCTACCATATATTCTTAATGTTCGTTTTTTTTTTTTAAGGAGAATAATAGGAATACAAATTTACATACAGTTAAATAAATAAATAAATATAATATAATAGGTAATAAATAATTAAATAATAAATAATTAAATAATAATATTAATAATAATAATAATAATAATTAATTAACTAAATAAAATAAAATAAAAATATTTATAAAAATATTTTATTAAATAATTAAACTTTTAAATTAATTAAATAGAATTAGCCGTTATAATTTTATTTAATAATTAAGTAAATAATTAATTTTATTAAAATAGAACTAGCAATTATTAAATTTCATAGTCAAACTAGCCATTATCCTAACTGTATTTTTACATCTATTTAAACTCAATTTATAGTTCTGATCTTTCAGCTAGCCCTAATGATGAACCACACTCACCTAACCCTGATAATGAACCACACTGGTTAGTTCGAAGCGCGTCGACATTGTTCATTTAAATGTGATTATTACTGAAAAAAATCTACATAAAATTTAATTTATCAGCCAATATAATTTTTTATAATATTATTTTTATTTTATTAATAAATAAATTAATATTTAAAAAAAAATATTTTTTTAAACAGTGAAAATACTAATCGTGACAAGATTGTTATCTGAAAATACAAATTGACTCATCTCATCTCCAATTAAACATGGGATAATTATCTTTATAATTTAATATCTTAAATTTCACTATATTCCTAACTATCGTAATGTTCAAACACATTTGCAGCATATTCGCTACAGAATCTAACTCTTTTTCGATTATCATTTAATCCAATTAATTTATTTAATGTCAACATTTTGCACGTTTACACTCTTTTTATTGCACCGTTGTTCTTTCTTAATTGAATCAGTGTCCATTCAAATGATTTTATAACTTAAAATTTCAAATTTGTAAGATTTTCACGCATTTAATAGGCGGATGCATCTAGATCATATCTCCAAACAAATCGTATTTCTTTTCAGATTATCATGTAATTCAGCAAACCATTTATTATTAATTCTTAAACGCGTAGGACAAATCGACAGCATCTTATTAGACTAAGTGCTTCTGTTTCTCTCAATTATGCAACACTAAATTCGTATGGTCGTGTAGCCGCAGCCAACTTCTTACGTACCATTCCAAGGGACAACCTTATTTTTCTATTCACGATAAGGGTTGATGAGGGTTGGAATTTGTATTTTTCATTGTATGGCAATAATTTGTTTTTCTCAACATCTTAGGTTTTTAGGTATTTCTTTCATGAACGGGAAACGTCAGGTTTACAATTTTATCTTTATTTTTTTATTATAAATGGCTTTTTAAAGTTTAAAATTTGTTTTACTCACTTTTAATTTCCAAACTATTCACATTTTTTTTATCAGTTTTTATCTAAAAAAAAC
The DNA here is from genome assembly GCA_034641835.2 of Pinus albicaulis. Taxonomy (NCBI): domain Eukaryota; kingdom Viridiplantae; phylum Streptophyta; class Pinopsida; order Pinales; family Pinaceae; genus Pinus; species Pinus albicaulis. Next base: position 1,210,522,805 of record CM076570.1, on the reverse strand, counting down.
ATGTGCAAATATGAAAATCTATTCCACTCACATCATATTAGGCTTTCCATTATTAAAACCAATCTATTCCTATTTCAATATTTTCAATTTGAACATAAAAAATTATCTTAAAACTTTTCACATATTTATCCTAGGGAAAAAACAACAAAACCAAAACGCAGAAATACCTTGTTGAACTCTAAAATTTGTTTTATTCACGTTTGATTTCCAAATCATCCACATTCTATTTATCGTTCTTATTCCAAAAAAAAATTCCGTCATTACAATCAAACTACTCCTATTTCAATATTTTCAATTTAGAATTTTATTAGATCGTTTAAATCTTGCAATTACCCAAAAAGAAATTTCCACCTGAGACTATCTTCTAGTAGTCTCTTTCTCTTGGATTGTCTCCTTGTCTTCTCCACCATTATAATCACATAAAATTTACGTGGATTTGGGTTTGTAGTAAAACCAGCACAGTGTGAGGCTAGAGGAGTCTCCTCCACCATTATAATCAGATGAAATCTTCTTGGATTTCGATTTGTAGTAAAACCAACACAATCTCAGGCTATTCTCTAGGCTGCTCCTCCTCTCCACCATCGGTTTGTAGGAAAACCAACACAATGTGAGGCTATTCTCTAGGCTGCTTCTCCTCTCCACCATTATAATCACGTGAAATGGATGTGGGGTATGGGTTTGTATAAAACAAACGCAACGCATCAAAAGTGTGTTTTAATATTTCATTAAAAGTGTTTTAATATTTCATAAAGTTTTTATAGGTGAGTTTTACCTCATAACTTATTCTCAATATAGGAAATCTTTAAGTCAGATAAAAAAACCAATACCATAAAAACAATTATTACATCACCAAGTATTTTAATATTTCATAAAGTTTCTATAAATGAGTGTCAGCCCATAATCTATCCTCAAGAAAAAAATCAATACCATAAAAACAATTACTACATCACTTTTAAGTTAGACAAAAAAATCAATACCCATAAAAACAATTACTACATCACACATGGATAACCAGCTCAACTATGATCCACCCTATTTATTTTCCTTCTCATTAGTGAGAAACAACAAAATAATATATGACTAGTGTACATTTTTCCTTCTCATTAGTGAGAAACAACAAAATAATATATGACTAGTGTACATTTTTCCTTCTCATTAGTGAGAAACAACAAAATAATATATGACTAGTGTACATTTTTCAAATGGGAATTTTTAATTTTTGGGGCCTGATCAAGTGGTCCGTCATAAACAACCATCCTCAAAATTTTAAAATATGTTTCATAGTCATCATGTCTTAAATATCGCCTTATGAAGTGGTCAGTCATAAACAACCATCCTCAAAATTTTAAAATATGTTTTATAGTCATCATGTCTTAGATATGTTTACTTAAGTGATAATTGTAAGTTCAGAGTAATTTTGCAAGCATTTTCATTTGTAGGAATTTTGACTCATTTGTAGGAATTTTGGCTTTGGCTTTTTCGCCAAGTGAATGATTATTGAGGTATACTTGTGTATCTATGGAATACAATTTATTGATAAAGAATTTGAAACTGCAAAAGCCACATGTAGTAATCAAGATTATGTGAAAAATGTAAATATAATGTGCTTTTGTAGAATTGAGAAAATAAATTTCTTACTCTTCAACTTAGAAATTTAAAGTAATGGCAACTCTGAAGTTTAATAACTCTCTAGGCTTAAATTATTAGTAGGGACGTTAGGTGAATTTAAACTAGATGATTTTTCCTACTACTTTTCAAATTATAAATTATTATAAATGTTAATTAAAAAAATTAGACTGAAGCCACTTACATTGGTTAATAGTGATGAGTAATTTGTAAGGATAAGGCTTCTTGAGAAAAACAAAGAATCAAAACTACCTTATGAAAAAAAGTTACAACATTTTGAGTAATAAGAAAATGGTTTTCTAGAACTCGAAACTTAAAATAGGTCATTGCAATACTAAATTACTAATACAAAATAACAAACACATTTTTATAGTAATAAATGTATTCTTAATATTAATATAATTAAATATATTTAAAACATTTACATTAATAAACATATTTTCTTAATAATAATATATTTAAATATATTTAAATCTTAAATGAATTAAAAGTTGCACTTCAAAAGTCTTAAGTGCCACTCAACATCCCATCTATAACATAACAATTGTTAAAGGCATAGGAAGCATAGAACTACACATTATCAAGGTCCAAACGCACTCCACTCTTCTAAGCCATAAGGGTAGTCCAGTGCCACCTGCAATGTGTTGTGATGAACATTGTTCTTAGTTATGCAGTGGTTGTAGGAGTCATGTAAATAAATTGTTGCCCAAAAACTTGCTTCATCATTTGCCATGTTGATAGATTAAAAATTTGACTAAATTTTCAAATAAACAAAACAAATCAACTCAACCTAAAAATGTATATTACTAAACTTATGAAAACAATCAAAACAATGTACATAAATTCGGTAGAATAAAATAACCACATACCAATCTCATTTTTTTCCTAACAAGAAAACAAAGCGAATGATATACACATATTGAACAGGAGAACAAGCCACAAAGTAATAGAAAAACTGAGGCCATTGAGAGCAACTGCCATTACTTTCTTTGCCATGCTCAAGTGACTACTTGGCCATCAACGCTCTCTTTGCAAAAGGGTTACTTTCCAATTTAAATTAAAATATATATAGTAGAAAATTGTGTTAGACAGCGGAACACTCTTCCCTGTAATAAATATTAAAAAGACAAACACACCGATAAATTGTGATTCAACCATATGAAACGTGTGGGTGCTTTTTTTCCAAAAGTAACCCGTCAAAAATACATTCTACCGATCAAAAAAACATGTTCATTTAAAAGTTTTAAACATAAAATACATTTAAAATGAGAACAATTTTACCGTCAAATTCCAACCCTGTTCACGATTAACGATATCAATTCTTTTCGAAGGCAATAAAAACGATAATGGAACGGTCTTGGCAGCTTAAACCCCGTGTCAAATAATGTAGCTTAACTATTGGGTAATTTATTTATTTTTACAATTTTGACTAATATTTGATAGAGACGGAACAATCTCGGCAGGTTAAACACCGTGTCAAATGATGTAGTTTAACTGTTTCGTAAACAAATTTAAAACGATTTTGACTAATCTTTGATAGAGATCAGTTCGGATTGCAGGCTTGAGAGGTGTAATATGTGGTTTTAGGATCCTTTAAAACTTAAATTAATTTATATATCAAATATTAGAATTTAAATAATAAAAATTGTAATTTATTAATAATTATATTACAGTATTATTAGGTCAAAGGATTTTAGGTTCAGTGATTTGGTAAACAATTTGTTTTTAAGTTATTGGGTTGAAGTTTCCTGAAATATATTTATTTTTTCATTTGTGGGAATTCAAGTCTCATGAAATATATTGTATGTGGATAGAAAATGATATCTATAAAATGTTGTATATGGTATCGTGGAAGTTACCTATTGTAGAAAATTCTCATTCCTTTTAAATAAAGTATTATATCATCATCAAAATATTCCATAAAATACACTCAATAAAAAAATTTAAAATATATTAAACTCACTATAAATTAAATCATTTTGTAAATATAGTTCAAAACACTTATATAATCGTTACACATTATCAACATTAAAAAAAATCATAAAAGTTAACTTAATTATAACATTTTTTAAATTATTATTATTGTAATTTATTATTATAAAAAAATTAATGTATAAGTTAAAGATATGTACATTTTATGACTTATATACTATGACTTATTAGATTTTTAATTTGTAAACAAGTTTTGTTACAATATTATGACTTATATACTATGATTTATTATAATATTTTTCTAATTAATCAATTCAATTAAAAAGACAAAAATATCATAAATACTTTATAAATAGATGTTAAATTTTTAATTATAACTATTATTAAAAATATTTTGTATTATTTCATGAATTAGGAATTTTTCTCTAGTGATCCATAAAATGTGACATCAGAATAGATTTGGTCGATGTGTTTCGAACCAGCCTGTGTGGTTCATCATCAGGACAAGATGGAAAATCTGATCAATAAACCCTTTTAAATAGATCTTAAAGCTCTAACTAGCCGTTTGTAAAATAACGACTAGTTTGACTCAGATCAAAAAATATATAGTAGTTTATTTATTAATAAAGAATAAATCCCATGATTAATCTTTAAAATCTAAATTTTATATATTTATATTTATTTTTAATAAAAATAATAATTATTAATCTAATATAATTTTGAAGAATAAAATAACTATTTAATATATATATATATATATATATATATATATAATAATTATTTATTTGTTTTTATTATTATTAGTTTTTTTATATCGAATAAATTAAATGTTAAAAATAATTTAATAATATTTATAGTTTAAATATATAAAAATTTATTTTATTTTTAATAATTATATGTTAGTTGATTCAAGACCCATAACATAAATAAATAAAAATAAATAAATAAATAAAAATAAAAATAAATAAATAATAAAAAAATAAAAATAAAAATAAAACTAAAACTAAATAAATAAAAATTAAAACATATAAAATAAAAATATAAAAATAAAAATAAAATAAGTAAAAATAAAATAAATAAATAGATAAAAATAAAAATAAAAACGAATAAAATGAAAAATATAAAAAAAAACGAATAAAAATAAAAATAAAAATCAAATAAATAAATAAAATTATAATAAATAAACAAATAATAATAATAATGATATTTTAAAAATTAAAAAAAATTAAAAAATATATAATTATAAAATTATTGGGAATGAAGGGCAGGAATCCAACATCTGCTGACAATCCATCCATCATCTCTGTTGAGGTTAGCAGGCCTCTTTTTGATTTCCAGGGCTTCTATTAACTTGCGGTGGTATAAATGGTCAATCTTCGCAATAACCTCAGCATCTTCAATGCAAATGTGATGATTTGTCTTCTCCGCATGCTCCTCTAGGGCAGAGGAGCGTGATCTATTATGCTTAAGGTCAGCGACATGTTCTTGAATTCCTTGACTAACTGATCGACCAGTTTCACCAATATAAGGGGTCCCATAGGAGCACGGAATCAAGTAATCACAGGGATTAAAAAAATCCCTGTGATCGATTATCTGGAGTTCACCTTCCGTTTATCCTAGGTACTACGGATAAAATTGCCAAGATTCTAAAAAAACATAATGTGTCCTCAACCTTTAAGCCCTCCCGCACCATTCGGAGTTCGCTTAGATCGGTTAAGGACCCAATTTTCCCGAAGGATGGTAACGGTGTTTACTTGATTCCGTGCTCCTATGGGACCCCTTATATTGGTGAAACTGGTCGATCAGTTAATCAAGGAATTCAAGAACATGTCGCTAACCTTAAGCATAATAGATCACGCTCCTCTGCCCTAGCGGAGCATGTGGAGAAGACAAATCATCACATTTGAATTGAAGATGCTGAGGTTATTGCGAAGATTGACCATTTCTACCACTGCAAGTTAAGAGAAGCCCTGGAAATCGAAAAGAGGCTTGTTAACCTCAATAGAGATGATGGATGGATTGTCAGCAGATGCTGGATTCCTGCCCTTCATTCCCAATAATTTTATATATATATATATATATTAATATCATTATTATTATTATTATTTGTTTATTTATTATAATTTTATTTATTTATTTGATTTTTATTTTTATTAGTTGTTTTTTATATTTTTCATTTTATTCATTTTTATTTTTATTTTTATCCATTTATTTTTTTTATTTTTACTTATTTTATTTATATTTTTATATTTTTATTTTATATGTTTTGATTTTTATTTATTGAATATTTATTTATTTATTTATTTATTTATTTTTATTTATTTTTATTTTTTTTTAATGTTAAATAAAATTATTTATAATATAAGGTAACTGATGTTATGGGTCTTGAATCGACTAACATATAATTATTAAAAATAAAATAATTTTATATATATTTAAACAATAAATATTATTTAATTATTTTTAACATTTAATTTATTCGATATAAAAAACTAATAATAATAAAAACAAATAAATAATTATTATATATATATATATTTATTTATTTATTTTATTCTTCAAAATTATATTATATTAATAATTATTATTTTTATTGAAAATAAATATAAATATATAAAATTTAGATTTTAAACATTAATCATGGGATTTATTCTTTATTAATAAATAAACTATTATATATTTTTTGATCCTAGTCAAACTAGCCGTTATTTTACAAACGGCTAGTTGGAGCTTTAAGATCTATTTAAAGGGGTTTATTGATCAGATTTTTCATCTTGTCCTGATGATGAACCACACTGGCTGGTTCGAAACACGTCGACCAAATCTATTTTGATTTGATTTTCACCAAAAGATTTTAATCACAATATTTCATGAATGTTAATTCTCTCATTTAATTAATAATAATTAATAATAAAATAAAAGTTCTAAAATTCTTATTTCAAAATAAACACATATATAAATATAAAAACACTAACAAATTACATTATATTAAAAATATATAAATATATAAAACACTAACAAAATTACATTAGATGAAATACTTTTAAAAAATCGATAATAAATATAGCATCCGTGTAAGGCAACCAAGTAATCAAGAATCATGAATTTCAAGAAGTTTTCCAAAAACATAAAAGCAAGAAGGGGACAGTTTCTTGATTTGTTTCTATTAGGAGAAACTTTGCCACATTATTTGCGGTGACTTTCAACTTTCAGAGTTTTCTTCGAAATCTTATTACAATCGCAAATGCGTGCTCATTTAACTTATTTAGATATCATATCTACTCGGTGTGAGTTTCAGGCTGAAATATTAACTGGTATTTGAACAAGTATGACATAGTAGGTTTCCTTTCCACTTAATTAAGTGAATTTAGGAAAGAGGGGAGATCATTGAGATTTCAGAACTGAGCCTATAAAAGTTTAACCTGCTCTCATCTAAATCATGGAATAGTTGGCATGCATAGAATTTGCAGCAAAAGGGTGTAACATGACTAAAAATCTGCCTCTTCCAGATCATCCAAACAGTCAGAGATGGATGGATTTGTACGCAACCGCACGAAAATGCCTCTTTTACTGAATGTTGCTAAGGAGGGAGACATGGTTTCACGTATTTTCTTGGACATTAGGTATGGTTGGTCTGATCTAGTTTCATAAACTAGTTTTTGTGAGGTGGCGAGCGTGGCTTCAATCTTGTCGCTGTTAGCTCACTAATAGATAGTGCTTGTTTTTCACCGAACCCCTGCGAAGGGGCTTTGTTGGTGCTTGATGGCTACTGGGATCTGAGCTTCAGGTGGAAGCTGGGTGAGCTTGTTTGATCACCGTTGATAGAAGCACTGTTGAGAGTTGCAATTGCAAGGGATTTGTGATCGGGACCAGAGGCCTGTGTGTTCACCATCTAGTCAGGAGTTGAGACATCGTTATGTATATTGGCATTGTAGGAATTAAAATTCAAAGGAGGCAGAGTAGCTTCTACAGGGTATTCATTCTTTTTTCTTTTCTTTGTTGCAGTAGTCCTTACATGTTCAAGGAGTTGTAGGTCAAGTTGGAGCGGACATGATAAACAAGGGTCTTGTTGCTCTAATCATGGGGTAACTAGATGTTGTTATTCACATGGATAGAACAACCATTTCCTGCAAGGTAAGTTAGAACATAAGAAGAACATTTTACAATGTATTTCCAATGCCTTTGAAAATAAAGAAATAAAATGTTGAAAATATTAAAGTCACCTGCCAGCCTTGGGCAGGAAGAAAAGAGTACAAAGGTAGCAGAAGTAGAAGCTTTGAGTGCATAGCACTCTACATTCAAAGAAGAATGGAAGAACCGTAGGAATGAAATTAATCTTTGTTGGGCCGCAGCCACAAATGACAGAGAAGAATTGATTATGGTGATAGGCAGAGCCGTTTTACAGTGGAACAAAGATTTTTCCGTAGATCCGAACTACGGAGGAGTAGATCTTATTAAAACAGTCATTTCGGGATTTTAAAGCCCTCAACAACCAAAATGGAGAAATTTGATTTAATACAGCCAAAGTCCTTTTAATTTTGGAAAGGCGGGACAAGTGGTCCCCTCCACTTATCCTCTAATCGGAATCGCAAATTCCTTATGCAGTGTCTTGTTGATGTGAAGATTTGCGATGCGATCCAATCGTAATCGCAAATCGCAATACATATGACATATATTCCAAGTGTCTTGTTGATATGGCAGAGTTCTGCAAAGCGGAATGGTTGTAATATACAACCAAAACTTCTGTTATAATCACCCTCCACCAACAGCCGATGCCCGTGGGTCCACAAGACCACGCGGCAATGTTTTATTGCAATCGCATTTTGCCAATCGGCAAGGTTTTGTTATATGCCCCGATCACTTTACCATAGGCTAGACCCGATCCATTTATGCAGCAGTGTTAAATGGTTCATCGCGTCTGGATCCCAATCGCAATCACAATTTTATTTGGTCGCGCGTTTTGTTTAAAGCGTGGACCCGACGGTATTATTACACTAGAGTTATATGGTCGTCTCATCCGTTATATAATTTCAATCACAATGTTTCATTGGATGTTTGCGATGCGATCCAATCGCAATCGCAGCATCGCACAACACTCAATCGCAAGTTTGTTTGCCAAGCCGATCCACCGATCGCCGATTGCCGACTGCGATGTGGTCCCCACTCGTATGTCGTGCATTTGATATTTTTATGTTCTGAAAGGTTTTTTTTCCTTTGTAATGTGGTTTATTTCTTTGTATCAAGTTTTTACATAGATTTGTAATGTTTTCAATATATGCGCGGCATATAAAAACAAAAGGCCCGAGAGCTTGTAGTGTGTTCTATTGTTATGTTTTTTTTGTTTCGCACAGCAGCGCGGGTAGAACGAAATACACAGCAGTGTGTTGGTTTACAGAGACAGAGTATTGTCTTGGAAATACAGAGAGCTGATTTGCACTGCGTTTGTAGCAGTCCTGGTTTTGTAATCCCTCTCAATGAGGAAGTTTGTAATAGTTTTCTTTTGTGAATGAAATAGAAATTTTCAAAGTGTTAAACTCTGTCCTTTGATTGAAACTTTTAATTTATCTGTGTTGGTAAGGAGAGCTTTATTCTCTCCATTTCTATTGTTCTATAATTTGTAATATTCCATATGGTATCAGAGCTAGTTCAGGCTCTTTGAAGGTTTCAAAGAGGCTAAAGAAGAAGAAGACTTGTTGCAGCGTTTTCTCCAGCAGTGTGAAAGCTCAATAGAAGTCAAAATTTCAGGTATTTCTCAAAGAAAACGGTGTTATTGTTTTTGTTTAAAAGAGTTTGTTATTTCAAGAAAAAGAAAGAAAGTTTGTTTAAGTTCAGAGTTCAGATTAAGAGAAATGGTTGGACCAAGTACATGAATGAGCATTGGAAATGTTCAGCTTCCACAACTTAATGGAAATAACTATGATTATTGGGCCATTACCATGAGAGCCTTGTTTGTTTCACAAGACTTATGGGAGTTTGTAGAAGATGTTTTTGTTGAACCAGCTGATGAGCAGGCCTTTAATGCCTTAACTCAAGCAGAGAAGGATTTTTTGAAGAGAAATAGGAAGAGATACTCTAAAGCTCTCTTATTATTGTATCAAGATGTAAATGAGAGTGTGTTTCCAAGGATAGCAGTAGCTAAGAGATCCAAGGATGCATGGGAAACTCTGAAAGTAGCCTATCAAGGTATGGAGAAAGTTAAGACAGCAAAACTTCAGTTGCTGAGGAGAGATTTTGAAACTCTCTGCATGAAAGAGTTAGATAATGTAGACACATTTTTTACACATGTGATTGGGATTGTAAATCAGATAAGGTCCCATGGAGAAATTCTTGAAGAAATAAGGATTGTGGAGAAACTTTTGAGGTGCTTACCCTCAAAGTTTGATGTTATTGTTACCACCATAGAAGAGACCAAAGATCTCTCACAGTTCACGGTAGATGAACTTCATGCCTCATTGATAACTCATGAACAGAGATTGAGCAGAGATGAACATTCATCTCTTGAACATGCCTTCAAGACCTAGATGCCTTCAGGAAGAGGAAGAGGTCAAGGCAAAGGAAGAGGAAGAAGCAGAAGCCAGAACAGAGGTGGAAGGAACAACCCTTCACATTCACATGGAAGGAGCAACAATCAAAGTCAGAGCCACGGCCAATGCAACAACCATCAAAGTGGAAATCAACACCAACATGCTCATGGACAAAGGTATGACAAATCCAATGTCCAATGTTATTATTGCAAAAAATATGGGCACTATGCCAATGAATGTAGAAAGAATCAAAATGACATGAAAAATAGGCAGAATGATAATGTAGCAAAAGAAGAAAAGAACCCAAGTAATGTCCTATTAGCATGTAATGTAGCACAAGATAGGGAAGATGATGTTTGGTTCTTAGACTCAGGATGTAGTAATCATATGACTAGAAACAGAGCAATGTTTGCCAATCTAGATGAAGAAGAAAAATCAGAAGTGACCACAGGGACTGATACTAAAATCTCTGTAAAGGAAAAGGCAGAGTTAGTATTCGAGCAAGAAATGGTGAGAAAAAATTTGTTCCTGATGTGTATTATGTTCCAGGTCTGAAGTGAATCTTTTGAGCATTGGGCAGCTCATAAAAAAAGGTTACAATGTAATTTTCAAGGATGACATGTGCACAATAAAAGATATACCTCCAAGTAAGAAAATCATTGCTGAGATACAAATGACCAGTAATAGAATGTTTCCTCTCAATCTCACCACTGACTTGAAGGGAAAATAAAAGAGCATAGCAGCTGTAACTCAAGAAGCCTCTTAGAAGGAAGAGAAAGATGAAAATTGGTTATGGCACTTGAGATTTGGACATCTAAATTTCGGAGGATTAAATTTTTTGCACAAAAAAGGAATGGTAAGAGGTTTTCCATTGATTGAGAAGCCTAACATCCTATGTGAAGGTTGCATCTTGGGAAAGCAACACAGAGAAAATTTTCCATCAGGGAAAAGCATAAGGGCGAAAGAACCCTTGGAGATCATTCACTCAGATATATGTGGACCGATGCAAACAACATCAGTTTCAGGTAGCAATTACATGCTGACCTTCATAGATGATTTCACAAGAAAAGTGTGGGTTTATTTTCTGAAATATAAGGGTGAAGTCTTTCAGAAATTTTGCCACTTTAAAGCTCTTGTAGAGAAACATAGTGGGCAGTATATTAAAGTTCTCAGAACTGATAGAGGAGGAGAATATATATCAAAAGAATTTCTGCGTTTTTGCAGAGAGAATGGCATACACAAGTAGTTTACCACAAGGTACACACCGCAACAGAATGGAGTTGCTGAAAGGAAGAATCGAACCATAATGGAAATGGTGAGAAGTATGCTAAAGGCAAAAAAATTTCCGAATGAGTATTGGGCAGAAGCAGCAAACTGTGCTGTGTATATTTTAAATAGATGCCCTACAAAAGCTGTGATGAACAAAGTTCTAGAAGAAGCGTGGAGTGGCAGAAAACAAGGAGTCACCCACATGAGAGTTTTTGGATGTGTAGCATATGTACACATTCCAGAAAAGTTGAGAAAGAAGTTGGATAGTAAGTGGGAGAAGTGCATTTTCCTTGGATATTGTGAAGATTCCAGAGGATACAGATTGTATAACCCATCCACAAAGAAGTTTGTAATAAGCAGAGATGTGCAGTTCATTGAAGAGGAAGCATGGGATGGAAGCATTGAGAAAACAATCAATGTCAAAAGTTGTTTATCTCATGATGAGGATGAGGAATATGTGATCGAAATTAATAACTCATCGATAGCACAACCTCCTCAAATGCAAGGACAACAAGGGACGCCTCAAGTGGCAGCAAGAACACCTGTGAGAAGAAGTGGGAGTGCATCACCGAGCACACAACACGGAGCATAATTGAATGCTTCATCAAGAACGTCTACACCAAGTGAAAGTGGAACAAAATTCAGAAGTGTTAGAGAAATCTATGAGCAGGGAGCAGCAAATGAAGGTATGAATTCCTTATTTTCTTTATATTATCAAGTTGATGATCCTATTCATTTTGAAGATGCTATTAAAGATAGAAAATGGATAGAAGCTATGGATGATGAAATTAATGCCATAGAAAATAACAAAACATGGGAGTTGGTTGACCTCCCAGAAGGTAAAGAAGTTATTGGAGTTAAATGGGTCTATAAGACCAAAAGAAATGCTGAAGGAAAAATAGAGAGACACAAGGCCAGACTTGTTGTCAAGGGATATAAGCAGAAGCATGGGATAGATTATGAAGAAAATTTTGCACCAGTTGCAAGAATGGAGACAGTAAGAGCAGTGTTGTCCATAGTAGCACAAAACAAATGGAAAGTATATCAGATGGATGTAAAATCTGCATTTTTAAATGGAGTTTTAATGGAAGAGTTATATGTTGAACAACCTCTTGGATATGAGAAGAAAGGCCAAGAGCAGAAAGTCTACATATTGAAGAAAGCTCTTTATGGGCTGAAGCAAGCACCAAGAGCATGGTACAGTAGGATAGACTCCTATCTACTGGAAAATGGATTTGAAAAGTGTGAGGGAGAACCCACCCTCTACATCAAAGAAAAGGATGATAAAATGTTGATTGTTGTTTTATATGTTGATGATCTAATATTTACAGGTAATGATGATTACCTTGTTGAAAATTTTAAAACAGTCATGAAAGATGAATTTGAAATGACTGACATGGGTTTGTTGAGATACTTCTTAGGAATAGAAGTAGAACAAGATAAAAAAGGGATTTTTATTTCTCAAGCAAAGTATGTGAATCAAGTTTTAGAAAGATTTAATATGCAGGAGTGAAAAGTTGCAATTACTCCCACAGTAATGGGATTGAAGTTGAATAAGAATGACAACAGCAAGGATTTTGATCCAAGTTTGTATAAAAGCATAGTTGGTAGCCTCATGTATTGGACTGCAACTAGGCCGGATATAATGCATGTTGTTAGTCTAATTTATAGATTTATGGAGAAGCCAAAAGAAGCACATTGGCAAGCAGCAAAGAGAATTCTAAGGTATGTTAAAGGAACTAAAAGATTTGGTATTTTATATACTGCTTCAAAAAATTCAGAGTTAGTTGGATACACTGACAGTGATTGAGCTGGAAGTGTAGATGATCGGAAGAGCACTTTCGGTTATGTTTTTCATATGGGTTCAGGAGCCATTTCATGGGCTTCTAAGAAATAGCCGATTGTAGCATTATCTACAGCAGAGGCAGAATATGTGGCAGCTACAGTAGTAGCGTGTCAAGAAATTTGGATGAGAAGGATGTTGAGAAGTTTGTGCCGAGAATAGGTAAAGGGCACTGTGATTTATTGTGACAATAGCTCAACTATTTCATTGTCAAAGAATTTAGTGTTTCATAAGAGAACAAAACACATAGATACAAAGTTTCGTTATATCAGAGAATTGGTGAACAATGGAGAAATTGTTTTACAGCATTGTAAAATAGAGGAGCAATATGCAGATATTTTAACAAAGCCATTGGGGCAGAAGACCTTTGAATTTTTAAGAAAAAGCTTGGGTATGATGGATAACCCAGTAGCTGACTTTAAGGGGGAGTGTTGAAAATATTAAAGTCACCTGCCAACCTTGGGAAGGAAGAAAAGAGTACAAAGGTAGCAGAAGCAGAAGCTTTGAGTGCACAACACTCTGCATTCAAAGAAGAATGGAAGAACTGTAGGAATGAAATTAATCTTTGTTGGGCCGCAGCCACAAATGACAGAGAAGAATTGATTATGGTGCTGGGCAGAGCCGTTTTACAGTGGAACGAAGATTTTTCCGTAGATCTGAACTACGGAGGAGCAGATCTTATTAAAACAGTCATTTCGGACTTTTAAAGCCCTCAACAACCAAAATGGAGAAATTTGATTGAATACAGCAAAAGTCCTTTTAATTTTGGAAAGGCGGGACAAGTGGTCCCCACCACTTATCCTCTAATTGGAATCGCAAATTCCTTATGCAGTGTCTTGTTGATGTGAAGATTTGCAATGCGATCCAATCGCAATCGCAAATTTCAATACATATGACATATATTCCAAGTGTCTTGTTGATATGGCGGAGTTCCGCAAAGAAGAACGGTTGTATATAATATACAACGAAAACTTATGTTATAATCGCCCTCTACCAACAACCGAGGCCCATGGGTCCACAAGACCACGCGGCAGTGTTTTATTGCAATCATATGTTGCCAATCGCAAAGTTTCAATCAGCAGGGTTTCGTTATATGCCCCAATCACTTTACCATAGGACGGACCTGATCCAATTATGCAACAGAGTTAAATGGTTCATCGTGTCCGGATTCCAATCGCAATCGCAATTTTGTTTAGTCACGCGTTTTTTTTAAAGCGCGGACCCGACGGTATTATTACACTGGATTTATATGGTCATTGCGTCCGTTATATAATTGCAATCGCAATGTTCCGTCGGATGTTTGTGATGTGATCCGATCGCAATCGCAACATCACACAACGCTCAATCGCAAGTTCGTTTGCCAAGCCGATCCGCCGATCGCTGATTGCCGACTGCGATGTGGTCCCCACTCGTATGTCGTGCATTGGATATTTTTATGTTCCAAAAGGTTTTTTTTCCTTTGTAATGTGGTTTATTTCTTTGTATCAAGTTTTTACATAGATTTTTAATTTTTTTAATATATGCGCGACATATAAAAACAAAAGGCTCGAGAGCCTGTAGTGTGTTCTATTGTTATGTTTTTTTTGTTTCGCACAGCAACGCGGGTAGAACGAAATACACAACAGTGTGTTGGTTTACAGAGACAGATTATTGTCTTGGAAATACAGAGAGCTGATTCACACTGCGTTTATAGCAGTCCTGGTTTTGTAATCCCTCTCAGTGAGGAAGTTTGTAATAGTTTTCTTTTGTGAATGAAATAGAAATTTTCAAAGTGTTAAACTCTGTCTTGTGATTGAAACTTTTAATTTCTCTGTGTTGGTGAGGAGAGCTTTATTCTCTCCATTTCTATTATTCTGGAATTTGCAATATTCCAACATAAAACCCCAGGACGACATTACATATTGTTTGGCAAGGATGCGTGATGCCATCCAAGAGGCCAAGGACCTCTTCGCTCAGGCCGGAGGGAAACAAAAGTGTCTGCATTGGCTTTTGTATAGACTCACTATTTCCGGACAAATTACAGAATTAAACGCCAAGGTTGACGGGCTCTTGAAAGATCTTGAAATTGAATTTTCAATATTTGAGAGATCTCAACAAATCTCGGACAAACAACTACCAGATGCTTCCCTTCAGCTCGTGCAAAACAAGGATTTTGTTGGATCGAGATTTGAAAATGCCAAAAATCAGCTCGAGATTTGGACTACCGAGAAAGTTGCACAGGTTAAAGTGACTGGTGTCTACGGAATACCTGGTGTTGGAAAAACCTAGCTGCTCCAAGAGGAATACAACTTTTACAAGGATAGTGGTGTCTTTGATGTTGTTATGTCGCTAACAGTGTCTTGAGACTATAAAATTTAGGCTTGCAGGATCGTAATTGTAAGTCAATCTCTACCTCCGATGCCTTCTTTCTCCTTTATGTTGCGTCTTGTGGTGAACCTAATGTGAAAGCAGTGCTAGAGCATTCTACGTACTGTGTGTATTGTTATTGAGGGATGTCGTTGTCTATTTGTTGGTGACCACGACAACGAAGTTTCTTAAGCAATGACCGTTTCTTTTATCGTTTATTTCCCCAGTGCCATTTCCAGTTGTAGATATGATGTGGAGGACCTGCAGATGTGTGTTTTAAGTAATTATATTTTTTGTTGAAATACGCATATCAGGTGTCAAATATATTGTTTGTTGGTGTGGGCGTTTTTGGTTCTATCTCCAGGGGTCGTGGTTACTTTTGCGCATCCAGTTTGGCAGTTAAGGTACAAAGGATCAACATTTGGTCTATTTTTTGTTGTAGGGGCCCGAACTGTGCAGTCTTCTTTAGGCATTTATTTATGGGGAACCTAGCACTACTAGAGGTGAATTTCATGGAAATGATGCCATTCTGAACAAGGGAGGAAAGTGATTTTTGGAATATGGCTGGAATTGATACATCAAGAATCTGTCTTGGGCAGATTTAACAGTTCGGCCCTGATGGAAGCACCATAGATACATTGGAGCTGTCTGTGAAGACCGTCGTTGGCCCTGTCTATCTCAAATTTGAAGGAATACATAGGAAAACACATCCTACATGGGTGAAGATCGAGAAACCAACTTTTCTACAATATCAACGCATACTAGTGTATGTGTTCTTAATTTTTGAGTTTTGTAAATGAAACATGTTGAGCCTCATCAACTCAATATCACTCTAGTAATGGCTATTCTAAGATTCAAGATGAAAGCACTAAGTATGGTTCTAGATGAAGTTGGTTGAAGCAACAATAGATGGACAAACAAAGTAAATGTTTGTGTGTTAGTGAGTTTGTGGGATAGACTTACTACCATGTTGTATAATGAGTCACACATTTTCATTGTAAGCAAGTCAAGGATGTTTTTGTAGTAGTATTTGTAGATTATGTACTTGGTATCTCAAGGAGTGGGAGTGTGTAATGAAAGCTTCATGAGACATATGTATCCCCATGAAGTTTGTGGTTATCAGAAAACCATTTTGTAATTGTAGGTTTGTGGTCAGCTAGAAACCACTTTGCAGTCTTGGTTTGTGGTAAGCCAGAAACCACAGGTGAGAGTGAAGTGGATAGTGATTCTTGTTAGCATAGTTGAGGGTGAGCCGAGAAAACCCTGGGCCTAGTTGAGTGAGGTTTATGAATTGAGCCCTAGTGGCTACATAGACTTAGTGGCTACAGAGCCTTCGTGGCTACACTGCCCCAGTGTGTTGGAATTTCCAATGGAATGCTCCAATACCATGTTGGAAATATAAGATTGGATGCTCTGATACTATGTTGGAGAATCCACGAATACAAGAAGCTCAAAAGAACAAGGGAAATTATTATTCCCTCAATGCACAGTTTACAAAGGAATGTGGAAATTAAAATAAGTTGTTGACAACACAATTAATACAAAATTACACATACACAGAGAGACTGAAAACTAGAGAAAATTCTATATTTCGTTCTTCTACTTCAGCAGGTTTTTCTACATAATTCAGTCTCACTGATCTTCACATTATATGAAAAACATATTTTAAATACAAAACAACAGAGCCTGAAAATTGAATGCTAATTCAATGCTGGAACAGATGGGTAACAACCAAACGTCATTCTGTAATGAAAGTCCAATTCTTCATAAAACAGCGCACAGAGCCTTAAAGGTTGGAATTGAAATTCTTTAGGTTTTGGTTGTGAGCGATATCACATCCATGCCGATATCGCAAATCATACCTTGACGGTGATAGCGTTTAACTAGGCGCTATCCTTCTGAGCTTGTGAAATGTGATGTGCGCACACATCACATCACAACTTAAAATCTCTAACCTGTGGAAAATTTAACAGAAAACTTAAACGTTTTCAATTGCGATGTGCGATGGCGATATGTCATCGCACCATTGCAAGGTTTGGTGAGAAACATAAAAGGTAAGAGATAAATCCTACGAAGCACGAAATGCGATGCTTTAAACAGCGGGAAGTCGATAAGGCGAAAGGTAAGGAATGAAGGAAATACAGAGGTTTTTCTGCAGGAACTGTAATGCGTAAAGGTTTATGGTCCCACCAATATCACATTGACGGAGATAAAAGATTTTGGTAATGCGTTATGAAAAAAGGTTAAGAACTTGCGATTGCGGAGTGTAGGCAGAAGGTAGGTGAATACGACGGGAAGGGAATTAAACTCAGAGTGATGGCCGGGTACAATTTCTGAACGTTATGGAGATTTTCGTGAAGTAAATCAACTTGCGGATTTAACATGCTTTGAGCATGTCCTTCCTTGTAACAAAACATTTAACTCAAGTATGGTTGCTGCTAGTTTATTCATGGCGGTGGTTGGGAGTAATTTCCAACACTACCCCTTAATCACAACTTTCGTCATCTACCATACCCAAACATTCTCTAAGATAAACAAAAATTTTATGTGCCAATGTCTTTGTGAAGATATATGCAAGTTGTTCCTCTAACGTGCAATGTTGTAACACAATTTCACCATTGTTAAATAATTCTCTTATGAAATGGTATTTAGCATCAATGTGCTTTTTCCACTTCTGGAAAACATAATTCTTTGATAATGCAATTGTTGAACTGTTATCACAGAAAATAGTACTTCCTTTATCTTGTTCATGAGATAAATCCCGCAACATCATTCTGATCCAAACTGCTTGACATGTTGCTGTCGTTGGTGCTACATACTCAACTTCTACTGTTGATAATGAAGCTATTGGCTGCTTCTTGGAAGCCCGTGAAATGGATCCCAAACCAAAATGAAAAACATATACAGATGTGCTCTTTCTGTCATCAATACTTCCAACCCAATCATTTTCACTGTAACCAATCAGCCTAAAATCATCAGTTGTAGAGTATATAACATCATACGTCTTCGTTCCATTGACATACTTTAAAATTCTCTTCGATGCTTGCCAATGTGTCTCCTTGGGTGTCTCCATGAACTTTGACACCAAAGTTACTTCATACATTATATCAGTCCTAGTTGCAGTCAAATACATTAGGTGGCCAACCATGCTTTTGTATAATGTCAGATTGACATTGCTGCTGCAATCTTCCTTGCTCAACTTCAACCCCATGACAATTGGAGTTGGAGATGACTTGTTGTTCTTCATATTAAACCCATTTAAAATATCTACAACATATTTTTTTTGAGCGATAAAAATTCCAGTTTCTATTTGCTTCACTTCTATGCCCAGAAAATATCTTAACAACCCCAAGTTAGTCATTTCAAACTCACTTTTCATGACTTCTTTAAAATCAGTGATGAGAGGATCATCACTGCTTGTAAAAATCAAATCATCTACATACAAAAAAAGAATAAGAATAAGAATATTATCGTCATTTTCTTTGATGTAGAGAGTAGGTTCACCATCACATTTTTTGCACCCATTGTCCATCAGGTAAGCATATATTTTGTTGTACCATGAACGTGGTGCTTGCTTCAGCCCATAAAGAGCTTTCTGCAACTTACACACCCTTTGTTCTTGGCCTTCTATCTCATAGCCAGGAGGTTGTTTAACAAACTTGATATAAACCTAAGGGATTAATATTATAAATCCAAAGGGTTAATCCTAAAATCCCAAGGGATTATAAGCCCAAAGGAATAATATAATTAAACATAAGGGATTAATATAATAAACCCAAAGTATATAAACTCAAAGATAAATATTATAAATCCTAAAATGAAATTGGTTAACCATGGTTTAACATGATTGATTTTAATATTGAGAATATTTGTCTCAATATGATGTTGGACCATGGTTGATTTTCATACTGAGACAATATCTGTTTTAATGTGGCATTGGACCATGATTGATCATGGTTGACGATGATTAGAAATCGTTTACAATTCTTGACCATGATTGATGATAGTTGACAATGGCTGACCACAGTTGATTTTCATTTTGAGAAAATATTTGTCATAATGCAACGTTGGACCATGTTTCACCATGATTATAAACCGAAGGGATTTATATTAAACCCAAAGCTTAATATTATAAACCCTATGAATAATATTATGCATTGGGAATTTAAACCAAGGGATTATAAACCAAAGAGAATAATATTAAACTCAAGGGATTAATATTATAAACCTAAGGTATATAAACCATAAGATATATATTATAAACCCTAAAGAAAACATGGTTGGAAATTTTTTACCATTATTGATTTTCATATTAACATAATCTTTGTCGCAATGTGACGTTGGAACACACTTGATCATTTTTTATATTCATATTATCACAATATTTGTCACAATGTGACATTAGAAAATGTTTGATTATGGTTGAAAATAGTTAATTTTCATATTGAGACAATCTTTGTCACAATTTGATGTCATAGAATCATTGACCATGATTATAAACCAAAGAGACTTATACAAAATTCAAATATTAATATTGTAAACCCTATGAATAATATCATACCCCGGGAATATGAACCCTTATATTAATAAACTCAATGTATTGATATTATAAACCCAAGGGAATAATATTGAACCCAAGAGAATAATATTGTAAACCCAAGATATATAAACCCTAAAATAAACATGTTTGACCATGGTTTAGCATGATTGATTTTCATATTGAGATAATATTTCTCACAATACAATGTTGAGAAATGGTTAACTATGGTTGATTTTCATATTAAGACAAACTTCGTCACAATGTGACATTCAACCATGGATGATCATGATTGACCATACTTGACGACGATTGAAAATGGTTTACCATTGTTGGTAATGGTTGACGATAATTGAAAATGGTTTTCTATGGTTGACTTTCATATTGAGACAATATTTTTCACAATGTGAGATTAGACCATGGTTGACCATGGTTTACCATGATTATAAACTCAAAAAAATTATATTCAATCCAATGATTAATATTATAAACCATATGAATAATATTATGTCGTGGGGAATTGAACACTTATACTAATAAACCTAAGGGATCCATATTATAAACCCAAGGGAAAAATATTAAACCTAAGGGATTAATATTATAAAACCTAAGGTAAATATTATAAATCCTAAAATAAACATGGTTTACTATGGTTGATTTTTATATTGAGAAAATATTTGTCACGATGCAATGTTGGACCATGGTTCACTATTGTTGACCATGGTTTAATTTAATATTTAGACAATATTTGTCACAATATGACATTGGACCATGGTTGACCGTGATTGATCATGGTTGATGATAGTTGAAAATAATTTACCATTGTTGACCATGTGATGGTAGTTGAAAATCATTGGTCATGGTTAATTTTCATATTGAGACAATCTTTGCCACAATGTTACATTGGACCATAGTTGACCATGGTTGATTTTCATATTGAGATAATATTTGTCACAATGTGAGATGAGACTATGGTTGACTATGATTGACCATGGTTAATGAAGATTGACAATGGTTTACCAGCGTTGAGCATGGTTGACGATGGTTGACAATGGGTGACCATGGTTTATTATCACATTGAGAGAGAAAAAATTCACAACGTGATAAAGATTGATATGGTTGACCATGGGTGACCATTATTATAAACCCAAGGATATTAAATCCTAGGATTAATATCATAAACCCTATGAATAATAATATCCCTCAGAATATGGATTCTTATATTAATAAACCTAAGGGAATAACAAACCCAAGGGTTTAATCCTAAAACCCCAAGGAATTATAAACCCAAGGGAATAATATTAATTATGAACCATTTTTATCATATTAATTATCACATTCAATTGAATGTACAGGGCATTCTACAATCTGTTCATATGTGCCGGGAAACGACATTAATTCATAGTACCTTAGGATTAATATAATTTAATGTAAAATGTATAAGAATTCATAAAAAGTGAGTTTGAAATAGCTGACTTGGGGTTTCTAAGGTATTTTTTGGGCATAGAAGTGAAGCAAACAAAAAATGGTACCACAAGAAAAGTATGTAGAAGACATTTTAGAGAGGTTTAATATGCAGAAGAGCATGCCCGCACGATCTCCAAATTTCATGGGGTTGAAGTTGAGCAAATAATATTGCAGCAATAATGTCAATCGGACATTATACAATTGTATGGTGGGAAACTTAATGTATTTGACCACAACTAGGCCTGATATAATGTATGTAGTGAGTTTGATGTCAAGGTTCATGGATACACCGAAGGAGACACATTAGCAAGAAACCAAAATAATTTAAGGTATGTCAATGGGACAAAGGTTTAAGGTATTTTGTACACCGCAAAAATTGATTTTAGGTTGGTTGATTAGACTGAAAGAGATTTGGACGAAGGTGTTGATGATAGAAACAGCCTATCAGATATGTTTTTCATTTGGGTTCGGGAGCCATTTCAGGGGCCTCCAAGAAGAAATTGATAATTTCATTGTCAATAACGGACATTGAATATGTCACCACGGCAAGAGCAACGTGTCAAGAAGTTTGTATGAGAAGAATGTTAGGGGATTTATGCCAAGAAAAAGAGGGAACAACCACTATTTTCTGTGAAATTTTTTTTGTAGTTGCAATATCAAATAATTATGTTTTCACAAGAGGACCAAACACATTGACACTAACCATCAATTTATTAGAGGATTGATTAACAATGGTGAAATTGTGTTGCAGCATTGCAGGTTACAAGAACAATTTGCAGACATCTTAACAAAACCATTGGCACATGAAAAATTATTCAAATCTCAGATATTGTTTGGGAATTGTAATTTGCAGACACCTTAACAAAACCATTGACACTGTTTGGGAATTGTAATTTGCAGACATCTTAACAAAACCATTGACACTTGAAAATTTAACTGAGAGGATCCATACCTATAGTAGACGTGTAAATCAAGCAAGTAGAGGCAAGTGGAGCTTCACTGCAAGTTGTGGATTTGTGTAAATCAAGAAAGTGGAGTTTCACTGCAAGTTAGTAGACGAGTGAATCAAGCAAGTGGAGGGAAGCGGAGTTTCACTTCGAGTTGTGGATTTTTTTTGCATGCAAGCACATCGCTTAAATGAAGTTATGAGCAGGAGTACAAATACACCTTTTTGCAACGCATTAAATAATTAAAGTCAAATGACCATGCAAAGTTGGTGAAACTTACGGTCCATACATGCCAAGTTAGAATGTATTAATTTTTTAACTCTGTCATGAATTAATGTGTTGAAAATATATATTTTGAATATACATGGTAGTATTTTTCATAGTGAAAAATGTAAGCCTCAAAAATCTTGAAAAGAAAATAGTAGAGCAATTTGTAGTGAACATGTAAAACAATTTATTACAGGTTGTACACTAAGTTACTCCAAAACTTGTGATTAAGTGCAAGTTTTACTTGCAAATAAGCTGCATTTAAAGATACAATCCAAAATCTTATTAGGTTACTCGATTTTTTCCATTTTTTTCCAACTTGTATGTGCTCTGAAAATTTGGACTACCTTCTATGTGAAGTGATTCGAACAAATAATTTGACGGGAGATCATAGCCGGCTTCACATAGCAGCATGTTTGACTTGTTCCATCGTATCAATCTAATTGTGGTCAGTTTATCTTATGGACTCTAACACGTTACAATCTTTATCTAAAGGGGTAATTATGCTTTTTTTTTCAAAACAGTGATTGGATTTCTTAAAATAATCAATCAAACTCGTAGTTTAACGTTTAACTAATAGGCTATCAAGTTTTAAGATTTGGGATGCTTCAAGAGTTTTTGATAATGTTAAATCTATTTCTTAAATAAAAAACAATTTAAATACACATAGTAAGTTTTAAGTTTTCTTGAAAAATCTTTTATTCTATTAAGTAAGAAATTTCTTATTGTAACTCCTAAATTTAAGTATTTCCTAGATTTTTATAATGTTGAATTCATTTTTACTTTTTAACAAACAAAAATTATAATCTTGCTCAAAATTACATCACAAATGCCAATTTAAAAAACTATTAATTTTTTTAATTAAATTGAACCAATATCAATTATCAATTTCAATTAAAAACATAACAATAACACATAATTTTTAACAAAATTTAATTTATCAACTAATATAAATTTTTATAATACTATTTTTATTTTATTAATAAATAAATTAATATTTTTAAAAAATTAATTTTTAAACAGTGAAAAAACTAATCGTGACTCCATTGTTATCTGAAAATACAAATTGACTCATCTCCAATTAAACATGGCATAATTATCTTTATAATTTAATATCTTAAATTTCCCTATATTCCTAACTATCGTAATGTTCAAACGCATTTGCAGCATATTCGCTACAGAATCTAACTCTTTTTTTATTATAATTTAATCCAATTAATTTATTTAATGTTAACATTTTGCACGTTCACTATTTTTATTGCACAGTTGTTCTTTCTGATTTGAATCCGTGTCCATTCAAATAATTTTATAACTTCAAATTTCTAAAAATTGCAAGAGTTTCACGCATTTAACAGGCGGATGCATCTAGATCATATTTCCAAACAAATCGTATTTCTTTTCAGATTATCATGTAATTAAGCAAACAATTCATTATCAATTCTTAAACGCGTAGGACACATCAACAGCATGTTTCTAGAGTAGGTGTTTCTGTTTCTCTCAATTATGCAATAATAAATCTTATGGTCGTGTAGCCGCAGCCAACTTCTTACGTACCATTCCAAGCGGCAACCTTTTTTTGCTATTCACGATAAGGGCTGATGAGGGTTGGAATTTGTATTTTTCTTTGTATGTTAATTTTTTTATTTATTTTTAACATCTTAGGTTTTAATGTCTTTCTTTCATGAACGGGAACGTTAGGTTTAATATTTTATCCTAATTTTTTCTTATAATAAAATAACTTTGATTTACAGAAATTTAATTAAAAAATTATTTATCAATAATATAATTATCTTAAAAAAAATTCACATATTTATGAGAAGAAAAGAATAATATGACCAAAATGACTTGTTGAAATCTAAAATTTGTTTTACTCACTTTCAGTTTCCAAATCATCTACATTCTATTTATCAGTTCTTGTCCAAAAAAAACTATTATACAAAATATATTTGCAAATATGAAAATATATTCCACTCACATCACATAAGGATTTTCATTATTATAATCAATCTACTCCTATTTCAATATTTTCAATTTGAGCTTAAAAAATCATCTTTCAACAATATAATCATCTTAGAACTTTTCACATATTTATCATAAGAAAAAAACAACATGACCAAAACACACAAATGACTTGTTGAACTCTAAAATTTTTTTTACTCACTTTTGTTTCCAAATCATCCACATTCTATTTATAAGTTATTATCCAAAAAAAATTCCATTATTACAATCAATCCACTATTATTTCAATATTTTCAATTTGGGCTTTTATTAGATCGTTTAAATCTTGCAACTACCCAAGAAGAAATTTCCATCTCATGTACTTCCTAGTAGACCTGGTCCTATCCTCTAGTAGTCTCCTGGTCTTCTCCACCATTATAATCACATGAAATCTTCTTGGATTTCGGTTTGCAGTAAACACAACACAATGTGATGCTATCCTCTAGGTTCCTCCTCTATGTGGATTTTTGTTTGTAATAAAATCTTTCACATATTTATCATAAGAAAAAAACAACATGACCAAAACACACAAATGACTTATTGAACTCTAAAATCTGTTTTACTCACTTTTGTTTCCAAATCATCCACATTCTATTTATCAATTCTTATCCAAAAAAAATTCTATTATTACAATCAATCTACTCTTATTTCAATATTTTCAATTTGGGCTTTTATTAGATCATTTAAATCTTGCAATTACCCAGGAAGAAAATTCCATCTCATGTACTTCCAAGTAGACATGAGAGTATCCTCTAGTAGTCTCCATGTCTTCTCCACCATTATAATCCCATGAAATCTACGTGAATTTCGGTTTGTAGTAAAACCAACACAATGTGAGGCTAGCCTCTAGGCTCGTCCTCCTCTCGACCATTATAATCACGGGAAATGGATGTGGGGTATGGGTTTGTAATAAAACAAAAAAAAAAACACAACGCATTAAAATTGTTTTAATATTTCATAAAGTTTTTATAGGTGAGTGTTAGCCCATAACCTATCCTCAACCGTGGACATCTTTAAATCAGATAAAAAATCAATACCATAAAAACAATTATTACATCACCAATTGTTTTAATATTTCATAAAGTTTCTATAAATGAGTGTTAGCCCATAACCTATCCTCAAGAGAGGAAATCTTTAAGTCAAACAAAAAAATCAATACCATAAGAACAATTACTTCATCACTTTTAAATCGGGAAAAAAATCAATACCATAAAAATAATTACTACATCACACATGCATAACCACCTTAACTATAATCCATCTTATTTATTTTCGTTCTCATTAGTGAGAAACAAGAAGACAATATATGACTAGTGTACATCTTTCAGGTGGGAAATTTTAATTTTTGGGGCTTATGAGGCGATCCATCATAAAAAACCATCTTCAAAATTTTAAAATATGTTTCAGAGTCATCATGTCTTAGATATGGCTTATGAGGTGGTCAATCATAAAAAAAAAAATCCTCAAAATTTTAAAATATGTTTCATAGGACTATCATGTCTTAGATATGTTTACTTAAGTGATAATTGTAAGTTCAAAGAAATTTTGCAAGTATTTTTATTTGTAGTTATTTTGGCTCATTTGTAGGAATTTTAGCTTTGGCTTTCTTTCCAAGTGAACGATTATTGAGGTTTACTTGTGTATCCATGGAATAAAATTTATTGATAAGGAATTCTAAACTGAAAAAGCCACATGTAATAATAGAGATTATGTGAAAATTGTAAATATAATGTGTTTTTGTATAATTGAAAAAATGAATTTCTTACTCTTCAACTTAGAAATTTAAAATAACAACAACTCTTAAGTTTAATAACTTTCTAAGCTTAACTTATTAGGAGTGATGTCACGTGAATTTAAACTAGATGATTGTTCCTACTACTCAAATTATAAATTATTATAAATTTTAATTAAAAAAAATTAGACTGAAGCAGAGTTACATTGGTTAATAGTGATGAGTACTTTGTAGGGAAAAGGCTTCTTGAGAAAAAAAAAGAATCAAAGCTACCTTATGAAAAAAATTTAATGTTTTTCAAGAGTTTGGAACTTAAAGTCCTTCCAATACTAAATTACTGATAAAAAATAACAAACACATTTTTATAGTAATAAATGTATTCTTAATAGTAATATACTTAAATATATTTAAAACATTTACATTAATAAACATATTTCCTTAATGATAATATACTTAAATATATTTAAATTTTAAATGAATTAAGAGCAGTAAAAGTTGCACTTCAAAAGTCTAAAGTGTCACTCAATATCTCATCCATAACATAACAATTGTTGAAGACATAGAAATCATGGACCTACACATTATCAAGGTCCAAACACACTCCACCCTTCTGAGCCATAAGGGTAGTCCAGTGCCACTGCAATGTGTTGTGATCAACATTGTTCTCAGCTATGCAGGCTGTGGTTGTAGGAGTCATGTAAATAAGTTGTTGTCCCAGAAGAAACTTGCTTCCTCATTTGCCAAGTTGGGACCATTTTTCTTGTTACTATATAACTTTTGCTTCTCAAAATTAAACAAACACAAAAATCTCTCTAAATTTTCAAATAAACAAAAATAATCAACCCAGCCTAAAAGTGTATATTACTAAAACTATGAAAACAATCAAAACTATGTAGATAAATTTGGTAGAATAAAATGACTACATACTAATCTCATTTTTTTCCAACAAGAAAACAAAGTGAATGATATATACAAATTTGAGCAGGAGAACAAGCCACACAATAATAGAAAAATTGAGGCCATTGAGAGCAACTGCCATTATTTTCTTTGCCATGCTCAAGTGAATACTTGGCCATCAACGCTCTCTTTGCAAAAGTGGTCCTTTCCAATTTAAATTAAAATATATATAATAGAAAATTGTGTGAGACAGCAAAACACTCTTTCCCGTAATAAAAAGACAAACGAACCCATAAATTTTGATTCACCTATATGAAATGTGTGGGTGATTTTTTTCCAAAAATAACCCGTCAAAAATACATTCTACCTATCCAAAAAAATGTTCATTTAAAAGTTTTAAACATAAAATACATTTAAAATGACCTATGAAAGACAATTTTTCCATCAAATTCCAACCCTGTTCACGATTAATGATCTCAATTCTTTTTGAAGGCAATAAAAACAATAATGGAATGGTCTTGGTGTTGGAATTTCTGAGAATTCCTGAACAATGTAGAGAGAATGATACTCTCCTTCTTAACATAGAGAAATTTAAAAAAATTTCTTCTAAGATAGACAGAGTTTGCACACAACAACACTTCTATTTCATTAACAAAAACTTGTTACAAAAATATTCCTCTAGCAGAGGAGTTAAAAACAGGACTGCTACAAAACGCAGTGCCAAAAAGACTTCACAGTCTCTGTGTCTCACTGAAAAAAGAAACACTATGTTTTCTCTACACTGTTGTGTGTTCAAAAACTAAAACACTATGCACTGCTGTGAAAATACAATATAATACAGTTTTTACTACACTCTGTTGTGTAATAATATTACAATTAGCCTCACGGGCTTTTACATTATGTATATGGCGCAGCATATTTAATAAAACAAAACATAATAATAAAAACTAAACTACTTTAAAACTCTCAGGCTATACCATATGATATATATGATATAACATTAACAAAACATAAAACAAATGAACCTATTTTAAAAGGACTCTCGGGCCCACAATCAAATGGCGCATGTGTTATACATAACACTTCCAAAGGTTAAAAACCTTTCGCTGCATGATGTGAAAAAACTTAACAAAACCTTATAAAACAAACATTAATATTCTGCCGGACTTCAAAAAAAACATCAACCAAATTGCACTGAACAATTTCACATTACAAATGGCTGACGTGACATCACCATTTGTGCGCGCGATGAATTATCCAATCGCATATATAAAATGATATCGGGTCCACCATTTGGTTTCGGGTACAAACCCTTTTAGACGTGCGATAAATATTTCAATCGCGTCTATAAAATGATATTGGGTCCGGAATGGAGTTCTCGGCCCGACTCAAATAAAAACCCGATCAAATCAAAAACCTCCACGTGGATTCTAACTTGGCTGCTGTCGTGACCGTGGGACCACCAGTCTTCACATAAAACAAACTGCCACATTAAAAAGTCAAAAACACTCCCGTGTATAGTAAAGGATGCTTTGTTTTGTGTTTATTGTAAACTCTATTTTTGAAATATAGAGTACAGGTGCCGAAACACAAAAATTGCGAAAGCTCTGTTTCTCATTGTAAAAGGACTGCAGGGTTTTCATATATTGACTGTTCAATGCATTTTTAGCAAGCGGCTTTTTGACAAAGCTTGTCAAAGAAATTTGGGAAAGCGGCTCTGTACAGGGGTAGTTGAAAGTAACATTTCAAAACTCCCCCTTAATTTCAACTGCTGGGTTATCAGTCATGCCTAGACATTTCCTCAAAAATTCAAAACTCTTTTGCCCCAATGGCTTGGTCAGAATGTCTGCAAAATGCTCCTGAGTTCTGTAGTGTTCTAAAACAATTTCTCCATTGTTCACCAATTCTTTGATGTAGTGAAACTTTGTGTCAATGTGTTTCATTCTCTTGCGAAACACAGAATTCTTGGATAATGCAATAGCTAAGCTATTGTCACAATAAATCACTCTTCCTTTTACCTGTTCTTGACATAAACTCCTTAGCATCCTCCTCATCCAAACTGCTTGACACGCTGCTGTTGTAGCTGCCACATATTCTGCCTCTGCTATAGATAATGCTACAATAGGCTACTTTTTAGAAGCCCATGAAATGGCTCCTGAACCCATGGGAAAAACATAACTGGACATACTTTTCTGATCATCTACACTTCCAGCCCAATCACTGTCAGTGTATCCAATTAAATCTGGATTTTCTAAAGTACTACATAAAATGCCATACCTTTTAGTTCCTTTGACATACCTCAGAATCCTCTTCGTTGCCTACCAATGTGCTTCTTTTGGTCTTTCCATGAATCTATAAATCAAACTAACAGCATGCATTATATTAGGCCTAATTGCAGTCAAATACATGAGGCTGCCAACTATGCTCTTGTACAAACTAGGATCAAAATCCTTGTTGTTGTCGTCTTTGCTGAGTTTTAATCCCATCACTGTGGGTGTTATTGTTGCCTTGCAATCCTGCATGTTAAATCTCTCCAACACTTCATTAACATACTTGTCTTGTGAAATAAAATTTTTATTTTCATCATGCTTTACTTATATTCCTAAGAAGTATTTCAACAAACCAATATATGTCATTTCAAATTCATCTTTCATGACCTTCTTAAAATTCTCAACAAGGTAATCATCATTACCTATAAAAATCACATCATCAACATATAACACAACAATCAGCATCTTACCATCTTTTTCTTTGATGTATAGGGTGGGTTCTCCCTCACATTTTTCAAATCCATTTTCTAGTAGATAAGAATCTATCCTACTGTACCATGCTCTTGGCGCTTGCTTCAGCCCATAAAGATCTTTCTTCAATCTGCACACTTTGTGCTCTTGGCCTTTCTTTTCATAGCCTAGAGGTTGTTCAATGTAAACCTCTTCCATTAACACTCCATTTAGGAATGCTAACTTCACATCCACTTGGTAAAATTTCCACTTGTTTTGTGCTGCTATGGACAGCACTGCTCTCACAGTTTCCATTCTTGCAACCGGTGCGAAATTTTCCTCATAGTCTCTCCCATGCTGCTACTTATACCCTTGGACAACAAGTCTAGCCTTGTGTCTTTCAATCTTACCTTCAACATTACTTTTGGTCTTGTAGACCCATTTAACTCCAATAACTTCCTTACCTTTTGGGAGTTCAACTAAATCCCATGTCTTGTTTCTTTCTATGGCATTAAGCTCTTCATACATAGCTTCTATCCATTTTATATCCTTAATAGATTCTTCAAAATGAATAGGGTCATCAACATGACAATACAAAGAGAATAAAGAGTTCATACCTTCATTTGTTGCCTCTTTCTCATAAATCTAATTTAAATTTTTGAACTTTGTTCCTCTTTCATTTGGTGTATGAGTGCTTGAAGCAGCACTCTAATCTCCTCCTTGTGGTGTGCTTGGAGAAGCACTTTCATTTCTCTTTAAGGGTGTTCCTTGTTGTCCTTATGTTGGTGCTGCATTTGAGGGATGTATTTCAGCCATCTCTTCATCATCTTCATCATGAGACAAACAGTTTTTAACATTCACTATTTTCTCTATGCTTCCATCCCAAGCTTCCTCTTCAATAAACTGAACATCTCTACTCACAATAAACTTCTTGGTGGATGGGTTATACAACCTATAAGCTTTGGATTCCTCATTGTATCCAATAAAAATACATTTCTCCCCCTTGCTATCCAACTTCTTCCTTAGCTGATCTAGAATGTGTGCATAAGCCACACAACCAAAAACTTTCATGTGGGTGACTCATTGCTTTGTCCCACTCCATGCTTCTTCCAGAACTTTGTTCATGACTGCTTTTGTAGGGCATCTATTCAAGATATACGTTGTACAATGTACAGCTTCAGCCTAATAATCATTTGATAAGTGTTTTGCCTTTAGCATACTCCTTACCATATCCATGATTGTTCTATTCTTTCTTTCGGAAACTTCATTGTGCTGCGGAGTGTACCTTGCTGTAAATTGCTTATGAATCCCATTTTCTCTGCAAAAACGTAGAAATTATTTAGAGATATATTCACCTCCTCTATCAGTCCTTAGGACTTTGATATGCAGCCCACTTTGGTTCTCCACAAGTGCTTTGAAATTGAAAAATCTTTCAAACACTTCACTTTTGTTTTTCAAAAAGTAAACCCAAGTTTTTCTAGTAAAATCATCAATAAATGTGAAAATATAGTGGCTGCTAGCAAGTGATGGAGTTTTCATTGGTCCACATAAATCTGAGTGGAAAATTTCTAAGGGTGATTTTTCCCTTATTCTTTTCCCGGATGGAAAACTTTCTCTGTGTTGTATACCCAAGATACAACCTTCACAAAGGTTGTCCGACTTCTCAATCAATGGTAAACCTCTTACCATTCCTTTCCTATGTAACAAATTAAGACCTCCAAAGTTGAGATGTCCAAATCTCAAGTGCCACAACCAATTCTCATATTTTGTTTCTCTTTGGAAAGCGTCTTGTGTCACTGCTGCTATTTCTTCTCCATTTTTCAAATCTGCCCTCATCCTCAGAGGGAACATTTTGTTCCTTGTCATCTTCACTTCAACAATACATTGTTTTCTCGGTGGTTTATCCATGATGGTGCATACATCATCCTCAAAGAAAACATTGTACCCCTTTTGAACAAGTTGTCCAATACTTAAGAGGTTACATTTCATTCCAGGAACATAATAAACATCTGCTATAGATTTCTTTTCTCATTTCCTTGTTAAGACATTTACATCTTCTTTTCCCATAACAGAAACTTTACTATATGTCCCTAATGTGACTTGTAACTTCACATTCTCATCTAACATAGAAAACATGGCTATGTTTCCTATCATATAGTTACTGCAACCTGAGTCTAGAAACCATAAATCTTCATTCTTTTCCTCAGTCATATTACAAGCTAAAAACAATTTATCTTGGCTAATATTTTCTCTAGTGAAATTTGCACTAGTTCTATTACCCATATCATGTTGCTTCTTCCTACATTCATTTGCATAATGCCTATATTTTTTACAATAATGACACTGGACATTGGATTTATCATACCTCTGTCCATGAGCATGGTGTTGTCCACCTTGCTGGCCATTGCTTTGGCCTTGGTTCTGATTTTGATTGCTGCCCCTTCCTTGAGCATTTGCTGGACTGTTTGTTCCACCTCTATTTTGGCTTCTGCCTCTTCCTCTCTTGTTTCCTCTACCTTGACCTCTTCCTCTTCCAAAAGACATCTGGGTCTTAAAGGAATGTTCTAGAGATGAGTTTTCATTGCTACCCAATCTCTGCTCATGTGTCATCAGTGATGCATGAAGCTCATAAACTGAAAAGTTTGTGAGATCCTTAGTCTCTTCTATGGTGGTGACTATTACATCAAACCTTGAGGGTAGGCTCCTCAATAGTTTCTCCACAATCCTTCTTTCTTCAAGTGTCTCTCCATGAGACCTTATCTGTGTGACCATTCCAATCACATGTGTGAAGAATGAGTCAATGTTATCTGACTCTTTCATGAAGAGAGTCTCAAAATCTCTCCTTAGCAATTGTAGTTTTTCTGTCTTCACTTTCTTCGTGCCTTCATTGGCTGTCTTGAGAGTTTCCCATGCTTCTTTGGATCTCCTAGCTACTGATATCCTTGGAAATACACTCTCATGCACTACTTGATACAAATAGAACAGGGCTTTAGAGTCCTTCTTCTTATTGCTCTTCAACAAGTCCTTCTCTGCTTGTGTTAATCCATTAAACTCATTTTCATCCACTGGCTCTTGAAAACCATCCTCAACAAGTTCCCATAAGTCTTGGTAGGTAAACAGGGCTCTCATGGTTATTGCCCAATAATCATAGTTTTTCTCATTAAATTGTGGGAGTTGAGCATTACCAATACTCATGCTAGTGTTGGCTGCAGACATCCTTGCACTCTTAACTATGCTTCAAACACTTGACTGTGTTTTTTTTAAAATAAACTAATTGTTTTGCAAACAGTAACACAAAAAAAATCTTGACAATACCTTGGATTCTTTTGACTGAGTCTTCACTCTACTAGAGAAGCTTCTGCAACAAAAGAAATCCTTCCTTCATCTCCTTTGACACCTTCAAAGAGCCCGGACTAGCTCTGATACCATGTTGGAATTTTTGAGAATTCCTGTACAAAGTAGAGAGAATGATACTCTTCTTCTTAACACAGAGAAATTCAAAAATTTTGCTTCTAAGATAGACAGAGTTTGCACACAACAACACTTCTATTTTATTAACAAAAACTTGTTACAAAAATATTCTTCTAGCAGAGGAGTTACAAACATGAATGCTACAAAATGCAGCGTAAAAAAGACTTCACAGTCTCTCTGTCTCACTAAAAAAAAATAAAAAAATTCTTTACACTGTGTGTTCAAAAACTAAAACACTACGCACTGCTATGCAAATACAATACAATACAGTTTTGACTACACTCTGTTGTGTAATAATATTACAATTAGCCTCATAGGCTTTTACATTATGTATATGGCACAACATATTTAATAAAACAAAACATAATAATAAAAACTAAACTACTTTAAAACTCTCAGGCTATACCATATGATATATATGATATAACGTTAACAAAACATAACACAAATGAACCTATTTTAAAATGACTCTTTTGCCCACATAAAAATGGTGCATGTGTTATACATAACACTTCCAAAGATTAAAAACCTTTCGTTGCATGATGTGAAAAAACTTAACAAAACCTTATAAAACAAACATTAATATTCTGTCGGACTTCAAAAAATACATCGACTAAATTGCACGGAACAATTTCGCCTTACAAATGGGCTGATGTGACGTCACCATTTGTGCGTGCGATGAATTATCCAATCACGTATATAAAATGATATCGGGTCTGCCATTTGGTTTCAGGTACGGACCCTTTTGGATGCACGATAAATATTTCAATCGCGTCTATAAAATGATATCGGTTCCGAAATGGAGTTCTCGGCCCGACTCAAATAAAAACCCGATCAAATTAAAAACCTCCACATGGATTCTGACTTGGCTTCTAACGTGGTAGTGGGGACCACCGGTCTTCACATAAAACAAACTCCCACGTTCAAAAATAAAAAACACTCCTGTGTATAGTAAAGGTTGCTCTGTTTTGTGTTTATTGTAAACTCTGTTTTTGAAATACAGAGTACAGGCGGCGAAACACAAAAACTGCGAAAGCTTTGTTTCTCATTGTAAAAAGACTGCGGGGTTTTCAGATATTGATTGTTCAATTCATTTTTAGCAAACAGCTTTTTGACAGAGCTTGTCAAAGAAATTTCGGAGAGCAACTCTATACAGGGGCAATTGAAAGTAACATTTCAACACTTGGAAGCTTAAACCCCATGTCAAATAATATAGCTTAATTGTTGGGTAACTTTTTTTTTTTTTTAACAATTTTGACTAATATTTGATAGAGACGGAACAGTCTCGGCAGCTTAGACAACGCGTCGAATAATGTAGTTTAACTGTTTCGTAAACAAATTTAAAACAATTTTGACTAATCTTTGATAGAGGTCCGTTCGGATTGCAAGGTTGAGAGGTATAATATGTGGTTTTAGGATCCTTTAAAACTCAAATTAATTGATATATTAAATATTAAAATTTAAATAATAAAAATTGTAATTTATTAATAATTATATTATAGTATTATTAGGTCAAAAGTTTTTAGGTTCAATGTTTAACTATTTCGTAAACAAATTTAAAACAATTTTGACTAATCTTTGATAGAGATCAGTTGAGATTGCAGGGCTGAGAGGTATAATATGTGGCTTTAGGATCCTTTAAAACTCAAACTAATTGATATATTATATATTAGAATTTAAATAATAAAAATTGTAATTTATTAATAATTATATTATAGCATTATAGGTCAAAAGGTTTTAGGTTCAATGATTTGGTAAATAATTTGTTTTTAAGTTGTTTGACTTGAAGTTTTCTAAATATATTTATTTTTTCATTTGTGTGGATTAAGTCTCTTGAAATATATTGTATGTGGCTGGATAATAATGTTTACAAAATGTTGTATATAGCCTAGTGGAAGATACCTATTTCAGAAAAATTCTCATTTTAAAATAAAAAAAGAAACATTACATCATCAACAAAATGATTCCATGAGATATACTCAATTTAAAAAAAAAATTAAAATTAAAAATATATTTAATTCACTATAAATTAAATCATTTTGTAAATATACCTCAAAACACTTATATAATGGCCACACATTATCAACATTAAAAAAATTTATAAAAGTTAATTTAGTTATAATATTTTTTTAAATTATTATTATTGTTATTAATTATTATAAAAAAAAATTAATGTATGAGCTAAAGATGTGTACATTTTAAAATATGTAACAAGATTTTTACTATAGCTGACTACATTATTATGGAGGTTTTTAATTTGTAAATAAGTTTTGTTACAATATTTTGACTTAAACTTACAATACTATGTCTTATATATTATGACTTATTATAATATTTTTTTAATTAATCAATTCAATTAAAAAGACAAAAATATCATAAATACTTTATAAATAGATATTAAATTTTCATTTGTAACTATTATTAAAAATATTTTATCATATTTTATGAATGTTAAATCTCTTATTTAATTAATAATAATTAATAATAAAATTAAAATTCTAAAAATCTTATTTCAAAATAAATACATATTGTGAGAAAAATCTTTCGGTAAAAAATCACATCCAAATAAAATTGGTCGACGCGTTTCGAACCAGCCAGTGTGGTTCATCATCACGACTTGATGAAAATTCTGATCAGGAAACCCACCAGTCAGACACTAGTATTCTCCAACCAGCGTCAAAATAACCTGCCATTACGGATTAAATTCAGTTTGTAAAAATCCAAAAAATAAAAAAAAAATATAATAATAAATTCTTAAATGATTAAAGTTTATAATTTGAATATTATTTATTTTTAATTTTTATACAATAAGAATTATTCAATATATTCTAGAAGATTAAATAAATATTTACTATTATATATATATATATATATATATATATATATATATATATATCTATATATATCTATATATATATATATTTCTATTTTTAGAATAATAATTAAAATATTTATTTTGTTTTATTTTTATTTATTTTCATAATGGATTAAATGCTTAAAAAAAAAAATTAAAAATAAATAAATATTTATAAAATGAATTTAATAAATCTATTTTAATTAATTAAAAATAAAATAAAATAAAAATTATTTAAAACAAATATCTATAAAATAAATTTAATAAATCTATTTTAATAAAATAAAAATTAATAAACATTTATAAAAAGAATTTAATAAATCAAATTATTAAAAAAAAAAAAAACTAACCATGAAGAGCAGGAATCTAACACCTGCTAACCATCCACCCATCGTCCCTGTTGAGGTTAGCTGGCCTCTTTTCGATTTCCAAGGCTTCTCTCATCTTGTGGTGGTGGAAATGGTCAATCTTCGTAATCACCTTAGCATCTTCAATGCAAATGTTATGATTAGTCTTCTCGACATGCTTTGCTAGGGCCGAGGAGTGCGATCTATTATGCTTTAGGTCAGCGACATGCTCATGAATTTTTTTATTAATAGACTGACCCATTTCACCAGTGTAAGGTGTCCCACAAAAGCACAGAATCAAGTAAACACCCTTACCATCCTTAGGGCAAATTGGGTCTTTAACCGATCTAGGTGAACTTCGAATG
The DNA here is from genome assembly GCA_034641835.2 of Pinus albicaulis. Classification (NCBI taxonomy): domain Eukaryota; kingdom Viridiplantae; phylum Streptophyta; class Pinopsida; order Pinales; family Pinaceae; genus Pinus; species Pinus albicaulis. The sequence continues at coordinate 1,210,485,663 of CM076570.1, read as the reverse complement.
GTGCAGTATGGTTTAAATGTTGAGGAAACATTAAACTTCTTTAGGATTTTGGCAATTTTATCCATAGTACCTTCGATAAACGGAAGGTGAATTCCAGATAACCAATCGCACAGATCTTTCTTATCTCTAGGACCCTTTTCAGCTTTTTGAAAAGCTTTAAGACAATGACTTATACTATAACCATTTTTATTAAAAGCTTTAAGGAGATGAGCCTTTTCACCCTCAAAGTGGTGTTCATCAGAGATTTTAAAGGCTCTGGTAGCTAGGGTGTTGAGAATCCCAAGCTTCTGAGCAAGGAAATGGTGAGAACTAGCATGTAAATACTGCCCAGTGTGTGTCTTCTTTCTAAAAACCAGATGAGAGAAAGAACCATCTTCATTCCTAGAAAGGAGGACATCAAGAAAAGGCAAGCTACCATTATCTTCAAATTCCATAGTGAACTTAATGAAGTCAGATTGATCATTAAGATGCTGGAAGAAAATGTCCAATTTAAATATTTTAATTATTATTCTAAAAATATAAATAAATTATATATATATATAATATTAAATATTTATTTAGTCTTCTAGAATATATTGAATAATTGTTATTGTATAAAAATTAAAAATAAATAATATTCAAATTATAAACATTATTCATTTAATAAAAGAATTTATTATTTTATATATATATATATATATATATATATATATATATTGATTTTTTGATTTTATGACCTAGATTTAGTCAAAATAGCCATTATTTTACAACGGCTAGTTGGAGCCTTTCATATCTATTTAATTGGGTTTCCTGATCAGATTTTTCATCAAGTCCTGATGATGAACCACACTGGCTACTTCGAAATGCGTTGACCAAATTTATTTGGATGTGATTTTTTACCGAAATTTTTTTCTCACAATTTATAGATCATAGAAGCAATATTCCTAAAATAAATACATATATAAATATAAAACCACTCACAAATTACATTAAATAAAATATATAAATATATAAAACACTAAAAAAATTACATTAGATGAAATACTTTTAAAAATTCAATAATAAATATAACATCCATGTGAGGCAACCAACTAATCAAGAATCATGAATTTCAAGAAGTTTTCCAAAAACATAAAAGCAAGAAGGGGACAGTTTCTTCATTTGTTTCTATGAGGAGAGGATTTTCCACATTATTTGTGGTGACTTTAAACTTTGAGAGTTTTCTTTGAAATCTTATTACTATAGTAGATGCTTGCTCATTTCACTTAATCATTTAGATAGCGGATCTACTCGGTGTGAGTTTCCAGTTGAAATATTAACTGGTATTTGAACAAGTATGAGATAGCAGGTTTCCTTTCCACTTAATTAAGTGAATCTAGGAAGGAGAGGAGATCATTGAGAATTCAGAACGAAGCCTTTAAAATAACTCAGAACAGAGCCTATAAAAGTTTAATTTTCTCTCATCTAAATCATGGAACAATCATGGAACAATTGGCATGCACAGAATATATATATATATATATATATATATATATATATATATATATATATACACTTCGTTAGGATCCGTTATAGCCACAAGCATGAAGGGAGATGCATCATGTCCAGTTTTAGATAAAAAAGGAAAATTAGGACATGAGATTTTGAGTTTGGAGAATACATCGATCATTTCCAACATAATTACAAAAATACATAGGATGATTTGAGGTATCGGGAGACCATTGGTTATAGATAATGGGTTTGAAGAAGAAATACATAGAGCTCAAACGTATTGTTTGTGAGTTGTTTATATATTAGCATAATGTTTAGGAGTAATTACTTTGGTTAAACAAACAGAGATAGACGGTTGCTTCTAACCAATTTAATGATGCGATGTGAGAGAAGCCACATTTGGATTGCATGTGAGCAATTGTTTCGCCATTCTTGGTGATGATGACTGATGTGAAGAACAACCAGTTAGATCAGCCTTTATTGTGTTGAATGCTAATGATGATATTACTGTTTTTCAAAAATGCACTGGCAACGCCATTAATTACTTGAATGACAGTGGATAATTTCATGAATTTGTTGTTGTGAGATTTGTGTAGTGCAGAACCAATTATTGAACAATTTAGCATTATTTAAATTAGTCGTTCTCGACGTTCTTCGGTGCCGAGAGAACAACTGGCTAATTTGATTATGTGAATTTGTTATACGTTGATGGGTCTTGTTGTGCTTCGGGCTTCAAGAGCGTCAACTACAGGTTACAGTGTGAGATCCATTTGTGTAAAGGTCACTTTGTAGGATTGATCGCTGATCATATTCTGTACCTAGAATATTTTCCTATAGACTGTTGAAATTTATTCTTCGGGGTTATTTCACAGATGGAAATATTTCAATAGGATAGTTCAGTGTGGAGACTCTTCTTCAGGGGTGTCAAGAGAATTGTACTTTAAATGGGTTTAAAGATAAGCTCAAAAATGTGAAGAAAGAAAGAGCGAAATCTAGAGGACTGCAGAGTGGGTAGAGTTGCTGATGAAGACCAGTGAGATGAAGATAATTTTTTTTTTTTTGGGAACAAAATATATCTATTACTCTATATATTTTTTAATCAAACAAATACATCACAATATTTATAATGCTACTGAGATCCAACCACTTCTAAATATGAATAGAGAGATTGTGATATTCTCTCAACATCCACCTACAAATCAACAACTAATTCTAATATGAGTATGGAAGAATTATCTTCCAATAATACATCTATCAGCCACGTTAACAATTGATAAAGAGATGGAGAAATTGTGCAACACCAATCAGTCAGATTAGGAATTACATACAAACTAATTATTTTTATTAAGCCCCCACTATAGACGGTCGACTCTGTCTTCTGACGTATAATCACTGTTTACCACTTCAGAGCTGAGAGTCACTGGCAGAGATAATGAATAGAATTCCCTGTGACACGTCATGTAATTTGATTAGAGCAGTGATGAGTTTGTAGAGGCCAAGATCCGAACCAGTGACCATGAGTCTGCCATCGCTATCTTCAAGGAGATCTGAAATTATGTGCTCATGGAAGCCCATCATGATTTAGGAAAGAAAACTATTGAACATAATGTTGAATGCTTGAGAAAACTTGTCACAAGCATGGGCGAAGTGTGCAACAAAATGTGCAGAAAAAGGGTGTAACATGACTGAAAACCCACCTCTTCCAGATCATCCAAACAGTCATAGATGGATGGATTTGTATGCAACTGCACGAAAATGCCTCTTTCACTGAATGTTGCTAAGAACGGAGACAGGGTTTCAAGTATTTTCTTGGACATTGGGTATGGCCAGCATCAGGTTAGGAATTTCAAATCTCAAACACTCGTCAAATTTGATGGTTTCTGCCATTCTATTGCCTGTTTTGATCATTTTAACCTAAATTATTTTTACGGTCTGAAAAATAAATTGTGTGCATTTGACGGGCAAAATGTTGGAATATTTGAAAATTCCAAAACAACAATGGAGAGAGTAATACTCTCCTCTTTAACATAGAGAAATTAATTTTTTTTTTTATAGGAGACAAAGTTTCCACTTGAAAACAAACTTCTATTCCTTCAAAAAAAACTATTACAATGCTTCCTCACTAAGAGGCATTTCAAAAATATGACTGCTACAAAACGCAGTGCATAAAACTATCACACTGTCTCACTATAAAAATACTTTGTTCTGTTACAAAAAATAGAACGCACTGCTGTGCTACTCAAAACTTACACTGCTGTTGTGTAAAAGCTTACATTTTAGATCATTTGCGTCTCGAGCCTTTTATGTCGCACATAACAAAAAGAATTAAAACAAAAAACAAAACTATGTATATATATATATATATATATTATAAATGTATCGTTTATAATATATATATTATATTCGATTATAATATATGACTATGGTTAAAAACATTGCGCGATTAAACAAACCATTAAACCAAAATCTCCGCCTGGACTTCAAACACTTATCAACCGAATTGAACTGGGCGATTTTGCGTTACAAATTTGGGCGCTGATGTCAGCCAAATTGTGACACAAAATCCTTATTAAATCTTCCCTATAAACCGTATCGGGTCCGGTTTGGGCCTACTGATGCAAGCGGATTTGTGACCCGAAATCCATTTAAATTCGCCTCAATGAATATTTCGGGTCTGGTTCTCTGCTTGGTGAGCGGGAAAAACAAAATCCTGATCCTATAGAAATCTTCCACGCATCTACTAACTGGTCTCTATCGCGAAAACCACAGAGCCCATTCTCCTACTACTGACTGGCCTGTTGACATGGCCGCGAGGACCACATGTCCTTTAAACAAAAACAATCTCCCGCGTTCACAAAATCAAAATTGCTCTGTTCTATTCAACACTCTCCCGTGTATAAGAGGAAATCCTCTGTTTTCAAATGTACAATGGTTGTGACTCTTCCACGATTTTGGAAGACGGCCATTCAATGCTTTGTTTCTCACTGTACATGACTGTAATTTTAAACCCTAATTTTGATTGTTCAAACATTTTTGGTAAGAAGCTGGAGGACATAAACCTGGTAATCAAAATTGGAAAGCGGCTCTGCATAGGACTATTGAAAGTAACATTTCAACACTCCCCCTTACTTTCAACTGCTGGGTTATCAGTCATACCCAGACATTTCCTCAAAAACTCAAAACTCTTCTGCCTCAATGGCTTGGTCAGAATGTCTGCAAACTGCTCCTGAGTTCTGCAGTGTTCCAAAAAAATTTCTCCACTGTTTACCAATTCTCTGATGTAATGAAACTTTGTGTCTATGTGTTTCGTTCTCTTATGAAACACAAAATTCTTCGATAATGCAATAGCTGAGCTATTGTCACAATAAATCACTGTTCCACTTACCTGCTCTTGGCATAAACTTCTTAGCATCCTCCTCATCCAAATTGCTTGACACGCTGCTGCTGTAGCTGCCACATATTCTTCCTCTGCTATAGACAACGCTACAATGGGCTGCTTTTGAGAAGCCCATGAAATGGATCCTGAACCCATGTGAAAAACATAACTGGAAGTGCTCTTCCAATCATCTACACTTCCAGCCCAATCAATGTCAATGTATCCAACTAAATCTGAACATTTTGAAGAAGTATATAAAATGTCATACCTTTTGGTTCCTTTAACATACCTTAGAATTCTCTTTGCTGCCTGCCAATGTGCATCCTTTGGCTTCTCCATGAATTTGGAAATCAAACTAACAGCATGCATTATGTCGGGTGTAGTTGCATTCAAATACATGAGGCTTCCAACTATGCTCTTGTACAAGCTAGGATCAAAATCCTTGCTGCTGTCCTCTCTGCTGAGTTTTAATCCCATCACTATGGGAGTGATTGCTACTTTTCTCTCCTGCATATTAAATCTTTCCAGCACTTCATTAACATATTTTTCCTGTGAGATAAAAATCTCATTTTCATCTTATTCTACTTCTATTCCTATGAAGTATTTCAGCAAACCCGTGTCAGTCATTTCAAATTCTTCTTCCATGACTGTTTTAAAATTTTCAATAAGGTAATCATCATTACCTGTGAAAATAACATCATCAACATATAAAACCACTATCAACATTTTACCATATTTTTCTTCGATGTAGAGGGTGGGTTCTCCCTCACACTTTTCAAATCCATTTTCCAGTAGATAGGAATCTATCCTACTGTACCACGCTCTTGGCACATGCTTCAGCCCATGAAGAGCTTTCTTCAACTTGCACACTTTGTGCTCTTGGCCTTTCTTTTCATAGCCGAGAGGTTGTTCAATGTAAACCTCTTCCATTAACACTCCATTTAGGAATGCTAACTTTACGTCCATTTGGTAAACTTTCTACTTCTTTTGTGCTGCTATGGATAGCACTGCTCTCAGGGTTTCTATTGTGGCAACCGGTGCGAAATTTTCCTCATAATCTATCCCATGCTTCTACTTATATCCCTTGACAACAAGTCTGGCCTTGTGTCTCTCTATTTTGCCTTCAGCATTACTCTTGGTCTTGTAGACCCATTTAACTCCAATGACATCTTTACCTTTTGGGAGTTCAACTAAATCCCATGTCTTGTTTCTTTCTATGGCATTAATCTCCTCATCCATAGCTTCTATCCATTTTCTATCTTTAATAGCTTCCTCAAAATGAATAGGGTCATCAACATGACAATATAAAGCAAACAGAGAGTTCATACCTTCATTTGCTACCTCTTGCTCATAAATGTCATTTAAATTTCTGAACTTCTTACCTCTTTCATTAGGTGTACAAATGCTTGAAGAAGCACTTGAATTTCCTCCTTGTGGTGTGCTTGGAGAAGCACCTTCATTTCTCATAAAGGGTGTGCCTTGATACCCTTGTGTTGGAGCTGCTATTTGGGGATGTATTTCAGCCAGCTCATATCATTTTCATCATGAGATAAACAGTGTTTAACATTCATTGTTTTCTCTATGTTTCCATCCCAAGCTTCCTCTTCAATAAACTGAACATCTCTGCTCACAATAAACTTCTTGGTGGATGGGTTGTACAACCTATAAGCTTTGGATTCTTCACTGTATCCAATGAAAATACATTTCTCCCCCTTGCTGTCCAACTTCTTCCTTAGCTGATCCAGAATGTGTGCATAAGCCACACATCCGAAAATCTTCATGTGTGTGACACCTTGCTTTGTGCCACTCTACGCCTCTTCTGGCACTTTGTTCATAACTGCTTTTGTAGGGCACCTATTCAAAATGTATGCTGCACAATGTACAACTTCAGCCCAATAATCATTAGGAAAATGCTTTTCCTTTAACATACTCCTTACCATGTCCATTATGGTTCTATTCTTCCTTTCGGCTACTCCATTTTGCTGCGGAGTATATATAGTTTTAAACTACTTATGAATACCATTTTCTCTAAAAAACGTAGAAAATATTTAGAGATATACTCACCTCCTCTATTAGTCCTTAGGACTTTGATATGCAACCCACTTTGGTTTTCAACAAGTGCTTTGAAATTTCAAAATCTTTCAAACACTTCACTTTTGTTTTTCAAAAAGTAAACCCAAGTTTTTCTTGTAAAATCATCTATGAATGTTAACATGTAGTGGCTGCCAGCAAGCGATGGAGTTTGCATCGGTCCACACAAATCTTAGTGGACAATCTCTAAGGGTGCCTTTGCCCTTACGCTTTTCCCAGAAAGAAAACTTTCTATCTGTTGTTTCCCCAAGATACAACCTTCACAAAGGTTGTACAGTTTCTCTATCAATGGTAAACCTCTTACCATTCCTTTTCTATTCAACAAGTTAAGACCTCCAAAGTTGAGATGTCCAAATCTCAAGTGCCACAAACAATTTTCATCTTTTGGTTCTCTTTGGATCGCCTCTTGTGCCACTGCTACTTTCTCTTCACCATTCTTCAAATCTTCTCTCATTCTAAGAGGGAACATCCTGTTCCTTGTCATCTTCACTTCAGCAATACATTGTTTGTTGGGTGGTTTGTCCATGACGGTGCAAACATCATCCTCAAAAAATAGATTGTACCCCTTTTGAAAATGATGTCCAATACTTAAGAGGTTACAGTTCATTCCTGGAACATAATAAACATCTGCTATGGATTTCTTTGCACCTTTCCTTGTTAAAACATTTACATCTCCTTTTCCCATAACAGAAACTTTGCTATCAGTTCCTAGTGTGACTTGTGACTTCATATTCTCATCTAACATAGAAAACATTGCTATGTTTCCTGTCATATGGTTACTACAATCGGAGTCTAGAAACCATAAATCCTCACTTTTTTCTTCAGCCATATTACAAGCTAAAAACAAATTATCTTGGCTGCTATTTTCCCTAGTAAAATTTGCATTTGTTCTATTTCCCATATCATGCTGCTTCTTTCTACATTCATTAGAATAATGACCATATTTTTTACAATAGTGACATTGGACATTGGACTTATCATACCTTTGTCCTTGAGCATTCTGCTGACCACTTTGCTGGCTGCTTCCTTGGCCTTGATGCTGATTTGGATTGCTGCCTCTTCCTTGGGCATTTGCTGGACTATACCTTCCACCTCTATTTTGGCTTCTTCCTCTTCCTCTCTTGTTTCCTCTGCCTTGCCCTCTTCCTCTTCCGAAAGACATTTGGGTCTTAAAGGCATGCTTAAGAGATGATTTTTCACTCCTACCCAATCTCTGCTCATGAGTCATCGGTGATGCATGTAGTTCATCCACTGAAAATTTTGTGAGATCCTTAGTCTCCTCTATGGTGGTGACAATCACATTGAATCTTGAAGATAGACTCCTCAAGAGTTTTTCCACAATCCTCTTGTCTTCAAGAGTCTCTCCATGAGATCTTATTTGTGTGACCATTCCAATCACATGAGTGAAGAATGAGTCAATAGTATCTGACTCTTTCTTTCAAAGAGTCTCAAAGTCTCTCCTCAGCAATTGAAGTTTTGTTGTCTTCACTTTTTCCATGCCTTGATAGGCTCTCTTAAGAGTTTCCCATGCTTATTTGGATCTCTTGGCTGCTGCTATCCTCGAAAACACACTCTCATGCACTGCTTGATACAATAAGAAGAGAGCTTTAGAGACTTTCTTCTTATTTCTCTTCAGCAACTCTTTCTCTGCCTGAGTTAAATCATCAAACTCTTCTTCATCTACTGGCTCTTCAAAGCCGTCCTCAATAAATTCCCATAAGTCTTGGGAAGTAAATAAAGCTTTCATAGTTATTGACCAGTAGTCATAATTTTTCCCATTAAATTGTGGGAGGTGGATATTTCCAATACCCATGCTAGTGCTAGCTCCAGCCATTCTGCACTCTTAACTATGATTCAAAAAACACTTGACTGTGTATTTAAAATAACTGACTGTTCTGCAACAGTAACACAATAAACTGTATAGAGAAATACCTTGATTCCTTTTGGCCGAGTATTCACACTACTGGAGAAGTTGTTGCAACAAAGAACTCCTTTCCTTCATATTCTTTAACCTTCAAAGAGCCTGGAATAGCTCTCATACCATGTTGGAATATTTGAAAATTCCAAAGCAACAATGGAGAGAGTAATACTCTCCTCTTTAACACAGAGAAATTTAAAATTTTCTTGACAGGAGACAAAGTTTCCACTTGAAAACAAACTTCTATTCCTTCAAAAAAAAATATTACAATGCTTCCTTACTGAGAGGGATTTCAAAAATATGACTGCTACAAAACGCAGTGCATAAAACTATCACATTGTCTCACTATAAAAATACTTTGTTCTATTACAAAAAATAGAACGCACTACTGTGCTATTCAAAACTTACACTTCTCTTGTGTAAAAGCTTAAATTTTAGATCATTTGCCTCTCAGGCCTTTCATGTCGCACATAAAAAAAAAAATTAAAACAAAAAACAAAACTATATATATATATATATATATTATAAATGCATCGTTTATAATATATATATATTATATTCAATTATAATATATGACTATGGTTAAAAACATTTCACGATTAAACAAATCATTAAACCAAAATCTCTGCCCGGCCTTCAAACACTTATCAACCAAATTGAACTGGGCGATTTCGCGTTACGAATTTGGGCACTGACGTCAGCCAAATTGTGACGCGAAACCCTGATTAAATCCGCCCTATAAACCGTATCGGGTCCGGTTTGGGCCTACTGACGCAAGCGGATTTGTGACCCAAAATCCATTTAAATCTGCCTCAATGAATATTTCAGGTCTGGTTCTCTGCTTGGTGAGTGGGCAAAACAAAATCCCGATCCTATAGAAATCTGCCACATGTCTGCTGACTGGTCTTTGTCGCGGGGACCACATAGCCCATTCTCTTGCTACTGACTGGCCTGTTGACATGGCTGCGGGGACCACACGTCCGTTAAACAAAAACAATCTCTCGCATGCATCAAATCAAAATTTCTCTATTATGTTCAACGCTCTCCTGTGTATAAGAGGAAATACTCCGTTTTCAAATGTACAATGGCTGTGACTCTTCAATGATTTTGGAAGATGGCCATTCAATGCTCTGTTTCTCACTGTACAGGAATATAATTTTAAACCATGATTTTGACTGTTCAAACATTTTTGGTAAGCAGCTAGAGGACATAAACCTGGTAATCAAAATTGGAAAGCGGCTCTGCACAGGACTGTTGAAAGTAACATTTCAACACAAAACACTCCATGACGGGCAATTTGCTCGTCAAATTCCATCCCGGTCTCATCTGGTTTCATAAACTAGTTTTTGTGAGGTGGCGAGCGTGGCTTCAAGCTTGTCGTTGTTAGCACTAATAGATAGTGCTTGTTTTTCACCGGACCCGGCGAAGGGGCTTTGCTGGTGCTTGATGGCTACTGGGATCCGAGCTTCAGGTGGAAGTTGGGCGAGTTTGTTTGATCACCGTTGATAGAAGCACTGTTGAGAGTTGCTGCAAAGGATTTGTGATCGGGACCAGAGGCCTGTGTGTGCACCATCAAATCAAGAGTTGACAGATCTTTGCATTGCAAGAATTAGAATTCAGAGGCACAGTAACTTCTACAGGGTAGTCATTCTTTTTTTTTCTTTGCTGCAGTAGTCCTTACACGTTCAAGGAGTTGTAGGTCAAGTTGGAGCGGACATGATAAACAAGGGTCCTGTTGCTCTAATCATGGGGCAGCTAGATGTTGTTATTTACATGGATCAAAACAACCATTTCCTGCAAGGTAAGTTAGAACATATGAAGAACCTTTTACAATGTATTTCCAATGCCTTTGAAAATAAAGAAATAAAACCCCAGGACGATATTACATATTGTTTGGCAAGGATGCGTGATGCCATCCAAGAGGCCAAGGACCTCTTCGCTCAGGCCGAAGGGAAACAAAAGTGTCTGCATTGGCTTTTGCACAGACTCACTATTTCCGGACAAATTACAGAATTGAACGCCAAGGTTGACAGGCTCTTGAAAGAAATTGAACTTGAATTTTCAATATTTGAGAAAGCTCAACAAAACTCAGACAAACAACTGCCAGATGCTTCCCTTCAGCCCATGCAAAACAAGGATTTCGTAGGATCGAGATTTGAAAATGCCAAAAATCAGCTCGAGATTTGGATTACCGAGAAAGCTGCAGAGGTTAAAGTGACTGATGTCTACGGAATACCAGGTGTTGGAAAAACCTAGCTGCTCCAAGAGGCATACAACGTTTACAAGGATAGTGATGTCTTTGATGTTGTTATCTCGCTAACAGTATCTGGAGACCATAAAATTTCACCCTTGTAGGATCGTATTGGTAAGTCAATATCTACCTCCGATGCCTTCTTTCTCAGATATGCTGCGTCTTGTGGTGAACCTGATGTGAAAGCAGTGCTAGAGAGTTCTACGTCATGAGTCTGTCGTTGTTGAGGAAAGTCGTTGTGTATTTATTGGTGACCACGACAACGAAGTTTCTTAAGCAATGACCGTTGCTTTTATCGTGTATTTCCCCAGTGCCATTGACAGTTGTAGATATGAGGTGGAGGACCTGCAGATGTGTGTTTTAAGTAATTATATTTGTCGTTGATGTTGGAATTTCTGCTAATTCCTAGCCGACTAAGGAATAAAATTCCTCTTCCTAACACACAGATTTCAATAAAAATAATGTGGACAGAGATGGATTAAAAACATTTCTCTTTCATTCAAACACAAAAACAACTATTACCAAATGAAAGATCTTCTTCTAGACTTCAGTTCAAGATTACAATGCAAATTTTGCTTACGTTGACTAGTACAAACACAGCGCTGTATATATTATGTTTCTGCTCTCTGTCTATTCTTATAACACAGTCATAACACTCGATTTTCTGCTTTCGAGCTTTTTCTCACCCCAAAAAAACTTACATATACTCTGTCTCTGTGTGTTTTATATAATATATCAAACTATTACAAAAAAATATTTATATATTATAAACATTACATGTTTATTACATATATATATATAGAAACAATATATATAACCAAAGTTTAAAACTGTGGCGGCATATATATAAAACCTAAAACATTAAAAACTTAATTCTAAGGTTTGAAACCTTAAATGCATTTTCGCGGACTTTAAAAGTCTTTATACAAAACAGTTGTCCCACCCATTCAAGCGCCCGCTGACTGTGCATTGGGTTTGTGCGATACGCACGCTATTGGTCGGAGGGTACACACGCTGGCAGATTTTAAAACCAATTCAAAACGTTTTATAATTTTATCCCATCCATTTTTCACCCTGGTGACGTAGGCACAGAAATGTGGGATAAGCTTCCTCTAAATTTGGCATAATGAAATTAACTCAAATAATTAATGTATTAAAAATTAATTAATAAAAAAAAAAATTATACAAAATTAATATATTGATTTCGTTCTCAAATAAAACTTTATTGTGCAAAGTCAAGAGATGCAAAAGAATGAAGTTTATACAAAATTAATATATTGATTTCATTATGAGATAAAACTTTATTGTGTAAAGTTAAGAGACTTTCATTGTAGAGAGTGCAGAAGAATTAGAGTTAAAGATTTCTCTGCACACTACTTATTCCGTACACATTTACCACTCCACGCACCTTTTCTCCGGATAGCTCAATATGTAAAAATGTAAAATTAAAAAAAAAATTGAAATGAGATAAGAAATAAATGTCGGGTCCACATAACCCGATATACCTTTCCATCCCTGAATAACTTATGCTCCAAACTTTAATAAGTGAATAATCTAATTAATTTTGTTTAGAGGTTTTAAGTATTTATCCTTACCATAGCTACCACTTCCGCACAATGCACCTTCGCATAATGTAATGTTCACCTCTAAATTTCCGAGATCTGTATCTTCATATTTGTTCACCGCTGTATTTCCCACGATATAAGCTAAATCCGGAGATATGCTAACTTTTGTTACAATAATTATTCTGAATGGACTCTGAGATGCCAATGAAGTTTTGAGTGTGTCAAATGCAGAGGTGCTGCAAACCCTTTCATTGTGTTTTCCTCTACTCCTTTCCACTCAAAATAATGCAATTAATTAAATTAAAAATAAAATATTAAAACATATAATTTATTAATGAAAGCTTCCTCTGCTCTTTGAAGAATGAAGCTTCAATGTTTTTAGACGTAAATGGCCATTTCAGTATAAAGTTACATACAATTTTGAGATGTTATATTAGCGAGCACATGTTCCATTGCATTTAACTCTATACTAGCTTGACTTCCCTTCCATTTGACGTTATAATATAAAAAACTTTAATTTAACTCTATACTAGCTTGACTTGCCTTCCATTTGACGTTATATTATAAAAAACTTTCATTGTGTCAACTGCAAAGGTTTGGTGAATGTTTTCAACTCTGCACAATGAAAACGTCCTCCGCCCTTCCTTTGACTTTATCATATAAAAAACTTTCATTGTGTCAATTGTAAAGGTGTAGTGAATGTTTTCATTGTGCACTTACCACTCTGTACAATGAAAACGTTGTCCACTATTTTGTTTTGCACTCTGCAAAATTAAAGTTTCTTTTTCTACTTGGCACTATGCATAATGAAATTAACTCAGTTAAAAATTAAAGCATACAGTTTGATAATAAAAATAAAGACAATAGAGAGAGTAACATATTGGGTACTTATATTACTTAATATATGGGAAATAAATCATTATTTTACACCTATTTTATTTTAATCATTTCAGCTCTTCCAACATTCACGAGATAAACCTTCTCTTTCAAAAATAAATAGAGTTCATAGATTCTTAATGTTAGAGGAAGAGGAGAAATATAACTAGAAATTTGCTTTGACCAGCCATATGTTTATGACAAGAATTTTGAAATCCGTGATTTGGTGTGGGATGAAATCATGAACCTAAACATAACATACTAAGTTACAAAACTTATGGCTTGGTCCGAAAAATAAGAATTGTATTTTTATTTATTGCATTTTTCTTAAAAGTATGTATAAATTGAATCATTCCCTAGACATATAAATCGGCCAATTGCATACTCAAAAGGAGTAAGAAACGAAAAGAATAAAAAAATATAACACATAAAATCCTTAAAAAATGATTTTTCGAATAATGGTCCTATTCTAATTTTTTATATAGATTACTTCTACCTAAGATTTATGAAGAAATCAACTTTTCCTCTGATTCAGCCTCTTATCATCCCACTATAACTTTTAGCTCGAAATTTTGGTTATGTTGCTCTTAAAACCCCGATGTTTATTTCAGTGAGTGTTGTTAAAACCAAAACGAAATTACAATTTTTTTTTTTTTTTTATTAATAGATTTCAAGGAACCCACATCACTAGTGGGCTCAAGGATGAAGCTATAAAATCTATTGAAGAGATGTAGTTCCCTGGATCTTAGTTGTAACATTTTTCACAAGTACATATGCAATATGTGCGTGTATGGAGGATGTACATAATATGTTTCATGAAATACCTTACAACGATGTAATACCATGAAATGCTAGAATTGCTGGGTATGTTCATAATGGCTATCACTTTTTTAAATATTGTTATACTAGGCCCAAGATCACATTCTCTCTGGGTACATCGTTTAATGCAAGATCCCTGCAATCTTCGTGCAAGCTCTTAACCTGAGCATATTTGCAAAAGAATTGGAAAATGCCCTTAATGAATACAAAATCAAAGATGTTCTGAAGGGGTACCTACATCTTCTCTTTTACAGAGGATCTACTCAAATTTTAAAAATAAGGAAATGAAAAGTAGGCTCGGAATGAACTCCTCACTAATAGTTTACCTATCCTTGAAAAGATGGATTTATTAAAGCCTTGCTACAAAAGCAGATTAGTATATAGATTTATGTTTGAATCAATGTGGTCAATGCTACATTTTAACAACGGATCGATAAGAAATTGGTGCTTTGGGAGCTCGATTCATTTTTATCAAGAGTTTGAGATGTCCAATGCTCTTTACACAAAATGGATTTAGTCTCTAGAGCATGGACCACGGCCATGGCAACCAAATTGGGTAACGTATTACAACGTTTGAAACCACAAATCGACATTAAGGAGTTTGACAAGGAATTTACAAAGGAATGCCTTACAAATTATAGATCAAGAGAAGCTCTTACAAGATAGCATCCATCCCTTTTAATGAAGAATAATTTAAGAATTTTTGGATTTGAACAATATTCCCAGTGTTTCTATCAAATTTTTAGAATGAAACCATATAATTTGTTTATTCATATATCTTTGTCCTCTTCCTTTACACAACTTGTATAGTTTCATTCTAAATGTATTTTTCTTACCTCCATCTCTTATCTTGGTGCTCTCTCATAGTGCAGGAGGAATTAGAATTTTCTTCCCTTTGGGGCAGGTACTTCGTCAGGTTTGGCCCAGTGGGGAGCAAGTGTATGCCCTTTCAACTAATTCACCGTTAGGGCTAACCTGCCCTATATATCTATCCTATTGACGAAATTAGTAAGAGAGGCCTCGTAGATTTCGAACCATGAGAACACCTATGACACGTGGAGAACACCTTTGATAAATTCATGGCGGAATTAAATGAGTTTTAAGGATGGGTCTTGTGTGCCTCTATATTATATATTATAGAATATATTTATATTATAATGTTTTGTCATATATTAAATATTTAAACCATTAGCAAGCGGATGCAATTCAAAGAGGAGATACTATCTCCAGAGACCATTAAAAATTCCCTTAAAGATTCACGATTGACTATGGAAGTGAGAGAAATCCCATAACATCTATGCAAACAAATTTAGCAACTCTTAGTTTATTTTAATGGTATTAGTTTTGAAATGGGAGTTATTGATTTCCCATCTTTAAAATCACCCAACTAAGGAAGGTAAAGAGCTATTGAGGTAGATTACAATTATTAAATATTGTAAAATAAAATAAAGTCCTTACATTTTTACATAATAAATATCAATGTGTTATAAACTCATTAACTACTCAACACTAATAACTATCTATTAAAAAAAAACCATTAAACAGTCAAAATATCTAAATAAACCAATAAATAAACCAAAAAATTCAAGTTAAAGCATCAATACAAAATAAAACAATATACATTAAGATATAAAATATTTATTTATTCTCGAAACACGAATAGACAACCAAAATTCAATTAGCTTTAAGATCTAGGATTTTAGTATGCAACAACAAGAAAATTTCTCTCCAATTCAACTTTAGGGTTCTTGGAGAGATATAGGAATCAATTTTCTTCTCTTCTCAGCCAAATAACACCTTCTCCTTCTTCCATATTTAAGATATACTATGTAGTCAAAGTTGGGGGATAACTTGAAGTTCAAACATTCTCAACTTAAAGTTCAAACATTCTCAAATAAAACTTTGTCCTAACATTACATCTTGTGGTTACCATAAGTTTTTTTAATTGAATGTAAGAGTAATAGTTATCAATCATGATGACACATGCCCTTCATGTCAACAAGCTAGCTTCCTTGATTTTCAATAGCCTCAAACCACTATCGATCATCGAACCACTATTGATCATCGTATAACATATTCGATAGCAAATTACATAAATTACAAATTGATTTTTTTTTCTTCTTCTTCTGGTTGAATATTGAAGGTTATATATTTTAGTTTTATTTTTTTTTAGATATTCTTTTATATAAAAATATATATTTATATCAAAAACTAAAAAATGGGAAAATAAGGGTATTTATAGAGGATATTAAATATAGAGGTATATATAAATCATAGTTAATTTTGTTAATATGGTTGAGATGTCCTTAATTCGATTTGAATTATTAATGTCTAAATTAATTGTTAATTGAGGGATTCCATGAAGGAAGATTAGGATAAGAGGGTTAACAAAATTCTTGTTTTTAAATCTCGTCATAGATACTAGTATTTAATCCCGTTTCAATTTTGTGTTGGTGTTTCATTATTATAATAATTGATAAATTTAGGATTCGAGGACACCATGTGATGATTATTGGTATGTTGTTTCTTCTAGTAGTTTCTAGGATTGTTGCTTCTATGACCATATTTTGTTACCCACATACTTTCATCATCTTAACATTTATGTTATAATTTTGTTGATTTTTTTGTGTCAATTAGATTTGAGCCTTGGGACCTTCTCAAAAAATTAACTCATGCATCTATTATAACCATGTCAAAGTTCAGTGCCTACAAGAACAAAATAAAAAAAATTCAATGTTGGCAACATTCACATTGCGAGATATGTTCGTTGTTATTTAGTCAAAGAATAATTTTGATTGCTTGCTAATTGTTAAGTGAATTGAAAATTTACTTGACCCTAAGAGAATTGAGAGAACTGAAATCATGAAACCTCAATAGAAAATTATGGTTCTTTGCTGATGGTTACTCGATGAGTGTTTGACCCTTGACGAGGCTAGTAAATACATAGCATGATAAGGATAATACAAACTAATAAATAATTCCAACTCCACTACACTTATGTTATAATTTTGTAAAATTATTTTTCTAAGTCATATTTGAGTCTTGAAACACTCTCATACTGTTAACACATGAATATACTATAACCATGTCAAATTTTAGTGCATACAAGCAAAAACTAAAAATGTTTCAACATTGGTCCCATCCATAACCCGCTATGTAAAATCAAATAATTAAATTGTAATTTCCACTAATTGCTAAATAATAAATGAATTGAACATTTTCTTAACACTAATACCCCATCCACAACCTGCTCCGTGTGAAATCAATTAATTAAATCATAATTTCAACTAATTACTAAATAATAAGTGAATTGAACATTTTCTTAACACTAAAACCGACCAGAAAAAAATTTGACACTTTATAATTTAATGCACAAGATTTATGATTACAAGTATTACTATTTAAAAATAATGTTTAAATTTTTTATTGCTTATTATTATTCTACTCTTCTTTTTATTTTTATTAAAAGTATATATATGTGCGCTCTTTTTATAGTTATTATTATAATAATTTCATTTATTCTTTAATTATGTGGTTTTTTAATATATATATATATATAGATATATTCTTATTATAATTATTTTTAATAATAATTTTATTTATTTTTCAATTATAATTTTCTTGTCTATGATTTTTTTATGTATAGTATTTTATGATTAGTTTAGGTGGAAGAGAATTTTGCATCACATTGTTTTAGGAGTTTGTAGCAATGATGGATTGGTAGACTATAAATACTATATTTGTCATTATTTATGACCTTTTCGAAGCTTACTTATGGGTAACGGATATTCTGGTGACTTAGAGAAACTATTCCTTAGAGCTTTCAAGAAAAGTAAATTCAAGAGCATTGTATCAAAAAAGTGTTGTAAGATCTATAGTTGAGTATGAGGTCAGATTTAACAAGATTATAGAATACGCTTGATATATGCAGGATCATGATATGATATGCAAGTTCATATATTATGGGGCTCTAAATATCCCCTAATCGGCTGGATCCAAAATAAATGGAAGCTTAAGGGAAACATTGATTCGAAGATAAGAGAAAAAGGGTTCTTCAAAATAATTTTTTCTACCTTGGAAAATAGAATGAAGCTTTTGGAGGAAAACTTTTGTTTTTTTTAATGATGTTGGGATTTTCTTCTCATTTTGGAAAGAGTTGTATAATCTTGAAATGGAAGAATTCGTTGCTACCCTCATATGGGTTTGTCTTTTTGTTCAAAAGTAATAATTGGAGGAAGCAATCCTTGAAGGAATTGACAATGTCATTGGTAGCTTTGTCAAGGATACTGAGGCAACTAAGAGAGGAAAATACATATCCTATGCAAGGATATGTGTTCATAAAAACATTTTGTATCCTCTTCTATGTTTAATAAACATTTATTATGAGGGTACTCATTGGAAGCATACACTATATTATGAAAATGTCTCAGTTAGATGCACATGGTATCATGAATATGGGTATGTTTCGTAGACTAACATATAATTTCAAAGGATTTACCACCAAATTAGTTAAATCATAAAGAGAGAGATATTTTGGAAATAGCCAAAAGGATACGATATTTAAGACTTGAAGGAGCCACAAATTCTAATTAGAACCCTAGATGTGGAAAAAGGTTTGTGTCTCTCTCCTCTCTGGACAAGACTCGTGTGAAATAATTTAACCAATCAATCGAAAATTAGATAATGGATGTATTCCCAAGACCTCTAGCACCCAATAGAACCTAAGAAAAAAAAAATATAATGTAATCTGCAAAATTCTCGACCAAATGAGGCAACTGGCTCTGTAATGGAGTAGAAAGATACATAGCACCTCTTAGAAGGCATTAATCTAGATATTCCATGCAGGACTTGTCTAGAAAAAAAAAATCCTCATTAAATATCTCCAATCCATCCTAGAACATCAAACAAATAACACTCAATCTAATAAGAGTTCTTCAAATCCTCATTTAAGAGTTCATCCCCAATTTTTCGTAGATTCCCCACAAGATGGTTAAGTAGGACATAAATAGGGGTACAAGATCATTATGGCCTTGGTCCAAGAAAATGGAGAAAAATTGTCAACTCAAGGAAAGTCATGCCAAATCATCTTTCTCAACTCAAGAAGCCCAAAAGTTTTCATCCTAAATCTTAAGAGAATAAGTATGTTGTATGCTAGTCTCTAATAATTCGTTGTTTATTAGTAGAATTCCTAGTATCTTTAGTTGATAGACCAAGGTTTGTAATCATTTTGTGATAAATAACAGCTTATAAACTTTGAATATCCAAATTCTAGATAATTTTTCTATGACAGATAAAACACTACTATTATAATAAAATTAATTATTACTATTATTTAAAACAAAACTATAACTTAATTATTTTTTATATTTATTTTCATCTAAAACCGTACAAGACCATATAATGACCATATAATAATTAAACAAGTGTTTTGATTTATATTCATAGTTTAAGCATTTACCCATTTAATTGAGATAGCTGCCCAAATTATTTTTCAGCTAAAATTCATATAAAATTTGACTCCATATAAGATCTCTCGCCTTGTACTTTATTTAATAGTGGGTAACACGATTGACATTGTATTTAATGGTGAGTAACACGATTTACGCATCCATAATAAAACTTTATTAAAATGAAGAATGAAGAATGTTTAGTGCCATCAAGCTTTTCTACAGTTTCCAAGTCAATAGACCTCTCGCTTCGGTTACAGAAATCTTAACGGCACATCCATACGTACAAAAGTCTTAATTACATAATCAAACGTAGGAAGCGGCGTAGCGATCATGTCACCTTCGGAAAAGGAACAACTATGAGCATAGCTGAAAATTTAATAAAAATATTAACTCAAAATTTAATAAAAATATTAACTCAATTACATTGTAATCCTGTTAAAGAGTCTCATAATTCAAAATTGTCCACGATTTAAAAAATAACAGGTGATTCAGCGGCACACATCCCTTTCTGTAAGGATTTCAAATAACACTTCCGTATATCATGTGCCTTGCAAGTGCAAGAAAACGAGGTATAGATAAGTTTATTGGATTAGATAACGACCAGAAAAGAATGGCATGTTAAATGTTGGTGGACGCATAGGACTCTTAAATTTGAAATCAGCTTCGGCAAATTCGCTTTCCTCTTGTGCAGCAGATTTGACAAGCCCCTATGTTATAGGTTCGAATCCTGCACACCAATACAATAATAAACCCCATTATGCTTCAGTGAGGAAAACCTCTTGGACCATCCAAATGATTCACAGGATGTTGGCAATATGATTCTTATGGTTGCATATGTTATTCTTGATGGAAAATGATGTACTATCTGATTTTTTGAGAAGCTTAGTGGTTTTTATAGAAGGTGTAGCAGAAGAAAAGTATAATTCCAACAGAATATGGTTAATATTCATATTTGAAGGTTTTATACGTGATTTCAAGTAGGCCAAGTCGCGTCTACATGCGAACATCTACAAACCATGTCGCGTATGCCTTTTGCGCTCTAAAATTATGATACCAAGGGGCATTTCTATGTTTTAACCCACAATATTAAGTGCAGTATCATCTATTTGATTCCGTCCAAGAATCGCATCAGAACTTGTGTGGTTTTGGCTCATGGTATTGATAAAGGTTAAACCTATATAAATAGAAGAAGATCATAGTGCAAGGAGGTGCAGATGTAAGCTGAATACTTCTCTCTAAAGCATATTTGCATGAAATGGGTTATGTTTGTTGATAGATATGAAATTATGATGCACCCATGGATAAAATGATGGACCGAGATCTCTAGACCTAAAATTACTATGTATTTTCTTGATCTATTGATGAGATGGTTGGATTTGCGACCTGGCGCATGTTTGCTGAAGTGAAGTGAATAAATTTGGGTAGGTCTAAATATCTAAAACTTTCTGCAGAATTAATATTTACAGATCTATATGCTGGTTAGTCACGATGAAAGCATGTATACACGCGAGTTTATTTAAGAAAAAGTGCATATGGAAGTTAGGGTTTTCTGAAGCTTGATGGAAAGGTTACATGTTTATTACTGTTATACTTCTACTGTCTGTCAATGAAGTCTTCATGTAGATCCGGGTTGTTTGAATACTATATATGTTGCTAATTGAATATGTACAAATATGATCAATGAGTGATTAAATATGATTAATGCTGCTGATTTAGAAAGGGTTCTGCAAATCTGAAAAGATATATGATTGAAAGTCTCAGATCTATTTCTGAGTCTGATCACATTCTGGAAAGTCAATATTCATAGATCTATAGGCAAGTTGATGTACGCATATACACATAGGTTCAACAATATGAAGTAGCATATATATTTTAGATGATGAATGATCAAGGTTGAAATTGATTCCGCATGTTAATTCCGAAATTTGGTTTTATTACTGTGTTTTGGGTACAGTAATATCATTGATTCTGTTTGAAGTTTACGCTATATCTATTGGTGTTGATATATATATTGAGTTGTGTTGAAGTTGTTGGATCCAGTGTGAAAATTTATGATATATGGTTTGCAATGGGTCTGAGGGTTGAAGCCTTCAGTGTGGAAGTAGAATTTTCTTGCTAGTAGAAACTGATATTCTGATTAGGGGGTTGTACCTCTCTTCTAGTAGTGGCTGGTAAATGAGATTAGGGAGCCGCAGCTCCCTTCCGGTAGTAGCTGGAAAACCAGAGAAGGTTGCAGCGTTTTGCAGGTAGATTCCTAAAAACTGATACGAGTCTGCATCGATACAACATTGTAAGGAGTTTTGTATATAATAAATATTGAAGATAGAGACGAAAATAGTGGTGGTTTTCTCCCGAATTGGGTTTCCACCTTAAATCTTATTGTTCATGTGTGATGCTCTTCTGTCATGATTTATTCTGTTATCACTGCTCATATTTACTGCTTAACTATATAATACATAACTAATGATTTGGGTTAAAGAATGTTTTCTGAATGTTTATCTAAACAAGTAAAGTTATCTGAGTATATGCAAGTTCCTGTTGTGATAGCTACGTAATACGCTAGTGGGGTTCACTCAAGTCACGTATAGAAATAAGAAAATAAAAGGTAAAATTTTATAGTGGGTTATAAATACTGATTCATCCCCCCCTACCCCCCCCCCCGCTCCCGCCCTCTCGGTATTTTTCCGAACACATGACGTCAATAATATGCTTAGGGGTTACTGGAGGGTTTTAGAAGCTTTCAAGCATCTCAGAGAATCATGACTTCGAATCACACCAACATCAAGAATTTCTACAAAATAAGACCTTGATAAATTTCGAGTATCGATATTTGAGGATCAATATAGCCATTGGAGAATGTGTTAAATTATAATTCTAATAGCCTTCTTGAAATCAAAGATTCTATTGGTTTTAGCCTATTTACTAGAAAATATTGTTTGGTAGGTTCATTCCAGATAGTTTTTTCCTTGACACTGTCAAGACGTTAGGAATTTTTGGTGTTGAGGGTCTAGGGGTTTTGAGTGGAATTTGCACCTTGCACAAATTGCACAAGGATTTTGATTTTAATAGTTGTGTTTAGCTGATGGGTCTAAAAAAATTTCTCGGTATGTTCATGTAAGTTCCTCGTGCTCTTTTTACCTCGATGAAAGGTCGATGAAAATTGGGGGGGTGTAATTCTTGTATGTTTCTTATTTTCCTTTGCCTCTCGCTCTATAATATCACTCATAACTCGAGGTGGTTTAAGGGAGTGCGTGAATATTTTCTCTTTGCACAGAATAAGTTTGGCTCATACCCTATTCTAAAATGGAGTCAATTGAAAAAAAATTCTATTTGTTTTAACATGTCTTAGTATTTTGTAAGTGTTCATGCTATAGGTTGGCTAAAAAATCTGACAGTTGGTTGTCGGCTTTCTAATGGTAAATTGAGGTCTAATCCCCTCACGCAAGCCATGCCTTTGGGGCAATGGATGCATTGTAGGAGGGGTGGTGGTGAAAACATCTCTCAAGGCCATCATAGGGCCAATAAATTTGCAACGGATTCAATGAAGACATATTTTAACAAAATTGCACAAGAGACTTGAGAATAAATTAGGAATCTAGAAACCATGGTGGGTGTAAAGAGGAAATCTTATCTTGAATAGGATATTTTGGAGGGGGCTTCCTCTTGGGTTGTTGACATGGGTCATACAAAGGGAACGACAAATAAATACCTCAATTAAATTGCATTACATTGGTAGATGAAGACCCAGGACCCTGCTTGGCATGGTGTTGAACGATAAACAAGTAGAGAGATATGATGTGTTTTCTGTTTTAGAGGACCTTAAGAGAATACTCAAAAATCAATGTTTTCTGATAGATAGGCTTGGCACAAGGCTTGCCCATGTAGAAAGAGAAGTTATAAGTGAATCTAATACTTCTGGCTCAAGTGCTAGGGACCTAACCCTTATCTCTCCTTATGAATCTCAATGTCATGAAAGCCTGTTAGCACATTCGGTCATTTCTTATGTTTTTACTATTTGGGATTTACTAGAATGTATGGTTTTGGGTTTTGGGATGTTTCATGGGTTTATTTAAAGAATATAATGAGATGGTCCTCTTGGTTTCCCTTGTGAGAATGAGAATCTCGCCATATGAAATGAAGAAATAACATTGTAATGTAGTTCTGAAAACTTTTTGAAATAATAATTTTTTTTAATATACAAAAAAATAATTTATAGCATTATTAGGTCAAAAGATATTAACTTGAGTGATTTGGTAAACAATTTATTTCCCTATTTATGTGAATTTGATTATCCAAAAACATGGTGTATCTATATTTATAAAATATTGTATATTATATAATAGCAATATTATATTTCATCTATCTATCTTAAAATCACACATTATTGAACCGTGGATGTCATAATGTAACGTTGGACACAATGTTTTCATGGTTTCCACTATATGACTACTTAATCGTAACTATTTATTAACATGCTTTTTGAATAGGCGAATGTGAATCTCAACATGATGTAAATGTGAAGCTTATAGGATGGCGAACACTCCTTTTAGTTACTATTTATTAGAGTTTTGAAACTCAAAAATAATTTTATCGTATTTAGTTGTTATGTTATTAATGGTATTATTGATATATTGTTTTTAATATTAATTTGAATGTTACTATAGTTATTATTAAGGATAATATTTATTAATATTAAAAATTATAATAATAATATTGTAATATTTATTTGTTATAAAATTTATTTTAATACACCCATTTGATAATTTATTAAAACATAAAACCTAATATTATTTAGTGAAAACTAATTCCTAAATCTAAATCATATATTTCAGGAAAATATTTCTTTTATTCATAACCTCAAATTCTTTTATCTTTTCAATTGCTTGGCACTATTTCACAAACGTCAACATGTCCAAAGAGACTCAAGCCCACACTATTATATATGTGTTAAATTTAAACTCATTAATTAAAAAAAAAAACCTTTAATTATGAAGTGCCATTAAAATTATGAATTTAATAATATAAATTAAATTTTAAATTTAATAATAGAGATGAAATAGTAAATAACGAAAGCAACAACGCTTTGATGTGCGGTGCGAGAATTCAACTTTTAATGCCAATATAAAGTCATAAACAAATGCCCAATATACAGGTTACAAAAATTAAATAATTTACATTGGAAACGTTGAATTAGTTGAATTTACATTAAATTAGTTGAATTTACGTTAGTTAAATTTCCATCGGAAATGTTGAATTTACATATTAGCTTGTATTGTGAATTGTAACATTTCAAGCTACGCTTCCTGCGAGCAACATTCACAGATCAAGTAGGTAAGTGGTATATGATTTATAATTTCTTTTCAATCAAACCCACAGTAAAATTATCTATTCAAAATAACAATTACAAAACATTAATGCAAATATGTAATCAAATCATCGTCAAGGTTCAAAGTCTTTCCGGTGGATATCTGGTCATCAAATGACATAGTGGAGGATAAGTTTGTTTTTTTTGTTTTCTGGTAATTTGTATAAGGTGTATTGGTAAATTTGTCTTCTGTCATTGAGAATCGTTAAACAAATTCAATGTGTCTCGAATTTAAACAAAACACCGATATCAATCGACAACACTTTTCATTGCTAAGATATTTGGTGCTGAATATTAATTTTAAGTTGAAAATCTGGGGTTCTGACCAACAATTTTGTCATGTGGTTCCATCAATATTTCTTGGGAAAAAATCAACAACTTTACAAGCGCTAAGCGAGGTCCGGTAAACATTAATTCTCTTCAAGTGACTAAATTGACATCATTCACTATCATTATTCACTACTATTTTTCTACATTTTGCTTTGTTCAGTAATTTGTCCACATTCACTCTTCATTGAACATATATATATATATATATATATATATACACAACGGAGAGAAAAACTACTGTAATCAAAATACCAAAAATCATGGCTCCGTGGTATTAATTCAATGCACATGAGAGAAAAGAAATCATCTCTAAAATCCGTTATATTTATTGAAAACCTTGATTTACATTCGATTTCACAGAGTTGATAATTCTAATATTTTTAGTGATAGGAAATATAGAAGACAAATCTTGATTCAGATTAATAATTTCAATTGCAAAACATTGAAAACTGTGAATTATCACCCAGTTCATAATTCTAATAAAACAAAAGAAGTCATATTTTCATTAAAGTGTTGCCTTGATTGTGGTATGTCACAGATTATTAGTATTTTTTTTAATGTTTCTTTCTGGACATATTGTCTTGGAAAACTTATCAATGATGGTTTTTCTGTTCAGACAAAATGTTATCCAATTGCCAAGTAATTATTCAAAATCATCTTGCTCTCGCAGAAAGTTGTCTCTTCTCCATCACACATGGGAACCATCTCAGAACCTCCTCAAATAGTTTCAATCATTGGCTTTCGTTTTCAATTCTTATTTTACGATATGTTTGGAGTTCACATGACAAAAAAAACACTCTAATGGTCAGGGTTGAAACCTTTTTACCAGTATCCACCACTTTTAGAATTGTTCGGCCATGACCAAAATGCTCCAAACCACCAATGTCGCTCTGTGAGAAATCATTGAAATGCAATAATCGGAATCCATTTGTAGATGGTGAAATGCAATAATAATTAGGTGACATCAACGAGCAATTAGGGGAAATCGGTTCCATAACTGAAGCCATCTGTATTGGTCCGAATAGGTCGCAAACTTTACATTTAGGAGCATGCATTGTTGTTGGCTATGAATGTTGCGCTAACAAGTCTCGATCTCGTGATTTATTTGGGTGACCATCCATGGACAACCTGGTGGAAACCCACGATCAACAAAGTGGTGGAGATAGACACTATCGCAGCAACACGGTGAAATCGATTGAATTTTCTAAACTATCAGGTTGTCAACCATCATTTAATTGCTTCAAATCGTACCAACTCAACTGCAATCCTTTGGATTTTCTGGAGAGCCATCTTACCGTGGCAAGTTGAATCAATCCAACATGCAATTTTTATTTTAAAAAAATTGTAAGTTTCGAAATACTACATTTTTAGAATGTCAAATATATCACATTTTTACGATTGTTGGTCCTTAGTCCACACTCCCTTGCTGCAGAGTCGTAGAGTCATAGATATAGGACTGGTGAAAACAGACACGATAGCAGCAACATATGAAATCGATTGAATTTTCTCAACAGGCAGGTTTCCAACATAGTGTCACAACTATCTCCTTAGGTTTCCAACATAGTGTCACAACTATCTCCTTACTCATTTACATTTACCATATAAAAAAACCTTTTATAATGTTTACCGGCAAACTAACCACAATATGGACTAGCACAACCACATTATATTTACTAATGTGGTTGATATACGCCAATAGGCCTATATCACTACCCATCACATTAATTTATATATCAATAAAAAAAATATTATATATAATAATTTTATTATATTAACTTGAAATATATATATTATATATTAATAAAAATATTAATATATTAAATATATTAATTATGATTAAAATCACAAAAATATTATATATATATTAATAATATTATAATAAATATAAATAATATATATTAAAAATATTTATTAATATATTAATAATATTAACTATATACATATTATAAATTAACTTGAAATATATATAATATATATTAATAATATTTATTAATATAAAAATAATATTAATAATATATAATATTTTAATATTTATTAATATATTAATATCATAGATGGTTATATTATTAATAAACCAAAAGAACTAATAATATATTAATAATATATATTATATCATAGTTGGTTATATTATTAATAATATATATTAATAATATTATAATATTACTAATATTCATTATTAATAAATATTTGAATATTTATTTATAATATATATTAATATATTAATAATATTAAACTCAAGAGAGTAATAAACCATATGAAACAATATTTAAAAACAAAAAACCTAAGAGATTAATAAACCCTAACAATTAATATTTTAAAGTGAAGATATTAATAAACCCAAAGGATAATTAATAATACAAACCCAATGTCATCATAAACCAAAGGTTTAAATATTATAAACCAAAGGAATTGGTGAACCCAAGGGATAAATATTATAAACATAAGGGATCAATATTAAAAACACAAGAGATTAATAAACCGTAAGAATTGATATTTTAAACTAAAAAACCTAATAAATTAATAATCCATAAGAATCAGTATTTTAAACATAAGATATTAATAAACCAACAAGATTATTAACATTATAAACCAAAAGAACTAATAGACCCAAGGGTTAAATGTTATAAAGCAAATGAATCAGCGAACCCAAGGGATAAATATCATAAACCTAACGGATGAATATTATAAACAATAAAGATGAAAAAACCCTAAGAATTAATATTTTAAACTGAAAAATATAAGAAATTAACAAACCCTGAGAATTAGCATTTTAAACTGAAGAGAGTAATAAACCGAATGTGTGATTAACATTATAAACGAAAAGAACTAATAAACCCAAGGGTTTAATATTATAAACCAAAGGAGTTAGTGAACCCAAGGGATAAATATTAAAAACCTAAGGGATCAATAACGCTAAGGGCAATATTAAAAACAATAGAGATTAATAAAACCCAACAGTTTAATACTATAAACCAAATCAATTGGTGAACCCAAGGGAAAACCATTACCCAAAAAATTATAAACCAAAGGAATTGGTGAACCCAAGGGAATTGATTTAAACATTGAGACAATTGTTGTCACAATGCGACGTTCAACCAACTATGACCAAGGTTGGCCATGGGTGATTTTCATATTGAGACAATATTTGTCAGAATGTGACATTTGATCATGGATGACATTAATCGATTATTCATATTATAAACCAAAAGAACTAATAAACCCAAGGGTTTAATATTAAAAACCAAAGGAATTGGTGAACCCAAGGGACAACCATTACCCAACAAATTATAAACCAAAAGAAATTGGTGAACCCAAGGGAATTGATTTAAACATTGAGAGAATTGTTGTCACAATGCGACGTTGGACCAACTATGACCAAAAGAACTAATAAACCCAAGAGTTTAATATTATAAACCAAAGGAATCAGTGAACCCAAGGGATAAATATTAAAAAACTAAGGGATCAATAAGGCTAAGGGGAATATTAAAAACAATAGAGATTAATAAAACCCAAGAGTTTAATACTATAAACCAAATCAATTGGTGAACCCAAGGGAAAACCATTACCCAAAAAATTATAAACCAAAGGAATTGGTGAACCGAAGTGAATTGATTTAAACATTGAGACAATTGTTGTCACAATGCGACATTGAACCAACTATGACCATGGTTGGCCATGGGTCATTTTGATATTGAGACAATGTTTGTCAGAATGTGTCATTTGATCATGGATGACATTGATCGATTATTCATATTATAAACCAAAAAAACTAATAAACCCAAGGGTTTAATATTATAAACCAAAGGAATTGGTGAACCTAAGGGACAACCATTACCCAACAAATTATAAACCAAAAGAAATTGGTGAACCCAAGGGAATTGATTTAAACTTTGAGAGAATTGTTGTCACAATGCGACGTTGGACCAACTATGACCAAAAGAACTAATAAACCCAAGGGTTTAATATTATAAACCAAAGGAATCAGTGAACCCAAGGGATAAATATTAAAAACCTAAGGCATCAATAAGGCTAAGGGGAATATTAAAAACAATAGAGATTAATAAAACCCAAGAGTTTAATACTATAAACCAAATCAATTGGTGAACCCAAGGGAAAACCATTACTCGAAAAATTATAAACAAAAGGAATTGGTGAACCCAAGGGAATTGATTTAAACATTGAGACAAATGTTGTCACAATGAGACGTTCAACCAACTATGACCAAGGTTGGCCATGGGTGATTTTCATATTGAGACAATATTTGTGAGAATGTGACATTTGATCATGGATGACATTGATCGATTATTCATATTATAAACCAAAAGAACTAATAAACACAAGGGTTTAATATTATAAACCAAAGGAATTGGTGAACCCAAGGAACAATCATTACCCAAAAAATTATAAACCAAAAGAAATTGGTGAACCCAAGGGAATTGATTTAAACATTGAGACAATTGTTGTCATAATGCGACGTTGGACCAACTATGACTAGGGTTGGCTATGGGTGATTTCCATATTGAGACAATATTTGTCAGAATGTGACATTTGATCATGGATGACATTGATCAATTATTCATATTATAAACCAAAGGAATTGGTGAATCCAAGGGACAACCATTACCCAAAAAATTATAAACCAAACGAATAGGTGAACCCAAGGGAATTGATTTAAACATTGATACAATTGTTGTCACAATGCGATGTTGGACCAACTATGACCAGGGTTGGCCATGGGTGATTTTCATATTGAGACAATATTTGTCAGAATGTGACATTTGATCATGGATGGCATTGATCGATTAAACATATTATAAACCAAAATAACTAATAAACCCAAGGGTTTAATACTATAAACCAAAGGAATTGGTGAACCCAAGGGACAACCATTACCCAACAAATTATAAACCAAAAGGAATTGGCGAACCCAAGGTAATTGATTTAAACATTGAGACAATTGTTGTCACAATGCAACGTTGGACCAACTATGACCAGGGTTGGCCATGGGTGATTTTCATATTGAGACAATATTTGTGAGAATGTGACATTTGATCATGGATGACATTGATAGATTATTCATATTATAAACCAAAAGAACTAATAAACCCAAGGGTTTAATATTATAAACCAAAGGAATTGGTGAACCCAAGGGAATTGATTTAAACATTGAGACAATTGTTGTCACAATGCGACGTTGGACCAACTATGACCATGGTTGGCCATGGGTGATTTTCATATTGAGACAATGTTTGTCATAATGTGTCATTTGATCATGGATGACATTGATCGATTATTCATATTATAAACCAAAATAACTAATAAACCCAAGGGTTTAATATTATAAACCAAAGGAATTGGTGAACCCAAGGGACAACCATTACCCAAAAAATTATAAAGCAAAGGAATTGGTGAACCCAAGGGAATTGAGTTAAACATTGAGAAAATTGTTGTCACAATCCGACATTGGACCAACTATGACCAAGGTTGGCCATGGGTGATTTTCATATTCAGACAATATTTGTCAGAATGTGACATTTGATCATGGATGACATTGATCGATTATTCATATTATAAACCAAAAAAACTAATAAACCCAAGGGTTTAATATTATAAACCAAAGCAAGTGGTGAACCCAAGGGAAAATCATTACCTAAAAAATTATAAACCAAAGGAATTGGTGAACCCAATGGAATTGATTTAAACATTGAGACAATTGTTGTCGCAATGCGACGTTGGGCCAAGTATGACCATGGTTGGCCAAGGGTGATTTTCATATTGATACAATGTTTGTCATAATGTGACATTTGATCATGGATGACATTGATCGATTATTCATATTATAAACCAAAAAGACTAATAAACCCAAGGGTTTAATATTATAAACCAAAGGAATTGGTGAACCCAAGGGACAACCATTACCCAACAAATTATAAACCAAAAGGAATTGGTGAACCCAAGGGAATTGATTTAAACATTGAGACAATTGTTGTCACAATGCGACATTGGACCAACTATGACCATGGTTGGCCATGAGTCATTTTCATATTGAGACAATGTTTGTCAGAATGTGTCATTTGATCATTGATGATATTGATCGATTATTCATATTATAAACCAAAAAAACTAATAAACCCAAGGGTTTAATATTATAAACCAAAGGAATTGGTGAACCCAAGGGAAAATCATTACGCAAAAAATTATAAATCAAAGGAATTGGTGAACCCAAGGGAATTGATTTAAACATTGAGACAATTTTTTTCACAATGCAACGTTGGACCAATGATGTCCATGGTTGGCCATGGGTGATTTTCATATCGAGACAATGTTTGTCAGAATGTGACATTTCATCATGGATAACATTGATCGATTATTAATGATTATTAATATTATAAATGGAGGGGAATAAACATGGTTTACCATGCTTGATTTAAACATTGAGACAATTGTTGTCACAATGCAACGTTGGACCAACTATGACCATGGTTGGCCATGGGTGATTTTCATATGGAGACAATATTTGTGAGAATCTGGCGTTTGATCAGGGATGACATTAATCGATTATTCATATTATAAACCAAAAGAACTAACAAACCTAAGGGTTTAACATTATAAACTAAAGGAATTGGTGAACCAAGGGAAAAACATTACCCAACAAATTAGTAATAGAAATAAAAATTATTAACAAACTTAAGCGATTAAAAAAGTATTATAAACCAAAAGAAGTAATAACCCAAGGGTTCAATATTAGAAAACAAAGGAACTGGTGAACCCAAGGGAAAAATATTAATAACCCAAGGGACCAATAACACGAAGAGAACAAAATTTTAGTCGAATATTAGTATCACAACCACATTATATTTATGAAGAGATTAATAAATTGGAGGGACTATTAATAATATAAAAATATATATATAATAAACCCAAGGCATTAATATTATAAACCAAAGGAATTCATGAACTGAAGGGAACATTATTAAAAACATAAGTTATACCAATAGTCCCTTATGTTTATATTAAGTTGAGTGAGTGTTTTTCATAATGTGAAATTGGACAATGCATTAGTATTAAACTCCAGGACTAATATAAAAACCCCAATATTTGAATTTAATAATATGAACGAAATATTATTACAAACCGAAAGAATCCGAAAAATCAAGGAATCAATATTATAAACCCAATTGATCAAAAAATACAGTGAAATATTAATAGTATAATCATAAAACATCAATAAAGCAAAGGGGCCATTAATATTATAAAAATTGAACATCAATAAACAGAAGGGATTATCAATATTATAAACCCAACAAATTAGTATTAGAAACAAATATCATTAATAAAGTCAAGTGAAAAATAAAGTTGAAGCATAAAAAAAATAATAAAAAAATACTCAAGTTGAAGAAATTGATAAACACAAATAATTAACCCAAGGGATTATTCATATTTAAAACAAAAAGAACTAATAAACCCAAGGGTTTAATATCATAAACCAAAGGAATTGGTGAACCCAAGGGAAAAATGTTAATAACCCAAGGGACCATTAAGGCCAAGCGAACAATATTAAAAACACAGTATCTTAATAAAGAATACGACCCAATATTTTAAATAGAGAAGAATTTTAAAGTCACATGAATATTATTATGATAAACCGCAAGTGATCAATCATCCTTACTGATTGTTAATATTATAAACTGAATAAATAAATAAACTAAAATGATACTCAATTCTGCCATCAGTGAAACAAAAAAAAAAACACTGAAATTAACATATGTTTTTTGTTGTCTTTACATAAATAAATCCCACCACAAAAATGGACTCAAAACACTCCATCAAATGTCATTTATCAAATAGCCTTTTCAAGAACACAACTAGACTAGCCACAAAAGGAACACCAATTCAAATCAACAGGATAATGATCATGATACTTAACGCTTTCCAACCAATCCCTTCTTGTTTTTCTCCCAGCCTCCCTCATGTGCACATGCAATAGGTATTTCACATTCATTTTCATTTCATCAAGCACACGAAGATGTTCATCAATAAAAGTAGGATGGAAGCCATGTTTTTTATCGAGCTTGTTCCAAATGTAAGAAACAAGACTGATGAGTCTAGAAATATTTGCCACCGCTCGATTATAATAGATCCCATCATTATTATCCATACCTGCATTTGAAAAGAAAATGACAAAATAAAAATTTATACAGAAAGAGATAGAAACATCTAAGCATATATATATATATATATATATATATATATATAACACCCCGTTTGTATTGTTTTAAAAAAAATTAATCTTAAAAACGTGATGCTATAAACCTCATTAGAAATACATACTGCACACATGAAAAGAGTGATAAAAATAAATGTGTGATATGACCCATATTACAATAATCAACAAGAAAGCAGAAAATTCTAAACTCAATGTTTATAATGAAATATTAATAATGTTAGTAATTCAATATTTGTATTTAAATTAATGTCAATGTATATATTAATTTTAGTCTAATATTATTAACAAATATAAATATCTTGTCATTGAACCAAACCACAACACATTTAGCAAACCACATTGATAAATATTTTTAGTTTCATGTAATAGGGATATGGACTTCAATCTTGAATTTAATGATTGGCTAATATAACTGGTTGTATATGTCTGAATGGTTTACTATAAACAAAAGAACAATAGCGACTAAAAAATGGAGGTATATTGAACAACACGAAAAATGATGTATGGAATTTCTCATATATTACTATATTGCATCTCATGAATGTATTCATTTAATTAATACATCAAAAGAATTCCTATACTAAATGAAAAAAGAGACGATAATAAAAACAATCATAAAACATTCTATAAATATGTCAGAATACTATTAGCTACATGTGACAGTGATATGGAATTCCATCTTGATTTTTAATGGCTTGCTCGTGTAACTAGTTTTCTACCTGTGAATGGTTCATTGTAAGAAAAATAACAAAAAATGACATTATAAAAACAAGAAAATTAAACAACAGAAAAAACGATGTAAACAACATTCCAAAATACTACTATGAATTTGATGAATGTAGACATGTCATTAATATATCAAAAGCATTATTATTATATTAATAGTTGCATATCATAGCGATATGGACTTTAATCTCTCCTCTTCTTTCTTCCTAATTGTAACATACACACTA
Organism: Pinus albicaulis; assembly: GCA_034641835.2. Classification (NCBI taxonomy): domain Eukaryota; kingdom Viridiplantae; phylum Streptophyta; class Pinopsida; order Pinales; family Pinaceae; genus Pinus; species Pinus albicaulis. The sequence continues at coordinate 1,210,450,972 of CM076570.1, read as the reverse complement.
TTATTCATCTTTGCATAACGCTGATAACAAAAAGGCGGTGCAATGCGTAAACCATCTATTGATTTCACTCTTGATATGGCTGTGAAGGTCAGGCCTTGTTTTTCTCTATTCCCGATATCAATTGATGCTCGCTCTAAAGTCAAACCTTGTGACTTGTGAATTGTAAGAGCCCATGCCATCTTTAAAGGAAGTTGTTTTCGATTTCCTCTTATCACTGGTGTGATAGGTACAATGTTTGGATTGTGTTTTCCATGTCAGCTCCTCATTCAAATTTCGGTCGTCAACCCCTCTTGCCATTTCAAATTCCCTATCGTGGCTTAAGAAATTCATTTTTTCCTATCATTACCTTTCCCACTCCCTAAAATGCATTTAAAAATCCCACAAATGCGTAGCTAAAATTATAAAAGACCTGGCTCTTTTGGCCCTAGCCCCCTCCATCCCGTTTTTGATATAACCTAGGCATTTGACCGTGTACTAAGATGGAAAAGCGCTTACCGTATATGACCATCGGGTGTAATCTCAGCCGTAAGATCAAACGCAGATCAACGTACTATAGCCCTCCTGCCTTTGTGGTCCCCGCGCCCTAAAAACCACCGCTTAAAACAAGTTGTATTCCCCGCACCGCTTTTGAAGGGTTGGCGGTTTTTCTCAAATCGTAGAGATTCCATTCAACGTGTGCCGCGTGTCCCCATGTACGATTTCAATACTACCCTCCCCCGCGTGTTAATGCTCGACTCAGGACGCACAGCGAAATTGATATGAACCGTCAGATCTGTGAGCCTTCATCCGACGACGGTCATTCTCCGAAGCTGCACGAGGGATAGTCCACGTCAACAGTGGCCCGGGCCCACAGTCTACCGTCCTCTAACGTTGTTCTAGCCATCGATCTCTGCCGTGATCGGATGGCCCTGATTAGCCATCTGCCCACCATTTGACCCTGTACCTCCACGTCACCCCTTCCATATGACCCGTCGTACGTTCATCCATCAACAAACTACGTGTTTCCCGTGTTCTCCTCCACCATTCATATGTTCCGTTCATTTGTCATTCTTATTACTTCCGCGTCGAAAGCTTTCACCTGTTCATCCTCCATTGTTTCACTGTATTTTCTACCACCCCACGACGTTTCACCAATGCACCATGTTTTGCACAGTCATTCCCATAAACCCCACCACATCCATCATTCCCGCGTTTGGTTTTCTCTGATGAGTTTGTAGGTTTTGCAGGTTTACAGCGATAGAGAACCACCATTAAACACTGCCTCCATTACTGAAATCGAGGATGCATCAAAATATTGGCTTGCAGAGGTAGAATTTATGAAGAAAAGCCCCAGGTAGTTGCCGTGACATGGCTTTAATTAAAGAAGCCATTGTAAAAGTCTACCAAACCACCCAGAGCAATTTAAAACACAGATTTTCTGCAGATGGAGACCTTAACGATGCGGCAAAAAGTATCAGTCCGAGAGCAAGGATTTCAGTGTCCGGCGCTGCAGATTTTAAATAGAAATCCAAACATTCAGAAGGAAAAGAGTACAAGTGCATAAAAATCATATACTCTAGGTTTTACTTCAACAATTTTTTTTTATTTTTTTTTTTCTCAGGGAAGTACAAAATGTTACATATTTTATTCCTCATATCTTATCTCTAGAGAAATTGGCACCTACAACATCAACTTCATGGAGCAGTCACAAAGTATGCTCAGCATTCCAGAGCCGTCAATTAGTATGGGTGCGAATGTTTCCGCCATTTTGTTTTAATGAAACAATAAATTGTTTTCACCTACTTCTTTTATGGGTCTTTCTCCTTCTTCTTCTATAAAAACTCAGGAGAAAGACATTGTAAGGGTTCCAGACTTTTATCAGAAATTTGTGCAGTGAAAGGCTTATTGTATACATCCTATAAAACTCTTGTATGAAGGCTCAGAGCCCGTAGGGTCTCAGTGAGGAGGAGTTCTATCTGTAATGAGGATTCTGGTCTTTGGTATTTCATAGTATGTAATTTTCTCTTATGTGTTTAATACAATATTCCATTTCATTCATCTTCTTGTATCATGTTACTGGAATGCGAGTGGCTTACTAGTTTTAGGTAAGGATTTATCCTAGTTGATACCCTTACTTGGATCAGTCAAGCGCTTTAAATATGGCTTAGGCATGATATGCTGTTTCATATTCATTTCATCCGTATTTTTGCTATATTAGTTGCTTTGGGAGGGTGCTTTTAAGACGCCATTGTCATGTATGGATTCTTATATTGATAAGCCCATATGTGGTTCTATTGTGTATCTGGGTATCAGTCCAAGGTTAACTAGTATCTTCTTAATATTTCTTTCACCACATACACTTTTTGATATCTGATTTCTGTGGCATATTATTTGAATCGGCCCTCTTTGTAGTAAATTGTCTCTTAACTATCTGATGCTTTTATATTGGAGATTTGCATCTTGTTTTTGCAGTATTACTTTCCCTGTGGCATTTTCTGTAAGTTCTGGTCCCATTCAAAATAATTTCCTTGTTTTACAAGAGATAGCAAGAGAGCTTTTTGGATTGACACCCAAGTTATATTATATGCTCCTTGCTATGATAAGATGTCCTAGGCACTGCTCTATGACAACTCTAGGCTGTCTCTAGGGGTGACAACGATTGTCGAAAACATCTTTCTGGCGCCGTTGCCGGGGACGAATTTAAGAAAACCAGTTTCCCTGGGCCTCGAAAAATCATATTCACTCTCTAACTAGGTGAGCACAGAGAGTTGAAGAGTTGTATATCTCTCACCTTGGTGACTCCACTGTTGTTTATTAGATAAATCTATTTGTAGTCCTGGCTCCTCGTAAGACACATTTAAGGTCAGATACATCTCAGCCAAAGACACCTTCCGTGTCTGACCCATAAAAGATCATTCATAGAAGAGTTTGGAAAGAGAAGAGATCAGTCCATGCTGAAATCCCTGAATATCCTATAAAAGATTATCCATCCTCTTCCTCTCAAGAAATCCAAGTAGAAAATCCAGACTCCACTGAGGAAAATCCTGAATATTACTCAGATATCCCACCTAGGGGAAGTGCTAGAACCAAAGAGAAATTTTGTCGTACCCTTGAGGCCGAAGAAGTTAAAGAAGTTATAGAGGTAGCCCCTGTTAATCTTGAATTGTTTCCATCTACACCTCATGCTGCTGTACAGTATATTCCTATTGTTATTCATACTCCGCTTCCACCTCCTCCTCTTCCTCCATTTGTACATCAAATTTCTGCACAACCCCCACCTCCTCCAATGGCTAATGTTCCAGCTTTCCTGATGAATAAATATGCTCCCCTGGCCCTACCCCAAGCATTGAATGATATGCCACAGGATTACTTGAAGATCTTACCCAGATTTAATGGTGAGAATGAGATTGATGATCAACATCTTGAGGTCTTCTGCTCTTTTGCAGAAAACTTAAATGTGGAACATTTGGATGTGGTCTTAAGATTGTTTGTTCAATATCTTGAGGATGAAGCCAGAAAATGGTTCAAGACATTGGGAAACCGTTCCATAACCACTTGGGATGATATGGAAAATACTTTTCTCAGAAAATGGGGGGAAAAGAAAGATCATGGTCAGTGTCTCATTGAATTCAATACTCTGAAGAAGAAACATAATGAAGGTGTGTCGGAGTTTATCAAAAGATTTAATAAGTTGTATCTGAGTTTTCCTCCTGAAATGAAGCCACACCAAACTGCTGCTAAGGTAGTTTTCATAGCAGCCTTTGATTCAAACTTTGGTTTCTCCCTGAGAGAAAGAAAACATGCCACTGTAGATGATGCTCAGTCAGATTCTCTTGAGTTGGAAGCTAATTTTTCCTCCACTAGAAAATTGAAAGGAAAAGCTGAACAGGACACTAGAAGAAGGGGTAAAGAGGAAGTATCTACTTCTAATCAGGATAAGGATGTAGACAGAATTGAATAAATGTGTAAAATGATCAAGAATATTTCCAATAAACGGGGTAAACTTGAGATGGAGACCAAGAATTCAGTCTCCAAGTATTCTTATAATGCTCCAAATAGAGGCTACAATCCCCAATATAAGAGACCACCCCTGAAAATATTGCCAAGGGAAGCAAAGGAGCAGCAAGATCAGGTACCACACCCATTGTACCTGGAAGGTCCAGATGATGATTCTACTAGAGATGCTGCTTATGAATTGGAAGATTCAAACTTTGCTTTTTCAAACAATGATGAAATGGAATGCCCATTGCAAGAAGAAGAAGAAGCAGAGATTCATCATTATTGTAAACAGTTTAATGATTTCATGCAAGCACATTTCAATAGAAAATATGATCTCAGATCTTCCAGGAAGAGAACTCGAACTTAGGATAAAGAAGAAGAGCCTCTCCAGAAGGAAGTATCTGCTCAAAAGGAGTCAACAATGCAGAAAGCCACACACAAAGTTAAGAGTCCTCTAAACGAGCCTTTGCATTCTAATGATCAAGCTCCTTATTTTTCAAAGGTAGTTAGTCCTCCTAATGCTGAGTCTGTATCAAAAGAAGTTAAACCTTCACCCGAGAATAGAGAGTCAAAATAAGTTGTAATAGAAAAGTCCCCTCCTGCTTTTAGCCTACAAAAAGAGCTTGAGAAAATCAAAATCCTAGTCCCCCTGACTGAACTGCTGAAACAACCTGCATATCAATCTCAAGTCACTTCTTTCATGCTCCATCCAGAAGCGCCAATCATTCCAGATAGTCTCAACTTACAAGAAGAAAGACCCATGGTAGTATTTGGCCCACATGTTGAGGAGATAGATCCTTCTACTCCTCCCTTCTATGTGTCTTTAGTGATTCATGATTTACTACTACACAATTGTACGTTAGACTCTGGAGCTTCTCATAATATTATGCCTTTGTCAGTCATGAAACAACTTGGATTACAGATCACACGTCCATTTAAGGAACTCTACTCATTTGATTCCAAAATATTTAAATGTCTAGGGATGATTAAGGATTTGGTAGTCAATCTGGCCCAAATCCAAACAAAGAGTGTGGTCATGGACATTGTGGTGGCTGACATCCTAGCTCGCTTTGGCATGCTTCTATCAAGGTCCTGGGGAACAAAAATTGGTGGGTCACTTAAACTAGATTTAACATATGCCACTATCCCAGTCTTTGGTGGCTAGGAGAGGAGATTATACAGAGAAACCAGATTTGTTAAAATGGTGACTAAGGCTGACAGCTCTGTTAACTCACCAATATATAGTAAAGAAGGAGATTTTTCGTGTCTAATGCTACAAGAAGAGCAAGATTATGCTCATGAACCCTCCTTCTGTCAAATCAAGATTGAGCAGCCTTTAGAGAATCATGAAGCAGGATTATGGACTCTACATTTTGATGGAGCAAATTCAAGAGAAGGAAACAGAGCTGGAGTATTATTAATTTCTCCTACAGGCAGATGGGTCCCACTGTCTTTCAAATTGGAATACGAATCCACTAATAATGTGGCCAAATATGAAGCACTATTGCTAGGACTGAAGACAACCAAGAGCATGGGTATACATAGTTTAAAGGTTCTGGGAGATTCTGAGCTGGTGGTCAGGCAAGTAAAGAATCAATGTCAAACCAAACATCCACGGCTAAGAGCTTATAGAAATGAAGTATGGGACATGACGGAGAACTTCTTCTCAGCATTCAATATCCAGTTCATGCCCCGAGAACAGAACAGAATGGCAGACTCCCTTGCTGTGGCTGCTATTACATTCCATCCTCCCCAGAACCCTCTCTTAAGATATGAAGTGGAGGTACGTTATAGGCCATCAATCCCAGATAATATTAAGCACTGGCAAGTATTTGAAGATGAGGAACAAATGAAGATATTCCTGGAAACAGTTGGAGAATTCACCAATATGGAGATTGATGATTGTGAAGAAGATGAGGCTGAGAATGTTTCAGAAAATAATTGGAAAGAGAAAGTGGCAGGGAGTAAAGTGCTGCAGTTGAAGGGAAACACTATACCTAGAGGGCTGGTGCCTCTAGAAAGATTATTTGACAAGAATTACGTCCCCCTGAAACCAAGAAAAATGATAGAAGAAGATCAGGTGGAAGATCTAAATTTGGGCACTGATGCTGAGCCCAAAATTGTGAAATTATCCAAGAAGGTCCCAGAGGAATACAAGGAGAAATACCTGAAGCTACTTCAGTCTTATAGGGATGTGTTTGCATGGTCCTATCAAGACCTAAAAACTTTTGATGCTAGTATAATGGAGCATAAAATTCCTCTAAGGGAAGATGCAAAGCCGTATAAGCAAAAGCTTAGACAGATAAATCCTCTACTACTTCCCTCCATTGAAAAAGAAATCAAGAAGCTGCTAAAGGCTAAGATAATTGTGCCATTGAGGTATTCTGAATGGGTGGCAAACCTTGTCCCTGTCCGAAAGAAGAATGGAGAAATAAGGTTGTGTGTGGATTTCAGAAATTTAAACAGAACATCTTTAAAAGATAATTATACACTGCCTAAGATGGACCATATCCTGCAGAAAGTGGTTGGAGCCTCCAGAATGTCGATGATGGATGGCTTCTCTGGTTATAATCAGGTAGATGTACTTCCATAAGATTAGAAGAAGACTACTTTCATCACACAATGGGGTACATTTATGTATGCCAGGATGCCTTTTGGGCTAATTAATGCAGGAGCCACGTTTCAAAGGGCCATGGACATTGCTTTTTTTGGAGAGCACGATAAGTTTCTGGTGGTCTACCTTGACGATATTATAGTGTTTTCAAAAGGTGATGCTGAACATATTGAAAATTTCCAAAGAACCTTTGAAAAATGCAGAAGGTATGGTCTTTCTCTAAATCAACAAAAATCTTTATTTGCATTAGAGGAAGGCAAACTTTTGGGGCATATTGTGACTAAAGATGGGGTGAGAATAGATCCTAATAGAGTAGAAGTTATAAATGGTATTCCTCTCCCCAGGAATAAGAAATAAGTACAGGTATTTCTTGGGCGTATAAATTTTCTGAGAAGATTCATTCCTAACTATGCTGAGATATTTAGGCACATAACAGATATGCTGAAAAAGAATAATGAGGTGAAATGGTCACAAGAGTCACAGGAGGCCTTTGCCAGAATTAAAGTTGCATTTGTTGAAGCCCCTGTATTAGCAGGACCAGATTATACTAAACCATTCATGATATTTTCCTTTGCTTCACCTCATACAGTCGCTGGAGTTTTGTTGCAGAAAAATGAAGATGGATATGAGCAGCCCATAGCCTTTTTTAGTCAGGTGCTGCATGATGCTGAATTGAAATGTAATATATTAGAAAAGCAGGCATATGCCCTAGTAAAGTCCCTCAAATATTTTAGAATGCATATTTTACAGTCTCACATTACTACATATGTCCCCACAGCAGCTGTCAAAGACATTCTCATTCAAGGAGATAGTGAAGGAAAAAGAGGGAGGTGGATTGCAAAGATATAGATATATGATTTAGATATTAGACCCACTAAGTTGATTAAAGGACAGGGGCTAGCCAAAATTTTATCTAAATAAAATTATCAAGCCTTAGGCATAAATTTGTCCATGGTAGCGAATGAAGAGTCTGGGATAGAAAGATAGCAGCAAGGACTGGAGATAGCCACTCAGAAAATACATATAAAATATCTCACTAGTCCATGGTATAAGGAAATAGTAGAATATCTTCTCAGACTCAGCTGTCCTCCAAGTTGTGATAAGGAAAAATATAGAACATTGAGGCTAAAATCACAAAATTATATAGTTGCCAATGGCCAATTATATTAGAGAGATCCTTCAGGCATACTACTATTATGCCTCATAGAAAATGAGGTGGAAAATATAATGATAGAATTCCATGAGGGAATTTGTGGAGGTCATTACAGCTGGAAAGCCACAGCTCATAAATACTTAAAGCTAGTTTCTATTGGCCAAAATTATTTGGAGATTTTTTTACTTGGGTCAGAGCATGTGATAAGTGTCAAAAATTTATTGAGAAACAGAAGTTGGCAGCTTTTCCCTTGATTCCTGTTCATGTAAATGAACCATTTCAGCAGTGGGGAATAGATTTTATAGGAGAAATACATCCCCCATCAAGTGGACGGCATAAATGGATATTGACAGCCACAGATTACTTTACAAAATGGGTGGAAGCCATACCTGCAAGGAATGCTACTGACACTGTCACCATAAAGTTCATGGAAGAAAACATCATTTCCAGGTTTGGTTGTCCTGCTAGAATTGTGACTGATAATGCACAGGCCTTCAAGTCTACAAAATTTGTAAATTTCTACCAGTAGTATAATATTACATTGAATCACTTCACAGTTTACTATCCACAGGGGAATGGCTTGGCAAAGTCTTCCAATAAAAATTTGGTGAGGGCCTTGAAAAAGATAATAAATGAAAATCAAAAGAATTGGGATTCCTAAATGAAATTTTCTCTGTGGGAAAATAGAATAACTAGCAAGAGGGCAACTGGAAAATCTCCTTATGAACTGGTATATGGACGAGCAGTTGTGTTTCCTGTGTAGTTAGCTTTGCTAGTGGCACGTTTCATGCAAGAAAGCCAGGAAGAGCCTGATGATATGGTCAGGAGAATACATCAGTTGGTGGAGTTAGAGGAAACGTGGGATCACGTAAATCAGAGGTTGGCTAAATATCAGGAGAAAATGAAAAACATCTTTGATCAGCGTGAAAAGGATAGAAAGTTGCAGATTGGTGACCTGGTTCTCAGATGGCATGCCCGGAGGGCTGAAAAAGGAAAGCACGACAAATTTGATCCCCTTTGGTTTGGTCCTTTCAAAATAGTGGAGCAGAGAAGCAATAATACTTTTATGTTGGAGAACTTACAGGGTGATCTGCTTGACACCCCTGTAAATGGCCAATTTCTTAAGCCATACTTTCAGTTTTGATTCAAGCCGAGGCAGGCTGCTGTATTATATTAGATACTAGTTTTCTTTTTGTTCTTGAATAAATAAGGTGCGAGCTGACATGTTACAGAGTAAAATGCAAGGGAACTAAATAGCAGAGACATCTAAAATAGTATTAGAAGGTCTGCAAAGTTCTCGACACATCCAGGGATGAACGTGCCATCCCCAGTTGGAGCCGATGTTGTCCATGTCAGCTCCTCATTCAAATTTTGGTCGTCAACCCCTCTTGCCCTTTCAAATTCCCTATCGTGGCTTAAGAAATTCATTTTTTCCTATCATTACCTTTCCCACTCCCTAATATGCATTTAAAAATCCCACAAATGCGTAGCTAAAATTATAAAAGACCTGGCTCTTTTGGCCCTAGCCCCCTCCGTCCCGTTTTTCATATAACCTGGGCATTTGACCGTGTACTAAGATTGAAAAGTGCTTACCGTATATGACCATCGGGCGTAATCTCAACCATAAGATCAAACGCAGATCAACGTCTTACTTCAGCCCTCACTTCCTTTTGGTCCTAGCCCTAAGCCACACGTGGCTGTCAGATTACCTTCCGCCGCTTTGGGCGCGGTTTTTCTGACTCAGCAGCGTTCCGCTCCTTTACGTGCGCCGCGTGTCCCCATGTACGATTGCAATACCGCCCTCCCCCACGCATTAATGCTCGACTCAGGATGTGCAGCGAAATTGATATGAACCGTCAGATCTGTGAGCCTTCATCCGACGACGGTCATTCTCCGAAGCTGCACGAGGGTTAGTCCACGTCAACAGTGCCCCGAGCCCGTAGTCTACCGTCCTATAATTCTATTCTAGCCGTCGATCTCCACCGACATCAGACGGCCCTGATTAGCAATCCACCCACCATTTGACCCTATACCTCCACGTCACCCCTTCCATATGACCCGTCGTATGTTCATCCATCAACAATCTACGTGTTTCCTGTGTTCTCCTCCACCATTCATATGTTCTGTTCATTTGTCATTCTTATTGCTTTTGCGTCAAAATCTTTCACCTGTTCATCCTCCATTGTTTCACTTTATTTTCTACCACCCCACGATGTTTCACCAATGCACCATGTTTTGCACAGTCATTCCCATAAACCCGACCACATCCATCATTCCCATGTTTGGTTTTCTCTGACGAGTTTGTGGGTTTTGCAGGTTTACAACGATAGAGAACCACCATTAAACACTGCCTCCATTACTGAAATTGAGGATGCATCAAACGATCGGCTTGCAGAGGTAGAATTTATGAAGAAAAGCCCCGGGTAGTTGCCATGAGATGGCTTTAATTAAAGAAGCCATTGTAAAAGTCTACCAAACCACCCAGAGCAATTTAAAACACAAATTTTCCGCAGATGGAAACCTTAATGATGTGGCAAAAAGTATCAGTCCGAGAGCAAGGATTTCAGCGTCTAGCGCTGAAGATTTTAAATAGCAATCCAAACATTCAGAAGGCAAAGAGTACAAGTGCATAAAAATCATATCCTCTAGGTTTTACTTCAACAGATTTTTTTTTTTTCTCAGGAAAGTACATAATGTTACATATTTTATTCCTCATATCTTATCTCTAGAGAAATTGGCACCTACAACACCTACTTCATGGAGCAGTCACAGAGTATGCTCAGCATTCCAGAGCCGTCAATTAGTATGGGCACGAATGTTTCTGCCATTTTGTTTTAATGATACAATTAATTGTTTTCACCTACTTCTTTTATGGGTATTTCTCCTTATTCTTCTATAAAAACTCAGGAGAAAGACATTGTAAGGGTTCCAGACTTTTATCAGAAATTTGTGCAGTGAAAGGCTTATTGTATACATCCTGTAAAACTCTTGTATGAAGGCTCAGAGCCCGTAGGGTCTCAGTGAGGAGGAGTTCTATCTGTAATGAGGATTCTGGTCTTTGGTATTTCACAGTATGTAATTTTCTCTTATTTGTTTAATACAATATTCCATTTCATCCATATTCTTGTATCATGGTACTGGAATGTGAGTGGCTCACTGGTTTTAGGTAAGGATTTATCCTAGTTGATACCCTTACTTGGATCAGTCAAGCACTTTAAATATGGCTTATGCATGATATGTTGTTTCATATTCATTTCATCCATATTTTTGCTATATTAGTTGCTTTGGGAGGGTGCTTTTAAAATGCCATTGTCATGTATGGATTCTTAGATTGATAAGCCCATATGTGGTTCTGTTGTGTATTTGGGTATCAGTCCAACGTTAACTAGTATCTTCTTAATATTTCTTTCACCACATACACTTTCTGATATCTGATTTCTGTGGCATATTATTTGAATCGGCCCTCTTTGTAGTAAATTGTCTCTCAACTGTCTGATGCTTTTATATTGGAGCTTTGCATCTTCTTTTTGCAGTATTACTTTCCCTGTGGGATTTTCCGTAAGTTCTGGTCCCATTCAAATAATTTCCTTTTTTTACAAGAGATAGCAGGAGAGCTTTTTGGATTGACACCCAAGTTATATTATATGCTCCTTGCTATGATAAAATGTCCTAGGCACTAGTCTATGGCAACTCTAGGCTGTCTCTAGGAGTGACAACAATTGTTGACAACAAATTGCTTGCATCAAACAGAACACCAACATACTTATCAAAAATAACAATTGTGAACATTGGAAGCTCAGGTGGCTTAGAGTTGGGCATATAAAATATTTCCTTCACATACCCAAGTGCACCATTCACCAAACTAGCTTCAACCCACAAATTACATCTCAACATAACACGCTGGCCACGGCACAACAAAAATTCATGGTCCAGTTGATCATCATCGGCACCACTGATTTCTGAACACATTGAATTCACAGCAATACATCGTGCAATTGAAGAATTTAATGATTTCAACATATGTCTATTATGGAAGGAGACCAAATTATTTGTTGGAAACATGTGAAATGCTGCATTAAATAAATCCCTTTCTCTAGGATGCAACCTGATATCAGCCCGCGACATAAGAAACTCCAAATCATCAAGAATAGGTTCTACATTTCTTATGTTATTGAGGACTCGACAAAAACAAGATTGTTTCTCATTACTCCCTTATTCGCGAAATATTGTGTCAAGAGTGACAACAGTGTTGAATTTTTTCCATAATAATTTCCCTGCTATATTACCTGCATACAAAGGCTTATCTCTCACAGGAGGTAGCTGGCCAAGGTCACCCACAAGGATCATGGATCTACCACCAAAAGGACAATTCTTTTTATTTGGAAATGCTTCTCGTAATCGAGCATATATTTGCATGAAAAACCTTGATCCTAAAAAGCTCATTTCATCAATCAATATATATCGAATGTGCCTCATTTCCTCTTGGAATAGTGCCAATGATTGACCCTGTAGTGATTTCATATCTCTAATTGGGATTTTCAAAGCAGAGTGTATTGTTTTTGCATGTATATTGAAAGCAGCTATTCCTATTGGGGCAAGAAGAAGCAAAGGAATTTTTCCATTACTTGACAGATTAGAAAGATCCTCAAAAATACAATGGATAAGGAAAGACTTGCCAGTGCCTGCAGTGCCTTGAATAATCATAAGAAGAGCTTCATGAATCTCATATTCAGCAGAATGCCTTAAAACGATTTCAAAAGAAAGTCATTGTTTTTCTGCCAATGAATCTGGAGAGACAAATGTTCTATTTGAAAGGTCACCAACATCACCCCTTGATATTGCATTCCTTATAAAATTAATAGCTTCTTTGGACACATCATCAAGAATAGTTGTACCTTGCCAGTCAAAGGATATATCAAAATCCCTTCGACCAAGGGTGTGAAGATTAGAAAAATTGACACTATTTGGTGGAACCAAGCGAGAGAAAAGTTGCCACATTTGAAAATCATCTTCAAGATTCATTTCCTGGTTAGCAAAATCACCTTCTTCTCCATCTTCAATATTTTCATCAATTGATGGATTTCGATCAACATGCCAAGCTCGATATCGGAAATTCCTCCAGTTTTCAATAATAATTTCAGCTGAAAGCCCAATCTCTGCAGAAATGTCATGAAATGGCTTGTACAAGAGCAATTCTGTCCAACAAAAGGTTTCAAATTCCTCTAAATCCTCACTAGGAATAGAATAAAACTGTGGCCAGACCCGAACAATCGCATGAGCATCTCTAGGCCTCCATGGATCTTTTTTACGGCTGCTCTCATAAGTCCAAGATCCTGTTGTTTCTATCAAATATAGATGTTCAAGGAAAGAAGGTCTCTTTTGATAATTTTGAACAAATGTATTTTCAGATGAACAGTGCAGGCCATCCCTTGAAATTTTCCTAAACACCTTTCTTCCAACATTTAAGGAAACAAATTGTCGACTACACACAACAAGAGGTAGCTTAAGCAACATATGACATGTTTCTTGTGCTCCAATGTCATGTTCAACGACTGTTTCTGCAAGAAACCTCCTGTAAGAACATAAAGCATGATCCTCAGAGGCAAAAGAATTTGAAATTCTAGTTAACATATCATGATAGCTTTCAGACCTTCTCTCTGCTTTTGATGCATACTTAGCAATATATTTCAGGACAGCATGCCGAGAAAGCATTGGTTGGTAGTCAACATTTGCACGCCACATTGTTAGAAGGTCAATGTTATGTACATTGAGCCTATCATCATTTCTTGCTAGGTCATATTTTTTTCTTCCTTGATCATCTATGAACAATCTTGATTCCTCAGAAAGATCCCATGGGGCATTGTACCAACAAGCGAGAATAGTGCCCTTTTTGCACAAACAAGAATCTACACTACACTTTGTGTGCCTTTGGACATGGTTCAACAATTCTTCATAATCATTATGAGGATTGCAAGAGAAAACCTGATCAGTATTCAGTAGGCAAGGGTCATCATTGAGACTTCTTGGAACCATTATATTGTGATGATGTATTTCACGTGGATTCCATGCAGTTACATAATTGTCAAAGAATCTCTTTGCATGTTGCAAATCACAATCATTTGACCAATCAAGTCTTTCCATGTCAGGAGCTCCTTGCAACCATAGGAAACCATGGATATGTGCTGAACCTCTATGTTGCCACTCATATCTGGAAAAAATGAACACAGAGCTAATATGAAAAATATGAATGGAAAATCAATAAGAAATTGACAATGAATAGAAAATAAATTCAAGAAAACAAACCTGTACCAGAAGTCTTTAGCTTTAAGATATTTTTGGATAACTTCCTCTCGAAATATATTGAATCTATGGTGCATAAATGTGGCAACAATATGAGGGTACTGGATAACATTTTCAACTTTCATATGATGCTTATTTAAGGAATGAGAATGTGATGGTACAGGCATGAGGCTATGCAGCTCTGGCCACTTTGTGTCAGCTGCACTCAAAGTAAAAAACAAAGATGGACATCCCAACTGAGTAATAATGTCATTCAATTCAGCCCAAAATTTAATCCAGTATGCCCTTGTACCTCTTAGAGAAGACCCAAACCGCATAAGATGCTCAACCAACTTATTATCTGGTAAATCAGAAAGTTGCTGACGCAAGTCATCAATTGTTGTCGGTGAGTTATCATGTAAATTTTTCTTCACAAAAACTGAAGCAGTTTCTTGGCTACGATGCCTCACTATCATGTTCAACAAGTAATATTGGAAGTGAGGATGGCTTCCAAACCTCTGGTCATAGTATCTAAGAAGATGCAATGCATACTCATGAAGTTCAATAGTACAAATGCGTGGTTGCAACCAATCAACAGCACTAGTGGGGAACAATGTGGGGAATGCCATATCTAATAACCCCTCAGTATTATATTCATTCACTAGAGACGTTCCAATACTGGGCCAATCCATTTCATCAACATCTGAAGAATCAACATTATCAAGAAATGCTCTAATTTCTTCCACTTCACTCCGTTCGTTGGGTAGGCAAGCAATAAAAGACGAAGGATGAGAGGGAAAATGGTTAAGAGGAAACCCTTCATTATTAGCTAAACTGAACTCAGATTCTGCAATGTCACAATCAACAAATTTAAGCCTGGAGGAGACATCTGTTGAGCTTTCGGGCAGAGCATTCACTGAATCATAGTCAATTACAATATCTTGATAATATTGATCACGTTCAATTTTGAAACACAATGCATCCATAACACGGGATATTTTTACATAACATTCATAATATTTAGACTGAGCAGCATATCTCCTCACAATTAGAAAGTCAAGATCTTCAACATGGCATGGAAGACTTTGTGGAATTGTTGAAATATCTTGGGGAAAGCTAATTGTGTGTCCGCTATACTTATATTTCCCACCTCAAGCATGTGTCACTTGCAAAATAGGATTTACACATGCTATTAAAATTTTTTCAACTTGAGTAAGAACTCTTAAAATATGAGGTTGCTCGCCAGGATCCATGTTATTATAGCCACAAAAACGATGTGAACCTCCTTCATTCTTACATCGTCTGCAAACAGGCCCTTCAGCATCTCTCAAAACATGGATTCCAGGATATGATTCTTTGCAAATGTGGCACATTTGGACAACTGACAAGCTATCTAGCTTTTCTCGAAATCTTTTATGCACTGCAATCATATTTTCATCAAAATAAATATGATTTGTATTGGTTTGAGCATGTGGAGAATGATGTCGAAGAGTATAATTTCTTCTAATATTTATTTGATTTTCAGCACCATGAGACTCCCTCCCCAGATTTGAAACATGTGGAACAAATCTATGACATGGGGTTTCCAAATCTATGGTCTGCATTTTTGGAACCTGAGAGTTTGCAAAGGTTTCTTTAGCATAATTTTTTTTTAAATTGAATGTCCAAATAATTAGAATTGAAAAAATCGAAAAAAGAAATAAATTCTTTAAATATTTACATTTGTTTGGCGATGTCGATGAAGTGTACGAGATGGTTTCTCTTCACTTCTAACATCAGTAGATTGAACATTTGGCAAGTTATTTCGATGCCTCCACTCAAATTAGTTTTTTCCTATTAAAACGAATTAAAATATTTTATAAAAATAAATTTTGAAAAAAGATAGATTTCTAATTTTACAATTAACAATAAATGAGAAAAAGGAGGAAAATATCAAATGCATTCAACATTTACATTTTTTTGGTGATCTGGATGAATGCTATGCGATGGTTCCTATTCAATTATAACATCAGTAGATAGAACATCTACGAAGTTAATTTTTATGCCTCTATTGAAATGAGTTGTGTCCTGTTTGAAGAAAAACAAAATATGCACCAAAAATTCAAATAAATAAAAATCAAATCAAACACATTGAACATTAACATTAACTTGTCAATTTGATTCTCAAGGAGAATGTAGTGGAAGGTTATGATGTGCTTCATATTCAAATCTCATATTAAGAGATGGAAGATGCAGGGAGAAAATTTCTAGACCTCTATTAAAATGAGGTGTATCCTACTCGAAGAGAATAAAATACCTTATCACTAAAGAAATGTAAATAAAGGAATGTAATAAAACAACCACTATTGCATCGACTGTAAAGATATCATTGGATTACCTCCATTGTTCCACGCGAACTACTATCAGGGATGACTGTTTCTGTTTGTCGGACAACATTATTTTCAGAAGGGAGATTGGAAGAGACGATGTTTCGACCAGTTGGATCCAAATTATCAAACAAATGGCCAATCAAACTATCATCCAATTCATCACATACAATTTCATCATTCCCTCCACCATGGATATTTTGCAACCTTTGGCCTTTCTCACAATATGCAATTGCAGAGACAGAAGGGTTAGGGTGAACATTTGCATCCACGTTATGAATATGATGTTCCTCCCTATTGCGAGATGTTTCCTCAATATTATGATAATTTTCAGGAGAGCGTTGAAAAACAAAATTATGCTGACGAGGAGCATATTCTGGAAATGAACTACCAAGCAGAAATGTTCTTTCCATGATATCATCCATAGTACAATACCTAAGAGGAACCATAAAATCCTTTTTAAAAGTTTTTTCAGTCGTTCTTCTATGATATTTAGCTCTCCTATGCTCATTTATTGTGTCCTTATTTTGTTGATACCGTAAACGACGACTTTCATTAGACTTGTCACACAATGCAGGCAACTTATTCCTTTTTCTTGTACGTTTGCTTATACCTTCAGATGACATGTCTACAACGAATAATAAAATATTTGTTATAGAAGAGTAAACATGGAACAGATATAATATATCCAATATAAATTAACAGAAAAGGATGAAAAAGGAACACATTTTTTTCCACCCACAAAACAAATTAAAATCGTTCACGTTATTTTTCCAACCAAATGGCTAAAAAGAAAAATGGATTTTTTCAAACGGCCAAAACAAAAAAAGATTAAATTTCTTGTATCATATTATAACTGGAATGGGAAACCCATATAAATGGAACAAAATTCTAAAGAATTATATGAATTTGAAATATATATAAATATTTGGAACTGTATACCATCAAAAAAACCTAAAGATACAACATTTTTTGAGAATCAATGACAAAAAACTGATGTAAACACCATGTATAGAATAAGTCATAGTAATTATAATTATAGAAATAGAGAGAAATGGATAACATCCAAAAACATTCAAATGCAATTAAGAGGACTAAACGGGACAAAAAGAATAAATATTTTTCGAGCAAATTGCAATGGAATTTAATATCCAGCATCCGGTACATACACATATAGAAGACACCCCCTCAGAATGGAGCCATATAAATATCCATAGTCTTAGCATACATACCCAAAAGTATGCAAAGTATTAAAAAAAAAAAAAAGAAATATTTTCCACAAGGACAGAGAGAATACAAAATGGCTAATAGCCTAAGACTCCATGTCCACATCTAATGGTGGAATCTCATCTATAGAATCCATATGCAGAGCAATTGCAATGAAATTTCCAGACTCGATCAAATCGTTGCAATCCTGCAACGTTGGAGACCAAAATCCATTCATTTGTTGATTAGTTGAATTATCAATATCTATTGGGAAGAAAAGGCCAGCCATCATGTCATATAATACAAAAGGAACTTCACTACATTTGCTCATAAGAACCACACACTACAAGAAAAAAGCACATTGGTGAGGGTCATGCTTGTGACAGACCTTTAAGGTCCATCACCAATGTCACATATGGTGACGGTCATTAAAAAACCGTCACTATAAATGTATATAGTGATGGTCCTTTATGGTCTGTCACCAAATACATTTTCAATGACACTTTTGGTGAGGGTCGTTAAAGGCCCATCACTATTTCTCTCTTTGGTGACACTTCTAGTGACGAAATTTTAATAACCCTCACCAATGCTCTTTTTGTTACTTTGGTGACGGTCAAAAAATGTCCGTCATCATTGATCATTAAAAAACTATCACTGTAAGTGTATATAGTGATGGTCCTTTATGGTCTGTCACCACTTTTGGTGAGGGTCATTAAAGTCCCATCACTAATTCTCTCTTTGGTGACACTTCTAGTGATGAAATTTTAAAGACCCTCACCAATGCTCTTTTTGTTACTTTTGGTGACGATCAAAAAATGTTCGTCATCATTGATCATTCCAATGATATTTTGATGACGCTATGTGCCTGTTAATATATTTTTTGTCAAAAGATAATGATTTAATACCATTATTGTGGAGCATTTTTTATAATATGTCTAAGGCCATAGTGGTTAAGGTCAGTCAATTTCTTAAGAAGTAATAAGCATGTATCATTTCTCTCAAGTAATGACTAGTCGAATAGAGATTTCCTATGAGTCAACACATGATTCATATCTATTAAGTTTATTATCTAGAAAATTCCATTTAGATAAAGTTCCACTATTGTGTGTAGGAAATATATTATTTAATACATAATCGAGCTCTAACAATTCTATTAATGAGAAAGACCTAACAATCCTCAACAATCTGGGCACACCTTAAATTAATGCTTTGGCACACACTAACATTTCTTAGCACCCCACATGTCTTGGAACATCTTTGTACCTAGAACATCTTTTGATGACGCTGACGCCCAAGCACATGGTGGCATGCGCTAGCACAACATGGAATTCTCTTAGCATGTGTTGGCATGCTGCATATAGTCCCTACCATGCCCTGGAACACCTTGGTTGAATGCATTGACATACATTAGCACTTGGAACACAATCCCACTTGGCATGTATTGGGACCTATTATTAATGTGCCTAGCATGACCCTTTTCAAAAAGATAAAGTCCTGACTTATTAACCCTATTATTGGTTCTTCCTTTTATTGCCTTGACACATATTACATACCCTGGCACCTTGAGCCACATCCTTAACACCTAGCATGTATTGGCATATCTTGGCACTATTAATTGGCACATGATATAATTAGCACACCCTGGAACTCCCAAGCACACTTTGGCAATTCTTAACATGCCTTGATATTCCCTAGCATGCCTTACCAATGCTTAGCATACCTTGTCACTCCCTCCTTGGCATGAAAACTAACACTGACCATTAACACTAGTCTCTGGGAGTGCACGTTCCTCATATTCATTAACTTCCATGAGCTTTTACCTAGTGCTCCCTTAATTTTTTTCGTAGTACTCCTTAACACTCATCAACATGCATTATCACTCTCTAGCACACCTTAATTAGCACTCTTCAACATTCCCTTCCACTTCATAACATGAATAACACTAGTCCCTGACACATATTGGCACTTGGCACGTGTTGGCACTTGGAAAGTCTTAGCATGTATGGAATATGTTGAGATGACTTGGTATGATTAAGCATGGTTTAATATTAAATTTATTTGTGATGATCAAATGTTGGAAAGTAGATGAGAAGCAACAAAGGAATACTTGCAGACACTTAGAATGCACTAAGACTTTGCACTTGGCACCTATTTTCGCCTAGTGTTGGTGTGTCTAGCATGCCCCTCTTGGAAAAGGTGAATTGATGAATTATTAACCCTCTTATGTGTTCATTTCCTTGTAGTTTAAATTTTTTCTCCCTTTTTTTGTCTTGACAGTCCCTGACACGCATTGACACACCCTTAGCTTGCACATCTTGGCATGCCTTATCACTTGGTACATCTTAGCATGTTTGACATGTATTCCCACTATCTGGCACATTAAGGGGGTGAAGAGAGATGTATTCCTAAAGTAGGTCGAGTACGAGGGCCGAGTAAGGGTTGCTAATGGGAGGTCATGATCATCCTCCAAGAGCAAGATCATCATGTGAGGGTTCAGAAGAATGTTGCATACCTTAATGGTTGATTTGCGCTAGGAATTAGGATGGAATATTGTTGGTTCTCTTCTGGAATATCGAGCTTAAGAGAGGTTTATCATGAGAATATGGGCATGTGATTTCAATGGTGTCTTTGTGTGAAGGCTGCATCAAATTATGAAATGTTGAAATTTGCAACAAGAAACAGTGAGATTGGAAACCAGAAAGGACAAAAAAAATGCACCCACACTGATGAGGAATTTTGATGCACCAAGAGTGAGGAATGTGGGGCGTCTAATTTATTTTTCCCTTAAATAAGTTGGACAATAAATTGTAATTTCATCTCATAACAACTTGTGTTATTTAATTAAGTCATGATGACCTAGTTATCTCAAGAAATTCGAGTTGAGGGTCTAATATGAGGCATCTAGAGGGATTCTAATATTTTTGGGGTCCAGTTGAAGTTGATGCATTAGTGGGGTGCAAGTGTAATTGACTTAATTAAATGATTTAAAATCAGTTTAACTAGTTCTAACTGAGTGATGAGCTAGTGAGAGGTCCAATGAATTAAATTAGATTTAATTCACAATGAGCGATCAATCAGATAATTGATAATTCTCTATTAATAGTTGCATGCATGTCAGTTTTGAGGAATACCCAATTGAGACAGAGGTTAAAGGGAACAGAGGTTAGAGAAAATTTCCCATGTGCAATTATAAAGTCATTGGGATGCCATGATGGATTGCGCAATCAAGGAAGACTGATTTTCCTAATTAATAAGGAGTTAATTCCCTAGGAATTGCATGATAAAGGCAGGCTGAAGTAAGGATGAGAATTGGCTAAGTACTAGACCGAGTTTTCCTAGATCAACGAGAGACAATTGAAAAAGTGCTGGAGAATCTCATGAGAGATTAAGCATTGTATTGTTTCATGATTCCTTGAATTAATACACAATAGAGATAGAGGGGTTTTGATTAGTTGTTTTCCCCAAATACATCATGTTGTTGTGCAATTGATAATTTATTTATCTTACTTATATGTGATTGTGCAATCATGTTTTGTTACCGTAAATTGTAGGAAGGATTCAATATCTTGTTTTAGTAGACTACAAGATCAAATTGAATCTCATTGGTTAGATTTTCTACATGGTATCAGAGCAGGAATTTTTTGGGTGGAAATTTTGTAGAGAATCTCTGAATATTTTGTGTAAAATTTTTGAAAAAAAATAGAATATTTGGATTCCTTGCAAAAATCTACCCAAATGGAAAAAAAAAAATCAGTCAAATCGGAGCTCGGATGAGGGAGATATCATCGATTTAAAATCAACTCTTTTTTAGAAACTTTTTGTAACTTCGGGACAATTACACTATGCGCGAGTCAACAACCTATATGCACTTGAGGTACTAGATGCATGCAAAGCTTTGAGGAGAAAGGCAGAAGTTAGAGACTTGGTGGTTTAGAGGGAGCATAAATTACCTCTCAACATGCATCCTCATAAGAAGTAGTCTCAGAAGGTTGTGGAGTAGCTGCCACAATTGGAGAAGTAGAGAGGAGACCGAGTGGAAGTGTCCAGTACTCAAGCAGAGACCTCCATGAGGTGGAAATTTCAAGCTAGATGGGAAGAGGGAGTAGCCATAACTCAAGGTGTAAGGTGGGGTTATTTGTAGACATAATCCCAAGATAAGAAATTTGGGCAAGGTCCATTGAGATGGCATGTCTCATGGATCGAACCTCGCTACGAGGAGCCCACAGTACAATAGTAGTAGGAAGGATCAGTTAGATTGATGTAGTCTGATGTCAGCAAGACAGAAATCAAAGTGACAGATGTCAAATATGTTGGGTATGTGTTATATTCTTTCCACGATTAGCCCCAAGCGTTGTATGTTGCGTCGGGCGTAGCTGGGGGGTCACGAGGGGCGAAGCAGTCCCCACCGTTGGGGTCCGGGGCAGCGCCCCGGCCAAAATTTGTTTTTTGTGCGGACCCACTCATGGGCGGATCCGCCCATGGTTTTGTGCATGGTTTTGCACATGGTTTTGGGGTTCGATGGTTTTCGGCCCCTGGTATTTTGTAGATCCGGTCAAGGGAACTACGGTTATGTTCTAATCCAGGGTTAATGGATTGGGGTTTATGTATGCTTCGGCATGTATATATATGTGTTGTAACACTAAAAAGAATATAATGAAAAATCAAGCTGGTCGTCCCGATTTGGGATCCAGGGGAAAATCTCTGTGTTTATCTGTTTTATGTTTTATGCTCTTGCTATTGTTTATTTTTTGTTATAAGAATCGTGTGTAGATATTTCTGTTCAGGGTTAAAACCTACATTTGGTATCGGAGCTATTTCGGCTTCAAGGGGACGCCTTTGTTGTTGAGGGTTTTTTTCTCGGGCCTGTGGTAGACCCTGTGCAGTGGGAGATCTGCGGGATCGATTCTTGCAGTGAAAGAATATGGCGAGCGGCGGAAAGATAGAGATCGAGAAATTTAATGGTCAAAGTTTTGAGTTGTGGAAGCTCAAGATGGAGGATCTGCTGGTGGATAAAGATCGGTGGATCGCGGTAGATCCAGGTACTAAACCAACGGCAATGTCAGATGAAGACTGGAAGAAACTGGATCGGAAGGCTAAGAGCACAATACGGTTGTGTGTGTCAGATTCAGTATTGTTGAATGTATCTGGGGAAGCTACGACAAAGAATTTGTGGGAAAAACTTGGGACTTTGTACCAATCTAAGTCTCTGGTGAATAAGTT
The DNA here is from genome assembly GCA_034641835.2 of Pinus albicaulis. NCBI lineage: Eukaryota > Viridiplantae > Streptophyta > Pinopsida > Pinales > Pinaceae > Pinus > Pinus albicaulis. The sequence goes on along the minus strand of CM076570.1, from coordinate 1,210,428,156 downwards.
GTTCCTGCGGAAAAAGTTGTATAACCTGAGGATGAAGGATGGAGACTCGGTGACAGAGCATCTAAACGCCTTCAATACTGTGGTAAGTCAGCTGTCATCTGTTGATATTAAAATCTCGGATGAAGATAAGTGCATCAGTTTGTTGTGTTCTCTACCAGACTCGTGGGACAGTCTGGTTATTGCAATAGGTAGCAATACAACTACCTTGAATTTTGATGACATTGTCTCAGCCTTGCTGTCGAAGGAAATGAGACGGAGAAATATGGAGGGTCAGAATGGAGATGCCTTATTTGTACGAGGAAGGTCCCAGAACAGAAACAAGAATAAGGTTTCGAGTGGGAGATCTAAATCTAGAGGGAGATCTAAATCTCCTGGAAAGTTTGTAAATGTGTGCTGGAAATGCGGAAAGGAAGGGCACTACAAAAAGGAATGCAGATCTAAAGCTCCTGAGAAAGGAAAGGGATCTGATGAAGGTCCTTCTGCAGAGGCAAAAACCACCTCGAATGAAGGTGGGGATGTGTATTTGGCTTCTTCTTCAAATACACATGTAGACCATGAGTCATGGTTGATTGACTCAGGTGCATCCTTTCACTTCACTCCCCATAGGGAGTGGTTCTGCGAGTATGAGAAATATGATGGTGGTGATGTCTTCCGAGGGGATGATAGGAGGGCCAGAATCATCGGACGTGGAAAGGTCAAGCTGAAGCTGCAAGGTGGAAGGATTAGAACACTTCCTGGTGTTTTGCATATTCCTGCATTGGCCAGAAATCTGATTTCTGTAAGCAAGATGGATGATGCAGGTGTAAAAACGGTGTTCGAGAAAGATGCCTGCAAGATGGTTCGGGGAGCACTGGTATTAATGCGGGGAGTTCGGACTGGAACTCTGTACAAGATACAAGGTAGTACTGTTATTGATGGGTGTAACAGTTCTGTGGTTCCTGAAAGTGGGACGGAAAGCCTAGTTGTCTCTGGAGAAAAGACCATGCTATGGCATCAAAGGCTTGGACATATTGGAGAGAAGGGCCTTCGGATACTGCATAGAGATGGTATGGTAGAAGGTATGTCTAATTGTTCTCTGGATTTTGATTTCTGTGAACATTGTGTATATGGGAAGCAGAATCGGGTGAGTTTTCCTTCTGGTGCTAAGAGGGCAAACAAAATATTAGAACTTGTGCACAGTGATGTGTTTGGACCTGTGTCAGTTTCGTCACTAGGAAAATCTGTGTACTATGTTTCATTCATAGATGACTTCTCAAGGAACACATGGATATATTTCTTGAGGAAGAAATCTGAAGTCTTTGACAAATTTAAAGAATTTAAGGCTCTGGTTGAAAATCAGACAGAGAAGAAGATAAAGGCGCTGAGAACAGATAATGGTGGGGAGTTCTGTAAGAAGGAATTTGAAGATTTCTGTAAGAAGTGTGGTATAGCACGACAGAAGACTACTCCATACACACCGCAACAAAATGGAGTTGCAGAAAGAATGAACAGAACACTGATGGAAAAGGCAAGAAGCATGCTCAGTGGTACCGGTTTAGGACAAGAATTCTGGGCAGAGGCAGTGGAGACTGCATGCTATCTGGTTAACAGATCACCTTCATCAGTGTTGGAGGATAAGACCCCACATGAGGTATGGAATGGTAAGAAACCTTCTATTTCACATCTAAGGGTATTTGGATGCGATGCATATGTACATGTTCCAAAGGAGAAAAGGACCAAGTTGGATAATAAATCTGAAAGGTGCATCTTCATTGGGTATAAGGATGGTTTAAAGGGTTACAAGATTTGGAACCCAGAAACAAGGAAGGTTGTGTACAGCCGAGATGTGGTGTTTAGAGAAGTGAAAGATGTTGTTAAACATGAAGTCCTACCAAAGGAACCTGAGAAGATAGAGTTTGAGCTAAAGGAGGATGAATCGGACTCTACAACAGAAGAAGACTCAGAAGATGAAGAGCCACAAACTCCAGCTTTGAGAAGATCAGTTCGGGAAAGAAGGCAACCAGAAAGGTATAGTCCATCTACTTTCTGTTCGGGTTTTGCCTTAACTATAACTGATGATGAACCCAGAACTGTCGGGGAGGCGGTAGATTAGGAGGATGGAAAACTGCGGAAGGGGTATGGTTGATGAAATGGCATCCTTGCACAAAAATGATGCATGGGATTTGGTGGAGTTGCCAGCTGGAAGGAAGCCCATTGGGAGCAAATGGGTGTTTAAGAAGAAGATGAATGTAGAAGGCAAGGTGGAGAAATACAAAGCTCGGTTGGTAGCGAAAGGTTATTCCCAGGTGCCAGGAATTGATTTTGGTGATATTTTTTCTCCTGTTGCCAAAGTTACTTCTATTAGATTACTTTTATCTGTTGCTGCTGCATTTGATTTTGAGATAGAACAGATGGATGTGAAGACAACATTTCTTCACGGGGATCTAGAAGAAGAGATATACATGAAGCAACCTGAAGGCTTTATGGTGAAGGGTAAGAAAGAACTGGTATGCAGGTTGAAGAAGTCTCTGTATGGGTTAAAACCGTCACCAAGGATGTGGTATCAGAAATTTGATACCTATATACGGGGACTTGGCTTCACCAGAAGCAAGGAGGATCACTGTGTTTATTTCAAATTAATTGGTGACCGTGTTATTTATTTGGTCTTGTATGTGGATGATATGTTGTTGATTGGAAATGACAAAGAAATTATCCAAGATTTGAAGACCCAATTATTCTCCAAATTTGACATGAAGGATCTGGGTGCTGCAAACTATATTTTGGGCATGGAAATTAAGAGAGATCGGGCAAAGAGGAAGCTCTGGTTAAACCAGAGGAAGTATGTCGAGACTATATTGCAGAGGTTCAATATGCGGGATAGTAAACCGGTGAATGTTCCTATTCCTGTAGGTGGAAAGCTGTCTGTTGAACAGTGTCCCAAGACACAAGAAGAAGAGGAGTATATGTCCCGTGTTCCATATGCAAGTGCAGTGGGTAGCCTGATGTATGCAATGGTCTGTACTAGACCAGACATTGCACATGCAGTGGGAGTATTGAGCAGGTTTATGTCAAACCCGGGGAAGGAGCATTGGACAGTAGTGAAGCGGGTTTTCAGATATTTACGTGGCACTAGTGATTATGGCTTGTGCTACCAGGGAAGACCAGGATTGGAAAGAATGTTGGACATTCGTGGTTTTGTTGATGCAGACTGGGCTGGAGATCTGGGCCAAAGAAGATCTACAAGTGGGTATGTGTTTAGCCTATTTGGAGGCGCAGTCAGTTGGATGAGTAAAAGACAGTCTGTAGTGGCTCTTTCAACTACAGAGGCAGAATACATAGCAGCCACTCATGCAAGCAAGGAAGCAATTTGGTTGCAAAGATTGTGTTCGAGTATGGGGTTGGTACAGCAAGCTATAAGGATAGACTGTGATAGCCAAAGTGCAATTTTCTTGGCTAAGAACCCTGCTTATCATTCAAAGACAAAGCACATTGATGTTCAATATCACTTTGTTAGAGATATTGTTGAGGCTAAAAGGGTGTTGCTGGTAAAGGTGGACACTTTGAAGAATGTTGCAGATGCATTGACAAAGTCTGTGAGCACTCAGAAGTTCTCTTGGTGTAGAGAAAAAATGGGTGTTGAAGAATTGGCCCAATGACTAAGCTCTCCTGTGGCCCCCTGTGGAAAGAAAACAATAAGTGGGAGAATGTTGGGTATGTGTTATATTCTTTCCTCGATTAGCCCCACGCGCTGTATGTTGCGTCGGGCGTAGCTGGGGGGTCACGAGGGGCGAAGCAGTCCCCACCGTTGGGGTCCGGGGCAGCGCCCCGGCCAAAATTTGTTTTTTGTGTAGACCCACTCATAGGCGGATCCGCCCATGGTTTTGTGCATGGTTTTGCACATGGTTTTGGGGTTCGATGGTTTTCGGCCCCTGGTATTTTTGTAGATCCGGTCAAGGGAACTACGGTTATGTTCTAATCCAGGGTTAATGGATTTGGGTTTATGTATGCTCCGGCATGTATATATATGTGTTGTAACACTAAAAGGAACATAATGAAAAATCAAGCTGGTCGTCCCGATTTGGGATCCAGGGGAAAATCTCTGTGTTTATTTGTTTTATGTTTTATGCTCTCGCTATTGTTTATTTTCTGTTGTAAGATTCGTGTGTAGATAATTTCTGTTCAGGGTTAAAACCTACAAAATACTGGAGCACAAATAGAGTTAGCAATAGTTCAAAGGGCACAAATGCAGATGTCAGCAGAAATGCAAAGAATCCAGTACTAGATAGGTGCAGTAGCTAGCAGCAGTCAGAAGACTCTGATGACAGATGCATTCTATTGATTCAGTTTTTCAGAGGCTATTCAGTTTCAGGATTTGCAGGTGAAAACAACACTAGAGAAGTGTAGCATGCAGAACATTCCAAAGGTATCGGATGGGGATAGATTGAATTCCTTTCTTGTTGAGAGGGAGTGTTGAAATTTGCAACAAGAAACAGTGAAATTGGCGACTAGAAAGGACAAAAAAAATGCACCCACACTGGTGAGGAATTTTGATGTACCAGGAGTGAGGAATTTGAGGCATCTAATTTATTTTTCCCTTAAATAAATTGGACAATAAATTTTAATTTCGTCTCATAACAACTTGTGTCAATTAACTAAGTCATGATGATTGAGTTAGCTCAAGAAATTCGATTTAAGGTGATCGAGGTGGATATTGGTGGCCACCTGCCTATTCCAATTGGGCCCTCACCATTGTCTCTTTCAGTTTTTCAGTTTCCTTAATTATAGCATAATTTACTATTTTTGTCATTTTTTCGGGTCCTGAACTTTCGGAGCCGTTTTGAGGCCCAAAAAGATGTTTTTTTGGGCATGAAATGTTTGGCAATTTCATAAATAACATATTGTCAGTTATGGTTCTCGGAGAGATCATTCTAACGAGGTATCATGTGCGTCAAACGAAGATCATATGACCAAGTTATGACCCCGAGAAGTTGGTTGCCCAACTAACCCCAACGGGGCCCATAAACTCTTGGTGTTACATCTCCTTAGGTTAGGGTTTTGGTTGTTTAAGGTTTTATCGTATTTTAAATAATAAAAAGACCCTTGATCCTTATTGTAACACATTTCAGAGGAATATAACTATCAGTTGTATTTATAGAAAATTTCCCATGTGCCATGATGGATTGCGCAGTCAAGGAAGGTTGATTTTCCTAATTAATATGGAGATAATTCCATAGGAATTGCATGAGCAAGGCAGGCTAAAGGAAGGTTGATAATTGGCTAAGTACTAGACTGATTTTTCCTAGATCAGCAGGAGACAATTGGCAGAGTGCTGGAGAATCTCAAGAGAGATTAAGCATTGTATTGTTTCATAATTCCTTGACTTCATACAAAATAGAGATAGAGGGTTTTGAGCAGTTGCTTCCCCAGAAACATCTTGTGTTGTGTGATTGATAACTTGTTTCTCTTACTTATATGTGATTGTGCGATTGTGTTTTGTTTCCACAAATTGTAGGAAGGATTCGGTATCTTGTTTTAGTACATGATTACAAGATCAGATTGAATCCCATTGGTTATATTTTCTACATGAAATAGAAGAGAAGTTTGATACCATCTTGCCTTGTGGTTGTTAGTAGGCCACAAGGTTTGCGATAAAGACCAATAGAAATGGAGGAGGGCTTGCACTATAATTTGGAACCATAACAAAAGTCAATGTAGGTGTAATATTGACTAAGATAACCCTAGTTTGAGGGTCGAAATTGAGATCTGAAGTTCATGTCAAGATTCAGTCAAAGAAGTGCCCAGAATCTATGGATCCATATGAGCTAGGTCGAGTCTCTTATGGAGGCAAGAGTCCTGTTTTTTCTATGTGTGGATAGGGTTTGTTCTACAACAATTAGAAGTACATAAGTATAATGCCCTAGTTAGGACAATTTCCTAGCATGTTTAGTTCATAAGGTATGACCTTAAGACTGTGACAAATTTGCATAGAAGAATATGGGTTGTGACCCTTAGAGCGAGGTTTATTTCTGCAATAAAGATCATAGATCTGGAAGATGGTTTGCAGATTTAGTATGTGTGGAGACAACAGATCCAAAGGAGGGTGGAACCTGAGCAGAAGATTGAACATGCAGAAGAAATGTGCCATATGAAGAATGGATTGACATGTAGAGGAGTTGATTTTGGTGGAATTTCCATAGAGTTTTAGACAAAGATCTGAAGAAACCTATAAAAAATTAGTAAATGGACTATTAGTGGTTGATTTGTGACCCTATTTTAGTCATCTACAAATTGTTAGAAGTATGATAAGAGGAGTAGTTCATATTTTTTCATAGATTGGACAACAAAGATCAAATTGACGATACACAAGAAAAGTGATCTTAAGAGGACTCAAACCATTGTTAGGTGGCATATTTGAAGATCCCTAGATTAAGACAATATTGTGGACCCTAGATCAGTAAAAATAATTGACTGTGGTTGGGCAGATTGATGGTAGGCCAAGTACAATTGGAGGGTTGTTAGGTTTCTATCAAAGAAGAGCCCTAACTCTTGTTCTGGTGAAGGACAAAAAAATTGGTAGAAGGGTAGGTGTATAGGGCCTAAGGATGTGTAGACTTTGAAGGAATAAAGTAACATTCAAGTGGGTGAACCAACTAGCCCTAGTTCATTGTATTGTAGAGGATTGATTCAGTGAGAAGAAGGGCAACCTCCATAGCCCTGGACTTCTCATCTTGGAGCTGTAGTATGGAAAAAGTGGGCATACCAAAGAGTTGTTCACAAATTGAATTGTGAACAACTTGCTACCACTCAAACTAGTAGTGGATATAAAAGGGGTTCCTAAGAGGGCAACTGCTAGGACAAGGGAAACGATGGAGGCTTAGCCCATTGTCACCACAGCTAAGGCTCCTTGCTCTTCACGGACTTTCACCGATGGGTGGAGTCCCGATAGTCTAGGAAGTCACTTGTAGAGTATAGGACAATGAATAGGTGGGAAGTGACCCTCGAAACCCTTTCCCTGAGATAAAATAAAGAGTGGGACTTGCTTTCCTTTTAAGCAATGGAATTATATTCTAGGGAGAGAGGAGGGGGATTGAAGGGTTGAGGTAGATGAATAATACTTATGAAGGAAGTTTTCAATCCCTAAAATCCTTTGGGAACTTGTATTCCCAAATGGCCCTTGATGAAAGGCCTTTGACACCAAATGGAACCACATGGGGCCAAGTGGACCCAGGTCAGGTTCGGGGATGGAATTTAGCAACCAATGATGTTCATATCCTAGACAAGGTGATGGGAAAGGATCAAACAAGAGTTTTTACTTCGATTGGTCAAATTGATCCTACTAGGTTCTATGCTTGGGAACACCTAGGCAAAACTTGATCCTAGATCTAGGGCTTGAGTTATCCAGAGATTACACTATCGGAATTGGCCCAAGTTTTGAGGAGAGTGAGGGCACCCAACAACGCAACTACCTCTAGGAGATAGAAATTTTCCTCTAGCTAGATTCCTGGGAATTTTTTTCCCTAGGTGACCTAATGGGGCTAGACCTAGGGAATGTGAAAATTTCCTAATCTAAGAAACCCTATTGCAGTATCTTGATTTACTTCTCCTACTTGAATTAAGTTACAAGTTAATTTCTGAAATATTCAATAAATTAGTGAAGTAAATAGCAAATACAACTAGCAACCTACACATACAGATCAAATACTGAATAACATGCTCATAGACAAAGTGACACAAGGATTTTCTGGACAAATATCCCCAGAAAACACCCAATGTGGGAAAGCAAGTGCAGCTAGCTCTGGAGGGTTTTCATTATTTTGCGAAATCTAAGTACAACAATCCTGGGCACTAAAACTAGTTCACCCAACAGAGAAATAAAAACGGTAGTAATATGCTGCTCTGAATCCCTCTACGTCAGCCTAACTGGCCTGTGTCGGCCTCTGCACTACTCAGTAAGGGCCTGCATCACACCTGAAGGGCTTACACTTCCCCTGCGCTGTCCTGACTAGGCCTGTGTCAACCCTGCGTGGCTCTTGCTGCCTCTGCACTGCCCTTGTTGGGCTCTGGCTGGACTGTGTGGCTTCTACTGCCCCTGTTGCTCTGGATGGCTGGAATGCTTAAGAAAAAAAATCATAGGCAAGAAAGAAGGCAATGGCCAAAGGTAACGCATAACAGTCAGAAAAAATGAAGAAATGAAATGAAAATAGATCAATTTCCACAAATAACTGAAATAGTTCAATGGAACTAGAGAGTAAAAGCTTTGACAACAGCAATAAGTGCTTATAGAATTAGCTAAGAGAACATAGGAGACTATTTCATGAGGTTAAAATGTTGTATAATTGTTGGCACAGGAAAACTGTAGAATTGTTAGAGTAAATCTCTGCAAGCACCATTAGTTGGTGATCATCGATAATCATTTCATTTCATCAAATACCCCAATGAATGGGCCTTACAAGCTATTTGCGTAGACAAACCCTACAGAAGCTGTGTGATGAAAAAATATTCACACTATATTGAATAAAACACCTACCAAATAAGGATGACATTTCAAATGGGACAAGAAACAATAGAGAGATAGACATCAAAAAAGTTAAAATGCTAGGGCAACAAGAAAGCAACTAGGTAGCATGGTAGAAATAACAACAAAGAAAATTATAAAAATGGAAAACCCTACTAATTAGCACCCATCCAAACATCACCACAATTTGTTCTTTAACTCTAAATCTCCAAATTCATCAAATTATATCTTGTATTCAAACCTGATCCTCTCTGTTAGCCATTCTGAAGATGAGGCTGAGAACTTGCTACAGAACCATCACCTACATGTAGTGATCTTATTCTGTGACCAGAAAACCTACTTTCGTGAAGACACATAAAGGTAAACACTCTCTGCCAAGATTTTCCATACAACCCAGGTTGAGCAACCACATATACGTCACCATTTTTTTCTCTTCAGATTTGTAACTTAGAAGAAATTTTTCTGGCCACCTTCGAGTTGCTCCCTGAGTCACCCAGGCAAGCCCTCTCAACATCATCCTCTTTCTGTAGTACCTAATTAGTAATTTAATTAACCATAAAAAATTCTTGATCATGCAGGTATTTCAAATATATTGCCAATAAGCATAAATATTTCATGTTAAACAATCAGGTCAAAAGACTTTAGACTATGATGCAAAAAATACAAAGAAACCTCGCCAACACTCAAAGGACAAACAAAGTCAAACCTCTACAAAGTATAAATAGATATCTGATAAACTTCATTCCACCACAAAAATGTGCTTAACTAAAGAAAATTCTAATTACTGTGCGTTCAAGACAAAGCTTTCAAGGGAAGTGATGTTATAAACATACCCCTACACCTCGTGAACAATCAATTTGTGTATAAATAGACCATCATAAGGCTCATTTTAAACATCATTTTTATCATTTTATAAATCATTTTTATTAAATCAACAAGAAGCAAGCAACAATTGCATTCAGTTCCACTGAAGAAAAGTATATGGCAGTTTCATATACTTATTATGAAACTATATTCTAGATTTGCAACTTGACTGTAGAGTCAACCAATCGGTTGTTGAAGCCCAATATTGTCTCTTGTGAGAATCAAATTTACATCAAGCTCTATGAAAATCCAATGTGTCATGACCATTTCAAACACATTGATATTCAATACAATTTCCTAAGATTCCAAGTTCATTAGGGAGTTGGTAGTGTTGGACCACATTCAGGAGAGGAGTTATATCTACTATGATAATGCACTACTCTAAAAGAAAAGCCTTGCATACAAGGAAAAGTTATGAGGGAGTTTCTCATGCTCATGGGAGATGCACCACTAATGCTATCATTAGCTTGTTTTTTAAAAACACCTTCTCTTAACTTATAAATGAAAAGGATGGGCACACTAGTTAGACGTTTGTAGAAATAGATAATAAAAGTGAGTACTATTAGCTTGTAGGTTGTAGTAGGAGCTTTTGTGAGATGACAACTTGCTGTGACATTCCTCTATTTGAGTAATAAAGACTTCTATGCAATTGTTGTTGGAGCCTGCTCTTTTTATCCTGAATTCTCAGATTGTAGATTTGTGTAGAGTGGGCCTAATATATTTGTTGTTTTAATCCACAGTACATGTTGTGTTTGCACTCTTGAATTTACATCCTTCAATTTCTTCTCGTACAAAACTGAAATTTTGATAGGAAGATACCAAAGTTCAGTCCTGTTGTTAGGATTTTTTAATTCTCTGAGGTTATTCTCTTATTTTCAATAGTATTTGTATATTTCTGCATCACAGCTCATCTCTTCCATTTCATTCTAATATAATACAAAAATCATTTCTAGTATATTTTAGTTTATATCTACTTTTTACTTAATTGATATTTTATTTTATTTTATAGGAGCAGTACTTAGCAATCTCAATTCACACTCCCTTTGTATTCACACTGATCTATATGTGTGATCGTTGTACATTATCTCATCTTTATATTATCTTTGAGTGCAGACTTGTGTATCACAATTCACATGTTAGAATTGACAATCATGAATCAACATGTTGCATTTTTGTGTTGTATGACCTTAAGTTGTTGTTTCTAGTTATTCTTGCAGCAAGTGTCTTCATAGAAAACCATGCAACCATAATTATGGCTAAGGAAAATAAACTTGTTGTGTCCAATGGCTGAAAAGCATGACAAATTAGATCTCAAAGATGAAGATAGTTCAATATAGAGAATGTGACTGAAATTCTCCAAAACAATACTTGTAGCCAAGTATTATATCATTTTTAGGGAAAGCCAATAAACTCAATACAATTTTCTAGGGAAAAAATAATATAGAAGCCAACACACATGGCCTTGGCAATTTCAAAGTCTAATATTTTCCGGGATAAAGCTAGGAAAAATAACCTTTTTCAAATTGTAAATCATTTTTGTGCTATAAATGTCATGAATTAAAAAGACACAGTAAAATGAAGTATGGAATTGGTTTTTTGACCTGTCATTTGAGTAAATACTAAATTCCCTAGCAATATTCTTATGGGGCTAAGCCAAATGTCTATGTAATACTTATTGGCAACCACTACTTTTGATGCATTCACCCTTCAAAGAATTTATCATCACATGACTCTAATGGTTATTCTTGTTGAGCCTCTGCTCCCCTGTAATCTTCATGGGTATACACAAACTATTAGATATTCTAATGTATATTAGGGATTCAGTGGAATATTGAAAGATCCAAGGATGGGCACAAGTTAGACAAGGAAACAATCTCAAATCCTAGAAATGACAAAGTACAATGATAGTCAAAGGAATGACTCAGAAGAGAGATTGCAACAGTGGAGGCACAAGTCTTTAACATCTCTGGGACTATAGCAATATTAATGCCAATTCTAGAGAACAAGATCCTTTGAGGTCTCATTGGCTATAATATGGATGATGGCTGTCTCTGGATAAAGAAGAGAGAGAGACCAAGTTCTAATAACAGATATCACCAGTCTCTATTTAAAATGGATGCCTAGACACCAAGACCTATCAAGGTGAGATGAATGCTATAAAATTAAATCATTGGTTGCAGCAATTAAAATTTAGAAGTTTACTTCATTGGGGTAGCATCGAATGTGCAAAAATGGCATTCCTCATGTTCCCATGAAACCATCTCCCCATTGGTTGGCAGGACACTAGCCTATGATCTGCAAAATTATCTAGGAAAACTTTTGTACAAAAATTGCAACTAGAGGCAGTTCTGGCCCTCACAAAACTGAAACAGGGAGACTCTGTATGTGGTTGTAACTGTTCTATATGTATCACACTAATAGGGATATCAATCAACTAATGGATCACTAAGGTAATTACACCATTAGCCTAGACTAAAAGGGTGGCATATTTTTCAAAGGTGATTCTAGAACTATATATTGACAAGACCTTGAAAAAGGTTTTGTTAGATTACATAGTTGTTATAGTTTTAAGGTCAAGTAATTAAGCTAAGAGTTGGCATCAACAGAACTGAAATAAACCAAGAGAAAGGGGTGAACATAAGTTTGAAATAGTATCTAACTTGGTGTTGTGAAATGACTTTGTTTCATATAAATATTAGGTGTTGTTCCTGTCATAATAAAACCCTATATGAATTTACCTTGTCAATGGTTAGAGTGCTTTCCATTTGACAACATACCTCATGTATGCATTGAATTGACACAATGATACACATTACGGTGAAAAAACATAGTGATCCTACAGTTGTCAACATATGATAGTAATTCTCGCTGCAATCTCATTGTGCATAGGTTGAATAAATTCAAGAACCAAAGGTAGTAACCCAATCACTGACTTTGAATTATATTTTGTACATATTGTTGACAAACCTCTCATTGCAATTATGAACCAAAATATAGTGCCATAACACTTACCTTATGTGACCCTGAAATATTGATTTGTGCATCAAATTTGTGGACATTTAAATACGCTACAAACCTAAGTATATAGGAAACTAGAGTGACCTCAAAAAACTTGAAATTATAATATAGAATTTACCAATTATAAGCCACTCAACACACAAATAGACTACAAAAAAGTCTATTTCTTTAGAGAGATATACAAATTATCTAAAAAACTAGGTGCAAAAAACATATGAAATGACTCTTTAACCTTATATACTCAACCTTCTATGAATCAACATATTCAACCTTCTACATATTTACTTCTATAAATTTATATTTTTTAAAATTTTGTTGACCTTTTCTCCATCCTAAAACTTTGTAAAAAATGATTCTCTACCATGCCTTCCTACTTGCCCCCTAAGTTAGATTCTATGCTTCTTATTTATTAAAATTGTTTACAAGTATTTCATATAAAAAAAGGTAGGTCACATGTGCATCATCCACAAGAACAACTGAAAAAAAAAACATGACATGGCTTGGCTTAAGCCAAAATAGCTAGATATTAGATATTAAAAACCTTTATGATTATAATTCCATAAATCACCTAAAAATCATAGAATTAACACAACAAAGGGAAAACAATTAACACAACAAAGGGAAAACGATAAGATCTTGATTAGAAAAAAACCAATAAGAAACCATGTTCGTTATTGGAGGTTGTTATCCACAATCATCCAAAGATTAAGTGATCTATGTGAACATGCTATATATGCTCCCATCCATCATGGGCACGATTTGGGGTTTAGGCCCTTCACAAATAGCGAAGGCCAAAGCTAGGAATTGTTTTACTATTTGGTGCAACAATGGTTAACTCCTCCCATGCTTGTAAACCTCTTTGTTGATATGGTAGTGGGGCCTGCCATCCCCTTTGTATGACTTGCAATTTCAAAGAAAAAATTATTAAATAGTTCTTTGATCACTTGTTATATCTCAACCTAAACCTTTTAATTTGCAATTTCAAAGAAAAAATGCCACTTGTTCTATCTCAACCTAAACCTTTTCACTTTCTATTTTTATATTTGTTTGCATAGTTATATAAAAGGCCACGCTAACATTCATGCCATTATACCATGAAAATACTTAGCATAAAAACAAAACATTATTGCAACCTTTCTATTTTTAAAAGAAATAAATAAAAAAAAAAAAAAAAAAAACACATTTCATATCAAAATATCAAAAATTTTCAAATATCAATTTTTTCATTTCCCACTGTCGGAGGGTTTGTCCACGGGAAGGAGGCCGGGTGCTTCAATTCTTTCCACAGAACGAATCTGAGCAATATTCCCGCTCGATGGCCCATCCCTAAAGCCTCAATCTCTCTTAGAAAATTCATAATACTTATAGACAAGCACTCTAATTGCTGTAATCAAGGTCATCCGCTCGCTCATCAGAGGCCAAAGATTTGATCTAGGGTCTCCCAAGAAGTTCAAGGAGGGCGCCGGTAATGAAGAGGCCGAGGAGGTTTCTGGGTAAGACACCGTTGTCTAATTCTTTTCAAGGTTCAGTCTCCTGAAAAGTGCAATACTTTACTGTGGGTTTAATATATGGGTTTTTTATTTTATGGATCCAGTTTTGTTTGTTCCTGGATTCATGTTTTTTTTTATGATGACAGTAACATCTAGATTTTTATTTAAGATTCGGAAAAACAGTTGCTGAGGACTTTAACAGGGCCATTCTTTACTTCCGTGCTACAGCTTTGGCTTTCACTTTTAGCTTCTGATAAATATGCTAATGAGATTACATTACGTTTGCAGGTAGTGAACATGGCTTGGCTGTTCACTTGATCTGGTTTCAGAATGGTTTCTTGTTTTTTCTCTTTGATTGCCTACTGCGCTTTAGTTCTATTTCCCAACTTGCAGAGAGGGACCCATCGCATCGGGCATTCACTACAACCATCAACATAGCTGAGTCTACTTTAATTCACTGTTTGATTTCTTTTGGTTTGCTTGACGGGTTCTTACTGTATGCTCCAGTTTTCCAAGAGAGATCCCAACAATGCCGAATTTGCTTGCCCCTTCAGAATAGCTTGCAGCAGTGACCATCATGCTACCAAAACTGGCATTGATGACGCCCCCTCGTGCACCCCCCAGCACCAACCCAGCAGATTGAAGATTGAATAGAGAATGAAGACAGAGGAGTTACGCTCTGTATTTTTTCCTGTACAAGAATCTGAGTCTCCAAGCAAATGTCCATCCATTTTGGTCCATTCCTGAAGATATGGGTGCTGGTGGGAGTTTTGAAACATAAGTTTACGCAGAGGGACAGAGGACCTTTCTTCTTCAGAGTTATGGTATGCTACAAATCGTTTCAGAATCATTCATGTTTTTTATTATTTAACAGGAAGAATCCCTCTCAAGGAGAGGGCGCCCTGTTCATCTTAACGGTATGTATTCTTCATTCATAAGCTTTCTGAAATAAAATGAAAGTTAATGTTTATATATAAAAGCTAATTAGGCGTTGTTTTATTTGGGCTCAGTTACTTAATTACTGCTTACTATTTTGGCACTATCTAACTTTCTGTGTTCTTTTTTATTTGGAATTTGGGAATAACTTTTCTATGTTCTGTTATATATACAAGTTAATAAGGCGTAGTTTTATTTGGGTTCAGTTAGACTGCTGAGTAATGTGGCACGGTCTCACTTTTCTGTGTTATGTTTTTATTTTGAATTTGGCAATAATTTTTTATAATTTCAGTTATACTGCTGAGTAATGTAGCAGGTCTCACTTTTCTGTGTTCTGTTTTTTAGTATCTATTTATATATAAAAGTTAATAATGTGTCAGAGTCTCACTTTTCTGTGTTCTTTTTTTATTTCGAATCTGGCAATAATTTTTTATAATTTTTTATTATTTGTTTATATATAAAAGTTAATAAAGCGTAGTTTGATTTGGGTTCAGTTAGACTGCTGAGTAATGTGGGAGTAATGTCGCAGGGTCTCACTTTTCTGTGTTGTGTTTTTATTTTGAATTTGGAAATAATTTTTTAGTAAAAGATAATTGGGCTTAGTTTAATTCATAGTAAAAGTTAATTGTGCTGATTTTAATTTGGGTTCAATTACTTTATCTCATATCACAGTTTTAGTATTTTGGCAGAGTTCTATTTTGCATGCATTGTGATGAGACAAGGTCTTTTTGTATGAGTTAGGAAGATTTTAAATAATCAGTTTTTCTGTGATGGGATGGTGATCGAATTGCAATATAAAACATAAGTAGTTTTCCAATTTAGTAATGTCTTTCCTTATCCATTTGACTGAGGTAGATAGAAACATCTTGATATCTATCACGTAGGAAATTTATTTCCATGATGATATCTTTTATTTTGTTGGCCCTTTTTCATCCTCTTCGCTTTCATCCACCTGCAATCAAACCAATGGCCCAGATGTAAATGGTGTTATAGGATTTGCTAGAAATGCAGTGATTGGTTAGGTTGCGAACGAAGAAAGAAATGGTGGCATACCCATTTGATTGAGTCGAGTGAGGAATGAAAGCACACACAGACAGATGGTGGGAGGGAACCATATTCAAACAAAATATTATGAACCACACAAAGGCACCATACTCAAACAAAATATTATCAGGAACGTATATATTGGAAACAATACATTATGTAGTTAGGAAGATTTTGAAGGACCTTAATTTTTAGATCTTATTTTACTTGAGCAAGGATCTTAATTATTCTCAACTATTTTATTTAATTATACAAGTCTATGCTTTCATTATGGCCATCTATATGTGTGTTTTTGTCTACTTAACTTCGGAAAATGTCAAATTGAATAACCATTTGCCTCGTTCTCAATGGAAACTGCACATAAGCATGTAAATTTGACATGAGAAATTCAAAACTTTAATAAAACTTACAAAAGAAAAAATAACCTTCTGTCTACTTAACTTCGTACATTCTCCGATGTAAGCGAGCTTGCAGGGATTTGAAAGTGAGAACCCATATTTCTATTCAATATCGTTCCTTGCTTTACGAATAGTGTGCTTACATGTGAAATCAAGGTGCTTGGTATCAATAAAAACACCCACACTGGAAGAAATTTGAGCATAAGCTTGGTTTCTTCTAGTTGGGTTATAAGACACAACTTCCACCGACTGGTTGAGCCATCCTTTGTTGTTGCTTTGTCCAAATATCTGCAAGGTAGAAAAAGGAAATTAGACTAAATAATAGTGCACTAGTGAAGTTATGGAAAAATTAATTTTATAAACACGGATAGAAAATTAATTCGTTTCTTTTGAATGAATAGGTAAAGCTAATTGCATTTCATCAGGATGAAAACTAATTATGTTATGATAATAATCGAACATGCTAATTATGTTATTATATGATAAATATAATCAACTAGTAGAAAAAAAGAACATATGAGAAATGAGACTAACACTAATAACATAAAGGATGGTTGTGACACTAATAATATTTACTCTCAAACAATAATGATGGTTGATTTCAACAATTACAACTAGGGTTTGTCTACTATTAATCATAATTCAAAATATAGTCAACTGATAATGAAAATTACTCGTGGTTGAACTCACCTCAAAATCGGAGTATGAGAAATGGGGAATTTTCCTTTAGCAGCATACTCTTTGGGTTCAACCTCATAAAGTTTGGTGGGATCTAATGGTGCAATAACTTTCCACTAACGAACTACTCCAACAATTACCTAAGCAATGCAATTGAATGGATTTTCATTCTGAACATTATGTCTATAAAATGGAGTACCAATTAAGAATAGTATGAGAGATATAATCAATCCCAGTGTAGGTATCACATAACCTACAGTGAATCCCACGTGATCTTGGATGTATATTAGAAAACTGTCTGCAAACAACATTCCCAAAAACACACTAAATATCCACCAATTGAAGGAGGATTTCTGAACCTTCTCTTTAGGATCAACTTCATCGAATTGATCGACACCAACGGTGGGATGTTGGGCTTTGTACCACCAGTGCCCACAGTAAGAACGTACAAAGAAAAGTAGAAAATCCCAACCTAAAACTTGGAATCTTTCTCACAAAAGTTGGAGCCTTCAGAGAATGCTCCCAACCTCTCTACACAGACTTCAGATAATTTCAAATTGAAGAACCATTTTCCTTGTTCTCAATGGAAACTAGACATAAGCATGTAAACTTGACATGATAAATTCAAAACTTTAATCGAAATTACAAAAGAAACAATAATGGTTACGGAGAAACAGGTCCCTGTCAAGTAGTAAGGGAGTGTTTGAAGAATGAGGAATCCAAACCCAACACACAGCTCCATCTGAACATGCTTGTGAGCCATCTTGAATGAGGAATTTGAGTTCAATTAATAGCTCCATGTGAACTTGTTTTTGAGCTTTCTAATTCATGGTGAACAGATCATCCTAGAAAACGTTCTACCAGGAGGTAGACCTACGTACAGGGCTTGGAAGGAATCATAGCGTGATAGAAGTGGTGTGGCATCCCAATTTCATGGCCGCAAGAGAGAGATTGGGGAAATAATATCGACTCATGGGGAACATGAAAGGGCAAAGAGGAAGGAGAGTATGATGCTGATGTTGGTTGCATTGACCAAGCCATCGCAAACACAACCTATCTTCATACTTACTCCAAAGTTCTTTGTCATGTTGGACATCATGACTAGCCTCCTCACAATGGTGAAAATTATTATTATGCTCCTTTTTTTCATGCAAATCTTTCATAGAATCTAGGACACATACATCAACACATACCAATTATTTGATGAGGATGGGGTTGGCTGTGGGGCTATGTTGGTCACAAAGTAGTTTGAACTAATCTTGTGAACTTGGAGGGTCCCTTTTAGTGATATTGTTATCATCTTCAAGAGGGGTGGGAGCTTCTTCTTCTTGTATGGCCCCCACAAGGTCTTGAAAGGTGTTTTCATCCAATATTGTCTTTGGATCCCATGTTTAGCAAAACATTTATTGAAATATTTTAAGTAGAATTCCCCACCAGTATCATATCTAAGAGAGGAAATATGACAACCTAATTTTTTCTCTATTAATGCTTTGAACTTTTGAAATTCATTAAACACACAATATTTTAATTATAGAAAATATACCCACATTTTTCTACTGAGATAATCAACAAACGGAATGAAGTACCTAGCACTAGTGGTTTATGTCATGTTCATTGGTCCACATATGTCTGAAAGTACTAATTGAAGGACCCTCTACAGTCTCCAAGCTTGTCCTTCATAAAATGGTATTCAATGTAGCTTCCCTGCCTAACAAGCTCTGCAAACTCTGTGGATCTTCTACAAAATGTTCGGAAGCCCATCTACTAGTTTCTCTCATGCCAACTGAGAGAGACAGGTCAAGTTGAGGTGCCCATACCTATGATGCCATAGGGGTGCTATATTTTTCAATAAAAATTACCTTTAACTTAAGATCAATATTATAAAATCTTAATACCACTAAAGCTAAGAGATTCATCTAAAATGGATCATTATAATCTTGGACATAGAAAGCACTCATCGTTGCATGGTTTCCCAAAACTTCAAACAACCTCAACTATATGTTGAACCTACCACTTAATTTGATGTTCAAATTCTACGCCATCAATTTATCAAGTGCAAAGGTGAAATAAGAAAGGTACGAGTCACTATAGGAGATCAATGTTTCTTTTCGAATTTCTTCTTCCTTCAACTAGAGGGAATGATGAGATCCTAGGAGTTTAAACTTTAGTGTTTTCAAACCTTGGGAACATATGACATGAATCATATGAAATTTTTATTTCCATTAAGCATGAGGGTAGAATGATTAACTTAAATGGTCTTTAACACAATCCATCTAGATTTGTCTCTTCAAATGTGAGGGCACTCACTCTCATAAAGGACATGTTGGGAGTTTAAACTTTAGTGTTTTCAAACCTTGGGCACATATGACATGAATCATATGAAATTTTTATTTCCATTAAGCATGAGGGTAGAATGATTAACTTAACTGGCCTTTATCACAATCCCTCTAGATTTGTCTCTTCAAACGTGAGGGCACCCACTCTCATGTTTGCATTTATTAATATTAGCCTTTAGGAAAAGATAAGAAAATATAAATTGGATTAATGTATCAATCCATGTGAATATTATACCCATTCTCTCTGTCACACACTTAATGTGAAAATTTTGTCTCCTAAAGGACATGATTTGGGCAGTATATTAGTTGCCTCAAAAGCTTAGGTTCGAGTCAATTCTTCATGCAACATGATACTAAGAAGTTGCTAAGTTGTCTCTTACTAATATGCTAAACTGGCCAGCATCAGTTCAACAATTCTAGATGACTCTCATGGTGTTGCAATGTTATTTAATCTTACAGGTTCACATACTTTCTTAGTCCCACAGTGCTGAAAAACTTTCCTCAAATATTAATCCTAAAGAAGCCCAATAATGGGTGAACATGGATAGGTCAGCTTGGATTTTCTCACATGTCTTCCATCTCACTTAGAAAATTATTTTGGGAACTCTTATACATTTACTATGTTAGTTTTCTAAGGCCTAAGATGGGAAAAATAAATAACAAGTGTGTGCAAGCAGCAACACACTTGACTAGATTGAACTCGACCTAGTCTTATGATGGATGCACATTTTAAGGGCTTCTTTCCTAATTCAAAATTGCTGAAGATATATAAAATAACTATTTCATTTGTCCTACAATTCCAATAGTGCACATGGCAAGCTTCTTTTCAAATCTCTTTTTTTTTGCATATGGTAGGCCTCTGAATAGACTAAGCTTGTACTAGAATAATGGAAACATGACCTGCAAGTCACCATTGTGTTTTGGTTTTTGAAGGCTGCTCCATTATTGACTGACTAGTGAAGTATCAACCAGTGAATAAGTTTCAAGATTTGGAGAAGTCACAACATATATTATAATTTTGTCTTGCAGATTGGCCTCTTGACCAATTGTTTCTAGGAATGCCTCTTATGAAAAAATAAGTTCTCTCCTAACAGGTTATGACCCTCTTGAAAATACCAGGTTCACTAGAACATTGGAAGCAAATATCTAATGCACACATCATGCTACCACTACAAGCCATTATAGAAAATAGAAACCAAGGTGAAAAAGGATCTACAACTACATTGTAGACGTGTTACAGTGACAATACTTTCTTGAATGTCTATTCTCCAACATCCATAGCATTACCACAAATAATCATATTTTGTATTTAACTCCAAATAATATACATTACAATAAGAAGTTGTCAATCATATTTTTACCTTGTGGCAATGATTTTCCTTATGCCCTGCTCTCATTTAGTCAAAAACTAGATTTCCTATATTGATGACGTTCCTACTGTAATATGACCAACTATCAGACAACTATCTCACTGTAATTCTAGATAAAATGAGCATTGCACCCAAATAATAAAGAAACTAAAAATGATAGTAGATATTGCAGGGTAAGCAACTAAATAGGTAGTACGCATGATATGTTATTCCATAATTCACTACCTTTCCCATTTATAAAATAGTTTCTACAAAAATTCCACTGCATATTAGTTCTTTATGTTGCTATTTATTGAGATTTTAGCTCACACAAGGATTACAATCAGCCTTTCCACAGGAGATACATATGGCTTATGCAATTAGAATACCATTTTTTTTATTGTAACTAACATTTCGTGATAAGAAGTTACAATTGAAACATTGAATTTACTTGTTTTGGCTTCCTAATTGCAATGTATGGGACATATAATACCAGTTGTCCATTGGGATTCATATGTGACCTAATGAAAAAGGCTTTAACTATTAATAAATGAAAAAAATGTGACAGGCTAGGATTGGAGGGATTTTGTGCAAATTATAATGAAAAATAAAAAAAGTGAAGGCCTGCACCTCCAGTGCAGTGATAGTAGGGTTTCCTATTTATAATATTCTAGAGTTATTATTATTATTATTTGTTTGTTTCTTTTTTACTGTTTCTCCCTGGTCAAGGTGTTTCTCAAGTTTGTCAGCTCTGAATGCTAAACACGTTGCTTGATGTCTTGCAGTGGAAACACCTCACATCTTAGCATAGGTCCAAGATCTAGTTCTAGTACAATAGCGCAAATTGTGGAAGATATGGTAAGTGCCTACTACTGAAAGCCTTGCCACTGTGACCTAGTGCTATTTGGCCACAACTAGAAGGTTAGTGCATTGGGAAAAAGAGAATATTGTGTGCGTTGATGCTGCAGACAGGGCATATTTTTGCAAGCCCCTTTTCCCATTATGTGCAAGCGCAGTTTGCATCTGCAAGATGCACATAACATTCTCTTTTCCGAACAAAATAACCTTCTATTGTTGCATGAGCTTTTAGCCATTTTAGAGTAAGGAACTATCCAAAACTTTGTCACTCTTGGTTCGTAGTTATCCTGTGAGTTTAGTCTGATTGCAAGACTTTTTCCTTCACATTCCTTCTCAATGTTTCTGCCATAACCACAGAGCTACTCAGGTTTGGGGTTGTTCCCTAGATATATCTTGGGGTCTGGACCAACCTCCTGATCTGCTGGAAACATTTCTATACCTCCAATAGGTATATCACTTATCATAGGCATTTTTTTTTCTCCAAAATTTCGTTACTCTCGAAAAAGGGTGCATTCTAATGTAAGTTTCTTTCTCCCACAACTCAACATGATGTGTGCAATGTGGTCCCTGTTCGGTGATTTCGATGGATTCTACAAACTAGTTATTAGAAAATGTTTCTAACCTCTTAGGAAGGAGCTGCATAGTGATGGCTGCCTCTTTGACAATTGTTGGTATTGATTGTTCATTAGTATATTGAAAAATTCATCGTCGGGGATTAATGTTTCAATTTTATCAAGTGTCTCTTGTTTCATATTCAACACAAAATAGAATTTTCATGCACTCAGTTCATTGGAGCAAGGATTTTTGGCTTGCCTTGAATATTGAAATCAAGTTACAGAAGTGATCCCTAAAGATGGAGCACCATTGACAACAATTCAAGCTCCTCTCAGTGGATGTTTTCTAATCCCTCTTCTTCTGCTCCTTCCCCTTGTCATCTTCATTTTTTTACAAGGCACGAAAAAGATACCCATAACTCTAAATTTTAGCCCAAAAGAAATTTTAGTGATAGTGGAAATGTTACAAGAATATTGTTATTATCACTAATGGTCTGCCCATTCTAATGAGGGATGTCTTAAGCAAAGAGTTCTCAACACATATTTCAGTGGCTGAGCAAAAGGAAGGAGAAGGTTAAAGGGATTATAGTCAACAATCCCAGTTACATAAGTGGTTTTTGTGGACTTCCCAATCCATGGTGGGAATGCCTCTGCTACCAAGTATGGTAATGATAAAAATTCAAAAAAAAATGGAAAAACAATTCTAAGCCTACAATTAGTCTTAATCATCATTGACTACTTCATTTTAGAAAAGGATGCTTTGTTTGTGCAAAATTGTTACATTATAGTTAATGGTAGTGATAAAAATCTTATTTCACAACATCATGTGACTTTTCTTAATTTTCCTTCAAAATGTTAAACTTGGTCTAAAATTTTAGGGTTGGATGAAGGATAAGGAACCAATTCAAGTTATGAAGGTCCGTCAATTCACTTTTGCTATTGACCACTCTTTGATAGTATTAAGTATGATGGCACTCTTGTTGACTGTTGTGGTCTTATTCCTTGGAAGGTTTTATCAACACGATTGCCATGCAAGCTATTATATATTGTCTTGAAACTTCCCTATTTTTGCAGAGAAGTTAGCATCATGCTAGTGATTAATTTGAAACTATATTTTAGTGGAAAAATTCACTGTTTTTTGGTGGAATAGTTCATAATTTATTCTGATATTTTTTTGCAAGTGTACTAGTCAAGATGATAAATGTATGGTCTACTTTAGAGGGTTATCAGTTCTTTCTAGATAAGCTTTTCATCATTTTCTTTGAATACTTCTCTAGTGCTCTTGAGGTCCAAGTTGTTATGTTTATTGGTTTTTTATGTAGAAACTTTTTCTCGAGGTTTTGCAAGGTAAATCCAAATGCAAAAAATATTATTTTACATATTGATATTTGTTCAAGACATTCTTGTGTGATACTTGAATTTTATGAATCTAGATTTCTATTTCGTTATCTATATCAACATATAAGAACATGCCCATGGATTGTTCATATTTCTCAAACTCTGTAGTTGTTTCTTTCCTGTTGCATGTTTTTTTATATTATTATGTTGTGATTCAAATTTCTAGTTGTGCTTTGCAGTTATTCTCCTACGTAGTACATGCTTTGTTAGATTATATCAAAAGTTATTCTTATTGTCTTTTTATTATGTATATTGAACATATTATTTCTAGCAACTTTTGATCTTCCTAGATTTTCTATTCCTTTGGTGTATCTTTGCACCTTTAGGGGAAATTGATAGTTTAAAGTCTAATTCTTTAAAGGGTGCTAGCTCAATGGAAGAGCACTTACTTTACAAGCAGGAGGTTGGTGGTTTGATTCCATCATGCCCTAATATTCATAGGGAATGACGACAATCAGTTTTTGGTGACGGATGCTCTTTTGACCATCACCAATGAGCTTATGGTGACATTTTTCGACCCTTGCCAAAATATGAAATGGTGACGGTCAACGAACGCCACCATATATATGCATAAATAGTGACAACAATTAAATGTATGTCACCATAAATTGTTGCTGTTGATATGAAATGGTGAAGGTCACCGTTTGTCATTATAGTCATTATTCGTGACGGACCTTGATGTTGCCAATGAGTTTATGGTGACGGTCAATGAATGCCACCATATATATGCACCAATAGTGACGGCCATGAAAGGTCCATCACAAAAAATGGTGACGGTCACTATCCGTCATTATAATCAATATTTGTGATGGACTTTGAATGTCACCATAACATATACTTTCGGCGACGCCACCTTTGGTGACGTTCATTTTTTTGGTGACGGAGGCTATTTTCCATCTGTTCCTCATATGATAACGGTCCTATCCATCATTCTAATCATTCTTAATTAGGACCTTGAATGTCACACCTTCTCCTTACGGTGGCATACCTTTGGTGACATTGATTTGGTGGCGAAATGCTTTTATTTCTGACTTATAATTTGACATTTTTATTTCCACTGTCCTTTTTTCTTGTAGTGTTTGTTGGTTATTATCAGTCATGATGTTTATTTTTTTGAAATGATATTTATTATAGATTATGTATTGGTGAACTTATATCACAATTTTACATATGAAATTGTAATCAGAATGACTTACTATAAAAAAATGCATATATATATATTTTATAACTTACAAAGTTTTGTATGGTTGAAAATATGACTGTAATGATGATAAATATTTTTCTATTTCTTAGATAATTCATTTTTATTCATTCTAATAAAATTAGTAAAATATTTGAATATTCACAAGGAAGAATAATTAAAGGTAAAATAGTTTACCTTGTTTTTAATGATACCAAAATGTGTAGCTCATTCAATTTTTAATGTAAAATAATAATAATAATAAATATTCAAAAATGAAATTTAACCAATAAAATATTACACTATGGTCGATCTATAATTTGAGAGAGAAAATGAGTAGTATAGATCCGTTTTAATCACATATTTATCAATCTCTAAAATATATTAAATCTTTTGGCATGTACATCTTTTTTCAAGTTTTACATTATAAGAAGAGATGTTCATATAATGAGATTCGATCCCTCACGACTCTTGGTAGATCCATTTTTAATATGGAAATATTTTAACCCTATAGGGGATGGCCATGTGGTCCTCGACGATTAGTGAAAATTCTTAGTTGGTGACCAATAAGCTCTGTGGGGTTCAACCTAGTGACCTCTCGTCCACGCAATATATGCCCAACCAATCAGGCTACAAGTCGTTCTAATGTAATGTAATTTCAATGGTGGATTGGTTGGTGGATGGGCGGGCCGAAGGGCATTCTTGATTGGCCCGACCCTTGGTTTTCGACAACCCTACTCGCGCCCAATTCCTAGGCCATATGACAAGTAGGAGACCGGGAGTGGTGCCACAGAGAGCATGTGGCTTATGTATTGTAATCCTTAGTATTTTAGATGCAATGAGAGTGTTATTTTTGCAGATTGAAGCTTGTATATTTATGTGTTGATAATTTGAGCATATAATAAAAAATGCCACCCAAACTGGCTTCTATTTGAGGCGGGTTTCTCGGAAAGGGGTGAGTGTTTGATGACCCAATGGCACATGTATAGATGTAATGTAATAAATGTAATGTAAGTAAACATCGAAGTATAGAGCACATGTGTAGATGTAATGTGTGTAATTATTTGAAGTGTCTCCTCAATTACAATCCATATAATTGTAATAATTTATATATTTGTAATAATTTCCCCTTCCTATTATCCCAATTCGAACACTCAAAAAAGAGGTATGGTAAATAAATAAAAATATAAATAAATCGGAGTTATGGTAAATATAAAAAAAACCTCTTTTTATATTTAGTATGGTAAATAAATAAAAATATAAATGAACTAGAGGTATGGTAAATAAATAAAACCTCTTTTTATATTTACTTAGTAAACCTCTTTATATTTACGAAAACTCAAAAAAGAGGTTTTCTTTAGGTGAATCTTAGGTGCCAAATACCATGGGACAAATTATTATTAATACCATGGGCCAAATACCGTGGCACAAATTATTGTTAATACCATGGCAGAAATTATTATTAATACCGTGGGCTAAATAACATCGGCAAAATACATAACGAGTAGGTAACATAAGCACTTTACAGTTTCTTCTTGATTGGACTTTGAAGAATTTCTCTCCTACCATCATGACTAGATTTTTCTCATTCTGGCCCATTTGCAAGGCTATGACAGGGGATGGACGGCTAGGTGGGAGCTCGGTGTGGAGATTCCAATGTTTCTCTCTTCCCTTGCTGAGGAAATCAACGGTGACCGCTACCCGGACCTTTCCTTCCACATGAAACGATGTCTGAGGCATATTCCTTATGAGGAAGGGGCACTCTCCATTATGTTTATGGATGTCTCCAATCATTTGATGAATATGTTGAAGACGATGGTGAAGAGGCGACCATTTTTTGAAATCTAGAGATCTTTGGAAGAATGTGAAGAGGCAACCTTTTTTAGCAGTGAGCCATGGACAACAGGGCTCAAAAATATTTCTTCACGTATGAGTTTTGGTGTCCATCAGTCCCCATATCTTATAACCCCACCTTTTCAGATAAAAATCACTCTTATCTCTGGGAAAACCATACTTCTTTGGGTTCGCTCTTCGAATTTGGTGAAGAACCTTTTGTATTCCCTTGACCTTAGGTTGGGGATTCCATATACCCTTCAAAAATGTCTCTATGGAGGTAAAAAACCAAAGGATTATTTTCCGCTCTCATTTTATAATATTGAAAAATATGCTACGGTGATTTTAACCCTTTGGCTGCGAGGAGGGGAAGTAGGTCAACAATTTTCCACTAATGATTTCTCTTACAACGATGATGTCCATGCACAAGCTCCCAAGAAAGCTTCTCAACCCTCTGAGGCTCCCAAGCCATTTTTGGTTGATAAATTGGAGGATGTACCTTCTGTATAAATTTCCCACTCGACACGTGAAAACTAGTTTAAAATTTATGCAGAATCTTCCATTATCTGCAGATTCAATGTATTATGGCCTCGCATGATAGATCTCTACCAATGGATTCAATCCACATGGAAGAATAAAATAAATGTTATTTTATGCTTGAAGGGTTTCTTTATAGTGTTGTTTTCTTTCAATTAAGATTATCAAAAAACCTTAATTAGTTGTCCATGGTTTTCGGGAAAAGCAGGGTTATTCCTCACCCCCTGGTTCCCAGAATTCAACCCTTCTATGAAAGCCATTACCAAGCTTCCTATTTGGGTCAGGATCTAAAATCTACTTGTTCACTTATGTTACTTTTTTGTCTTTCAAGGAATTGGAAATTCTATGGGTCACTTTCTGGCAATCGATCCTTATAGGGGGGAGAAGGGCATTTATATTTATGGTAGAATATGTGTCGAAATTGACATAAGTAAAGGTATACCTAATAAAACCAATCTCAAAGTTTGTGATTTCCATTGGACATAGTCCTTGGACTATGAAAATACTACTTTCCAATGTCGTCACTGCCATCAAACATGGCATTTCAGAACTCCTGTACTATGTTCCTCGCCCAAAAGAAGAGAATTAATCGCAAATCCAACTCTAAAATTTTAAAACCTTGTGATCTACCTCCCATGAATGACATTAAGTCCTTCAGTTTGGATGAGTATGAGATTGAATCAGATGCAAATGTAGCAGAGCAGGAGAATGATAAGCCCTCAACAGATCTTGGGGGGGCCAATGTTTCTTCAGGTGCTCAAAAGCGAGCACATGAGTCCTCCTCCTCCCAATCGGACAAGGAGACTCTACCTTTTAGTCAGCAACTGTCTTCAAGTGGTTTTAGCCCACTCGCTCCATGATGGTTGGGATAAAGTTACAAAAAATAAAGGAAAGAAG
>CM076570.1:1210225278-1210400192 GCA_034641835.2 Pinus albicaulis | reverse complement strand
AGAAGGAAATCTACTGGGTCATATCATAACCAAGCAAGGCATTGTCGTTGATCCAGAACGTGCGAAAGCCATTGCTCAGATTCCTCCCCCCAGCAGTAAGAAAGCAATGCAGTCCTTTTTGGGTAAGATCAATTTTGTACGTAAATTTATATCAGATTTCGCCCAGATAGTTAAGCCACTACAGGGAATGATAAAGAAAAATGCTACCTTCAAATGGAATCAGCCCGAAAAGGAAGCTTTTGACCAGATCAAGAAAGCTATAGCCGAAGCGCCTTCCCTCCAGAGCCCAGATTTCAACAGAGATTTCAGCTTGTATACGTTCGCTTCGGATTCATCCCTGGCAGCCGTACTCACACAAAAGGACAGAAATAATGACGAGCGTCCCATTTCATTCATGAGCACCGGTCTGCAGGGAGATGAATTAAATTATCCAGAAATCGAGAAACAGGCCTATGCGGTATATAAAGCGGTCAAACATTTTCGACCATACATTTTGAAAAACCATGTCACAGTTTATGTTCCCCACCCAGCTGTTCGCTCACTGTTCATGCAGCAGGAGCTGGGCGAGAGATGAGAGAACTGGGTTGCGTGTATGCAAGAATACGACTTAGAGTTTAAGCCAGCACGCACAGTTAAAGGACAAGGTTTATGCCAGATGGCTGCAGAGGCCGCAAGTTCCCAACAGAGTGAAGAAGATAATTGGGAACAAGAAATTGATATGTACCAAACTGACGTCTTGCCTCAGGTAAAGGACCCTTCTTGGTACTCGGATATTTCAGGATATTTAACACACGGTACATTGGACCCCGCTCTAAATGCCCGGCAGAAACGTGCAATTAGACTCAAAGCTGCTTCTTACCGGTTAATCCAAGGGAAGCTTTTCAGGAAACATTCCGATGGGGTCATGTTACGCTGCCTAGAATATGATGAAGCTTAGAAGATCTTAATCGAGCTACATGATGGACCAGCAGGAGGTCATTTTGCCGGGGATACTACAGCCCATAAAATAATGCGAGCAGGTTATTATTGGCCAACTCTTTTCAGAGATGCCCACGCATATGTTCGGAAGTGTGTTCAATGCCAGAAATTCGCAAACCAAGAAGCGCGCCCCGCCGCCCCTTTGTTGTCAGTAGCAGTGGAAGAGCCTTTTCAACAATGGGGTCTAGACGTCATTGGCGAGATCCTACCCCACTCTTCTAAGCAACACCGGTACATCCTAACAGCCACTGATTACTTCACCAGGTGGGTTGAAGCAGTACCATTACGCCAAGTCAACGATCAGGAGGTAATGCAATTTGTCAATCATTCCATCATCACCAGGTTTGGCGTTCCGACTTCCTTGGTCTTTGATAATGCAACGTACTTTTCATCTTTTAAATTATATGATTTTGCTTTAGAAAATGGTATCGTTCTTAAACACTCTGCAAAATACTATCCCCAAGGAAATGGTCTAGTGGAATCAACCAATAAAAATCTGATTCGCATCATTAAAAAGACCTTACTGTCTCACCAACGCAACTGGCATAATGCACTCCAAAATGCACTGTGGGCTGATCGCGTCACCCCTAAGTCCTCAATAGGCACCTCACCATATTTTCTCGTGTATGGGAAAGAAGCTGTCCTCCCTCCCAATTTGTCTCTTCCTGCTCTGCAGTTGTCTCAAGAGTGTCATGGTACCCCTTGCCCCACCTTGCAAACCCACATTGACACCCTGCTAAAATTAGAAGAGGAAAGGCAGAAAACCCGGGAGAAATTCGCCATCCACCAGAGTCGGATCAAGAAATGGTTCGATAAAAAGTCTGCAGGAGATAAAAAATTTGAAGTAGGAGACCTTGTCCTAAAGTGGGATAAAGCACACGAAGAAAAAGGAAAACATGCCAATCAAGCACTATGGATAGGTCCCTTTCAGGTCAAAGAAAAAGTGGGTCCCCATACTTTCCGATTGCAAAATCTGGAAGGAAAAGTCGAGGTCCTCCCGGTAAACGGGCATGACCTCAAACACTATTTTACTTAAACTGTTAAAAAAAAAAAAAAAAAACTCTTTCTCTAACTCTTCGAAGAAAACCTTGTCTAAGCTGCCCGCAACTGGCTCACTCCTTGAAGAGGTTCTATGCTGATAAAAGGCCCTTCCCGTAAAACACGGGGCAGTCGAAACTCGCTTGTGATGGGCACCTAAGGATAGCACACGGCCTTACTAGAGTCTTCAAGCATAAGGAACCACCTAGCGGCTTCGAAGGGTGCAGGCAGAGAAGGTCTTGCATAGCAGCAACCAGATTGTGAGGGAACAAGGCTAACTCAAGAGAATTGCAGGTCATCCGGGAAAAACCCAAGTCCTCATATGAGACCAGGAGCAACCTCTCTGCAAGAAAAATAAGTCGGGATCCCTCATCCGCCCAGGCAAAATATGCCCATCTAATAAGTGCTACAGGCACATTCTCTAATAAGTGCAATCACACACAAATAAAGGGTAAAGGATTGAGAAAGGCTTCCTGCGCAGAGAGGTGTTGCAACGACTCCGCCGGGGTACTGACCAGGCTCGCTGGCAGCGGAGCAACGTTCGCGACTCCTTAGGCAGTGACTCCGCCGGAGCCGAGAGGTTCGCTGGCAGCGGAGCAACACCATGAGGACGAAATAATTGTACCGGACCCTATAGTTGTCCAAGGTTTCCCCGACCCTCTCGATCCTGGAGCGTGAGGAATTAAAATTCGGTTGATCTGCACCCAATAAGCCAAAAGGGTAGGCAACTATGCGGGGTGGCAAAGGAAGGAAGGTGTAAACTCTGAGGTAAAAGAACAAGCTAGTATTAGACCCCTCCCTCCTCCCTCATCGACCCTTCATCAGCAGAGACTCTG
Organism: Pinus albicaulis; assembly: GCA_034641835.2. NCBI lineage: Eukaryota > Viridiplantae > Streptophyta > Pinopsida > Pinales > Pinaceae > Pinus > Pinus albicaulis. The sequence continues at coordinate 1,210,397,340 of CM076570.1, read as the reverse complement.
AATTCATCCAGTGAATCGCCATTTGTTGTAGCTCCTACAACACCCTCCAAAAATACATAAAATCATAACACGCACTTCAAAATTTTTGGAGCCCCCTTTGAAACTAAAGAAGGAAAAAAGCCAAGTAAATTTTTTAAGAGCAAGTCGCTAAGTCGCGGATCCATGATTTGCGACCCATGCGACCTATGCGACTTTGCGACCTTAAGGTCGCAGAGGTCGCCAGGTCGCAAGAGTCGGAAGTCAAGCAATTTGCAACCTTGCGACCCAGCGACCTTAAGGTCGCAAGGTCGCAAGGTCGCAAAATTGAAGTATTAAGGGAATTAGCGACTCAGCGACCTTTGCGACCCAGCGACCTTGAGGTCGCGAGGTCGCGAGGTCGCAAACTTACAACTTGCGACCTCATTTAGTACTCGCACGTGCGACCTTTTTATATAAGGTCGGGTTGCTAGGTCGCATTTGTAGCTCGCGGCGAAAACGTTGGAATTACTCTGACAGGTCGACTGGCGCGTTTTCTTCTGGGTAAGTTGCCTTTTCCTCCCTATGTTTCCTTCTTAAGAATTTCTTGCCATTATTGAGCCTCCCCACGGTCTTATTTACTTGATGGAGAGGATGTAGGTTTTCAGGTTGAGTTTATTTTTTGTTTTGGTTCCCACAAACCCCAGGGTCACCCGTCTCTTGCCCAATTCCTCATGGCCATGCCTTATTGTCAGTTTAGACCCTTTCAAGCCGCATACTTTTCCCTGTAGGGAAAGTTTATCCGCAAAACCGCGCGCGCGCGAAACCCCCCGGCAGGCTCAAGTGCGACCTGCGACCTAGCGACCCGGTCGCAAGGTCGCAAGGTCGCAGAACTCCCTGTTAGCGACTCTGCGACCCTGCGACCTAGTCGCAAGGTCGCAAGGTCGCAAAACTCCCTGTTAGCGACTCTACGACCCTGCGACCTAGTCGCAAGGTCGCAAGGTCGCATGTGAGTCCTTTTTGTGGATCAGCGACCCAACGACTCCCAGAAAACAGTCAACTAAACTTTGCATGTGTACACTTTATTTAGTCATTATCATCATGTCTTTCTCATCCTGGGATTCTTTCTTGAATGCAACAGGTGAATTTAGAGCAGATACGGTACCGGTCCTCTCCGACTCTAGCGATATGGCACCCCGGGTATCCCGAAGGAGAACTAAGCAGGTAGTGGAGGAAGAGTCAGACACATACATACAAACATCTCCTCCACCAATATACAGAGACACCCTTTGCACCTTCGCAAAGGAGGACAGCCTTAGGTGGTATGAAGTATACCGCGAGTTCGCCATACCAGAAGATGAGTTTCCAGAAGATCTCCCGGACCGGGAAGTATATCTGAAGGTTAAGAAGTCCAAATTGCACCTAGCAGGGTCACATCCCGCCATCTTTCCGTGCCCAGAAATGTTGGACTGGATCATACAGAAGACGGATCCTAAGAACTTCGCAATCCGAGATAGTGGAGGTAAAGCTTTTGCAACATTAGAGAGCTCAAAAGCATAGGTCTACTACTCGCTACCCAAACCAGAGGTGAACTTCACCCCAAGATGGTTTTCTGCAAATGAAGTGCCGATGGTTGATACAATCAGAAAATGGTGGGCGGAACCAGATAAATTTAAAATAAAAAAGGACCAGGAATACCCGGTGGCCGGTCTGAGGAAAGTATATAAGTTGGTGGCTTCCATGCTGTGCAGAGTGTACGGACGTTCAGACGCCACCACTTTCAACGGAACATGGGCAACCATCATGGAACACGTAACAGTACACGGCACTCGGTTCAATTGGGCCGGTATATTAATGGGCTCCATGCACACAAATTTGGCTTCAGCTTTAGCCCCAGATGAGGGAGCGCCATCAGAATTCTATATGGCTTCGTATCTACTAGATGCTGTCTGTGCCCAGCTGCATGTTGAGGGATGGCCACATAACTGGGACTCCGAACAAACCCAGGCAATACATTTGCAGACCAAGGTATTCTGGGAATCCAAGTACAAGTCAGACATCGAGCAAATCTCTCATATATTCATTCCCGCCCTTTACGGGAAGCTATTTGGTCAAGAAACCCCCTGCATGTCTTGGCGAGCAATGGAGACACTAGGTCAGGTGGCACACTAGTTTCCGTTCACTGAATTTACAATCATCCGAGTATTTGGCTCATTCAAAGCACCACATGCTTTGCCTAAATTTATTACCGATAAGGTGCTCATGCAGAAGGTATGTTACCAGATGACCTTGGGCTTCTCAAATGTCCTTTCCAAAGGGAAGAAGAAACCTTGGCCCGCTCTACCTCTCACCATCGGTGCTTACACAGTCAAGGACTTCAAGGAGGTAGGGCGTGAAGGAGAAGAGGTTAAGAGTTATCACTTCAGGAATTTGGATTGCCGAACTTATGACCCAGTCAAGATAGTTCCTGAGCATTGTAAAAGGGCCAATTTTCGATGGAGCTACTAGCATGTCGAGCGCCCGGCTGAGGACGAAAAAAGAAACTGGTACAACGCAGACAGGCATCTAGCTCCAGGGATCGACTCTGACCGAGAGGATGAGGATCATCAAAATTTAGAGGATAGAAGCCAGAAGCTTGGAGGCTCTTCTTCCTCCAAAGATAAGAGAACACAGACCGGTACGGGGCCTGACACCTCGGATCATCAAAGGGAAGCAGAAGCCCAAGCCAAGAAGGAAGAGGAAAAGAAAATGAAGGAGGATGAAGAGAAACGTAAGAAAGATGCCAGGACAGAGCGAAAGAAGAAAAAGGAAGAGGAAAAGGAAAGACAGGAAAAGGAGGCACAGGCGGCGGCAGAAAAATCACTTAAGGAAGAACTCGACAAAGTCGACCGTCAAAAGAAGGAAGAACAAGCCGCTGCGGCAGAGCGAAAGAGAAAAGCTGAAAAGGAAGCAGTGGCAGAGGCAGAATGCAGGAAGAAGGAGGAACACGACAAGGCGGAGGCCGAGCGCCGGCAAAAGGAAAAAGAAAAGGATCAAACACAGGATGAGGAGGACGAGCTAATAGACGACATTGACCTATCTCCCCTGGATATCCCTTCAGGTGGCGCGAAAAGTACCCTCAATATTGATGATTTTCCCGGGGAGCAGGAAGAAGAAGTCTTCGACCTAACCAGATTGACATTTGACCAATTCTCTTTCAAAATACGGCAAGAGAAAAGGAAATCCTTAGTGCAATGCCATCCCGCCATCTCTACGGTCGCCACTGGAAAGGATATAGTCCCAGATACAAGGACTAACCCTGTTATGATAGCGTCAGCAGGCACCGCTTTTGCCGCGGCCACAGAGGAAAATGTCACTAGGATGAGCAGGGAAATTATTTCTTTGCAGAACAGGCTAAAAGCGGCGGAGCAAGAGAAATCAAGACTAGAAAGTGAGATGCTACAGCTCCAAAGCAAGCCCGCCCAAGTGAACGAGGTCCCACTGGCGGTCAGGAAAGAGTGTGATGTGTTGGAAATGACCATGAGGCAAGTATATAAAGAAATGCTCACACTAAAACAAACAGTGGCCCCATTAGCACAGGCGTGAGAGGAAACCAAACAGAAGCACGAGCAGCTCAGGGAAGCCTCGGCAGCTTTGGACAAAATGATGAACTGGACAGCACAGCACCCGCAAGCTCCCGAACATGTGCCTAGGAAGGATTGGAGTCATACACAAGAAGCCAAAGTGCAAATTCGGATGAATATGCAGTCCAAAGACAAGCTGGCCAAAGATTTGGACAAAGTGATGTCTGCATATAATCACCTGATCAGCGGCATTGACTCCATGAACGCTCTTCATCACATTCCATCATTAGGGGCACTGGATGAAACTAAAGACTGGGAGCAGGTAGAGCAGGAAATTCAGTCGTTTCTGCAACCCGTGAGACAAGCTGCTGCCGCACCAGAATTCGAGGCATCACAAGAGAACCTAAATCGGTTGCTTGTCACTCCAGTGCAAATCTACACCAAGCTTGCCTCCCTCTCAATGCTGATCTCTCAGAAGAAGGAGACTCTGGTACCGAATGCCCTAGAGTGTGTGCATCGAATAAAAGAGGAAAGCCCTCTTGTCGCTCCTATAACAGCAGATTACCAGACTTGGCGAGATTTCCTCAAGGGCAAGAAAGTTGATGTTCCAGAAACCTCAGTTACGCGACCACCTCCATAGTTTAACCGCTGGGTCGCAGGTCGCTTTTTGTCCCCCAGGTCGCAGGTCGCACCTGCGACCAAGTCGCAGGTCGCAATCTTCTGGTCGCAGGTCGCAAGTGTGGCAAAGGTCGCAGGGAAGCTGAACCGTCGGGAAGTTGAAGCGTCGGAAGGCCATAAGGGCGTCTCTTGAATCTATAAATACCCCTGTGGGGCACATAGTAATGGACTCCTCTTTTGTGGACTGAAAGGCAATATTGCATTGTAATTGAAGAATCATACTCTTGACATATGTAATACAAATACTTGTTAAAATCCCTTTGATTGGATGATGTGTCTAGCTGTGACAACACTGCGTGTATTCTGCGTATAGTTTCAGAATATCTTTTGATTAATGAATCTGTGTTATTAATAGTATCATTCATGCTCCATAGCTATCTGTGATTGTGTTGATGATGCTCAAGTTTGCTATTTACTCTTATGATGAATGTTAATGAACTGTTTTATTAGCATTTCGTTATATCTTTTGGAAAGTTAAGAGATATTCTCGCCATTAAAGAACTGTTTCTTTGGTGGTCAGATTATCTTGTATGCATTACCCCATAGATGTGTTGCTAACGACATTTCCTGGGCGCATGCATTTTGTTTAATACCTTGCTACGCACAGTGTCATATATCAGTTTTGATACATCAGTCATGTATTCTGTATCATGTGAATGAGTGTATGTTTGCAGATTCAATCAGGTTGTTCGAGACCGAGGAGGAAGTCATTTAAGTGGTAGCCGGACCCACACCCCGGACGGGATCCCTACTCCAAATGGTTCAAAGTCTAATTGGGACTTTCTACCGGGGAGATCCCCTATTTTTGGCCGGACATATTTTCCTGTCAACACATCCATCCATTTTTTAAAATCAGGCCTTTCGATTTACCATTCGTCAATCCATTTGATTAATCAATTCATACTGTTTCATTAACCAAGTTAGATATTGCTCATCTTGAGTTAGTTATGTTTATTGGACACTCAACTTGATGTCTCTTTGGAGGAGCATTACATTAAAAAAAAAATATTAAGGTTAATCTGTCGACACACCTTTTTCAGAGGAAAAAAAAACGTTGTTTTATATTAGAATATAAAGCAGTACATAATCATCATGTTCTCAGCTGTGAAAGCAGTGAGATACCATACATAATAACCCATTTGCATGAACTCATTAATAGGAAAAATGAGCCATGTAAGTGAATCAACATTCATATCTGGAAGCAATGTTCTATCCCATGATTATATTAGCGCCCTGTGTGTATTGGGCAGCTATCCATAACATAACAAGTAAGAGTGATTGGCATCCATTACTATTGATAATTCATTTTAATGACCGTCATATCATGATGATAAGCATTGTATAGTATGACAATCTCTGATAGTTCATCTCAATTATTCCAGATCACTCCATCTACAGTATGGATAAAGTCCCTGTTCTGGATTATGTCTGTCGCCTGTAAATGTAAAATGAGATAATAATTTAGACTGATAAGACACACCTTACACCTTGCACCTTGCATGTACTCACAAGAGTGTCATATCTAGATCTAATAGTATTGATTTTCATGCGTAGGAGTGTATATTATGGCGAGCTTTAATGTATCGGTCACGGAAACACTAAAAACGAAAACGAAATCGAGTTTCATTCAAGAAATTTTAAATATACTATAAATTAGAGAGTAAAATTTGTTTATTCCATTATATAAGTTGAATGAGATTTCACTTAAATGAATCCTAACGGCTGCTCTAATTTTTAATAATGAGTTCGAATTCTAAATTGATCTTAGTAGGTTGTAACGTAGATCACTTTGTTGATGAATTCATTGACATTCTATTACATATTTGTAAAGATTTTTTTACCAGTTCTGAAACTGATATTTTGAATGACGGTTACAAGTGGCGTAGATACTTTGAAGAAATTTGTGTGAATTTGTCCTTCATATGGAATTTACTAACACAATTATATTAATAAATATGGATGAAATATTTTAATATAATTTTTGGTGGAATGTTCTTGTTCGTAAAACTAAAGATAATCATTCTATCTCTTTAGAAAACTGAAACAACTATCTTAGATGTATGACTCTTCGGACACTATGGACACCACCTTAATCACTCCAATTAAGGAGGATGTAGTTTCTCTTGACGACATTGAGTCTGGTATTAATAAGCTCACTAATGGGAAAGCTAAATATATCGAAGGATACCAAGCTAAGATCCTTAAAATGGGAAGATCTATCCTCATTCCTTATCTCCACAAGCTTCTCGATTTCCCTGTAACACATGGCTTCCCTCGGCTTTGGATGCAAAGCCGTATTGTACCTATATTTAAAAATGGGGACAAGAGTGGTCCATCCAACTACAGGACCATTATGGTTAGCCATATCCTAGCCAAGCTTTATGGGCTCATTTTGGAGAAGAAGCTTAGCCTTTGGCTTGAAAGCCAGGTAAAAAGAGTTAAAGGACAATTTTCTTTTATGAGACATCACTTGATTATTTCCCATCTGGTCACTCTTAGAATCATTGCAGAGGAATGTTGCAATAGTAAAGAAGATCTCTTATGCTTCCTTGTGGATTTTAGAAAAGCTTTCGACACTATTCCTTGGGAAAAGCTTTGGGAGAGACTTAAAGAGATCACAGTCCCTCCTAAGCTGAGGATTATTGTGATCTGTCTCTATGAGACTGTCACTTTCAAGCTTAATACCAATGAGTAGTGGTCTAAAGACATTAAATGCAATATTGGACTTAAGCAAGGTTGTTCCCTATCCCTTACCCTTTTTTTTATATACATCGATAAGCTAAAGGAGTGTCTAGAATCTGCGGGGTGCAATGGCATCCAGCTTGCTGGTGTTCTCATTACTCTTCTCCTCTATGTCAATGATATTGTTCTTCTTGAAAAAATCCATGATGACCTTGACAAGCAGCTCCAGATTCTTCATGACTACTGCTCCAAGATGGGTATGATAGTTAATACTGACAACATGGAAGTCAAGATCATTGAATCCAAAAATATCACCCATGGTAGTTTCATGTATAATAACCAATGCTTAGAGTAGGTTTCTTCTTATAAGAATTTGGGCACTGACTTCCCTCATCATATCAATTGGAATTATAGCATAAAGAAAATAATTATTGGGTGTTGAAAAGATTATTATGAGTTTGAAAACAATTGTAAGTCGATCAATATTTACATTTTTAGTAAAAAGAGGTTCATCTTTGAGACCCTTGTCACCCCTATTGTCTTATACAAATCTGAAGTTCGGGGTTACGGTAAATCTAGAGAGTCATGGAGGAGGATTGAGATGATTCAGAATCAATTCATAACCTACAACCTTAAGATGAAGGGAAATATTCCCTATCCTATCCTCTTGATCAAATCTGGTTTGTCCCCCATTGAAAGTAAAACTATGTTTAGATATCTGATGTATAAGAAGAAGATTGACAACATGGAATAAAAAATGCTCCCTAAAATTGCGTATAACTGTAGTCAAAACCTTCAACTTTGCCTCAAGCACAGGTGGCATATGGATGCTACGTCCTACCTCAACTGTTGGGAATTAAGGAAGAGCTCAAGATGGGAAGCAAAGATAATATAAAAAATACTATTACCTCAAATTTTAAGGACAAGTTGTGGTAGGATCAGGAGCGAGAGGGGAAAATGAAGCTAAGATACTATAAGGAAGTGATCAACCCCACCCTTGATAATCAAAATTGTTTTTTTGTGTTGTCCAACAATAAGAAAAAAATGAACATCGCTAAGATAAGAACTAATTTCCATGAGCTTTGGAGTAAGACCGAGCAGTGGTCTATTCCGAAGACCCCTCGGAATGATAGAATTGTCAGATTTGCGATTCTAAGCAGGTAGAAGATGAAAAATACTTCCTTTTAGACTATGTGGCTCTTACTCACATCCACTCTCAATTCCTAACCATTTGCCACACTTCCAATCTTCTTGACCTATTAAGACAACCCACCTATAGCAATCTTGGAGCACTTATTTCCCTTCTCTTTGACCATATAAATAAGATTTTGAATAATCAAACTTAGATTTTTTCTTCTCTCTTAAGGTTTGATAGACCACATTGGTCTTAGGATACGGTAACCATCATCATCATCATCATCATCAATGATTATTTCAATAAAAAAATTATTATAATTTTAATTAATAATAATAATTAATTTATATTAATTAAAATCATTAATTAATAATTAAAATATTTTTAAACTAATTATTGTCATTACTCTTTAATTATTATTATTAAGGATATTATTTTATAGATAAATGTCTTTCAGATTAATCACATCATTAGGATTAATCCGAAATACCTTTATCTACATTATGAATCACAAAAGTCTTCAATCCAACCAAAATATTATTATTACTAATATTATTAATAAATATTATTACTTTTATTTTTAATTAAATATTAATAATATCTAATACTAATTAAATTTTAATAATAATAAAATGAAAAATAATTTGAAAATTATTCTAATTATAATTAATCATAATGATAATTAATTTATATTAATTATTGCTAGCTAAAATTATTAATTATTAAAATTATTTTAAATTAATTGTTGTTATTACTCATTAATGACTATTATTATTAATTAATGTTACTAATATTATTAATTTTATTTTAAATTAAATTTCATTTTATTAATATTATTATTTAATATTAATTTATTATTATTATTATTATTATTATTTTATTAATTTTATTAATATTAAAAAATATTTTAGGTTTTCAGTATTAATCTATCGAGTTTATTAGTATTTTGGGTTTATAATATCAATCTCTTGGCTCTATTAATCTAAGGGTGCATACTCCTAGAGCATAATATTATTCATAGAGTTTATAATATTATAAAACCTAAAATAAACATGGTTAACCATGGTTTATCATTGTTTATTTTCAAGTTGATACACTTTTTCTCGCAATGCAACATTGGACCATGGTTGACCATGGTTGTTTTTCATATTAAGAAAATTGTTGTCACAATGTGACATTGGACCATGGTTGACCATGGTTTATTTTCATATTAATAAAATTGTTGTCACAATGTGACATTAGACTATGGTTGACCATGATTGACCATGGTTAGTTTTCATATTGAGACAATAATAATAACAAAGTGACATGGGAACATGGTTGACCGCTATTATAAGCCAAAGGGATTTATATTAAACCTAAGATTTAATATTAAAAACCCTATAAATAACATTTTATCCTAATTATATGAACCCTTATATTAATAAACCCAAGAGAAAAATAAACCCAAGGGAGTAATACTAAAAACTCAAGGGAATAATATTAAACCCAAAGGATAAATATTATAAAGGTATATAAACCATAAGATAAATATTATAAACCCCAAAATAAACTTGGTTGGCCATGATTTACTATGGTTGATTTTTATATTGAGACAATCTTTGTCACAATGTGAGATTAGACCATGTTTGGTTGTAGAGCCAAAGATAAATATTATAAACCATTAAATAAACATGGTTAACCATAGTTTACCATTGTTGATCTTCATATTGAGACAATCTTTGTCACAATGTGATGTTGGACTATGGTTGATTTTCATATTAAGTCAATCTTTTTCACAATGTGACATTGGACCATGGTTGACCATGATTGAAAATGGTTGTGCATGATTGATTTTAATATTGAGCCATCATTGTCACAATGTGATGTTCGACCATGGTTGACCGTGATTATAAACAAAAGGGATTTATATTAGACCCAAGGATTAATATTATAAACCCTATAAATAATATTATACCATAAGAATATGAACCCTTATAATAATAAACCAAAGGGGTTGATATTATAATCCTAAGGGAAAAGTAAACACAAGGGATTAATACTAAAAACCGAAGGAATTATAAACCTAATAGAATAATATTAAACCCAAGGGATTAATATTATAAATCCAAGGTATATTAACCCTAAGATAATTATTAGAAACCATAATATAAACATGGTTGAATATTGTTGATATTTATATTGAGACAATATTTGTCACAATGCGACGTTGGACTGTTGTTGGTCATAGTTTACCATGGTTGACTGAAACCCCAAGGAATTATAAACCAAAAGAAATAATATTAAACCTAAAAGATTAATAATATCAACCTAAGGTATATAAACCCAAAGATAGACATTATAAACCCTAAAATAAACATGGTTGATTATGATTTACCATGATTGATATTCATATCTAAATAGTATTTCTCACAATCTGACATTGACCATTGTTGACCATGATTGATTTTCAAATCGAGACAATATTTGTCACAATGTGACATTGGACTATGGTTGATGATAGTTGATAATGGTTTCCCATGGTTTATTTTCATATTGAGAAAATCTGTGTCACAATACGATATTGAACCATGGTTGACCGTGATTGATTTTATATCGAGACAATCTTTGTGACAATGCAACGTTGGATCCTAGATGTTTTTCATGTTGAGAAAAAAATTATTAGAATGTCATGTTAGACCATGGTTGACAATGGTTGACCATGATTATTGAACATAAATATTAATATTATAAACAGTATGAATAATATTACACTCTAGGCCCATATGAACCCTTAGATTAATAAACCCAAGGGATTGATATTATAAAATGAAGGGAATAATAAGCCCAGAGGATTAATATTAAAAATACAAGGGATTACAAACCAAAAGGAATAATCTAAAGAAAAGGTATTAATATTATAAAACCAAGGTATATAAAACCTGAGATAAATATTATAAACCATAAAATAAACATTGTTAACCATTGTTGATTTTCATATTTACGAAATATTTCTCACAATACAACACTGGACCATGGTTGAACATGGTTTATTTTTATATTGAGACAATATTTCTCACAATGTGACATTGGACCATGATTGACCATGATTGACCATGCTTAAAGATGGTTAACAATGGGTAACCATGGTTGACTTTCATATTGAGACAATATTTGTCACAATGTGACGTTGGACCATGGTTGACCTTGACAATAAGCCCAAGGGATTTATATTAAACCCATGGGTTAATATTATAAACCCTATGAATAATATTATACCCTAACAATATATACCTTCATATTAATAAACCTTAGAGGTTGATATTATAAATCCAAGTGAATAATAAACCCAAGGGATTAATATTAAAAACAAAAGGGATTATAAACCCAAGGGAATAATATTAAACCTAATAGTTTACTACTATAAATTCTAAAATAAATATTATTAACCTTAAAATAAACATGATTAACCATGGTTTTACATGGTTTATTTTCATATTGAGACAATATTTGTCACGGTGCGATGTTGGACAATGGTTCGCCATAGTTAACCCTAGTTGACCATAATTGCCATAAATTAATAATATCATTACTAGATTAAATTTTAAAATATTCAATAATAATAATAATTAAATCTTAATTAATAATAACCATAATATGTATTAATTATTAATAATTTAATAACCATATATAATTAACATTAATTGATAATTATAATTAATTATTAATTATATATATTAATTGCTAAGTATTAATTAATAATAATTAATAATAATAATTATTATTATTACTATTAATATTGTTAATAATTAATAATATTATTAATCTATAATATTTTTAATAATTCATACTATTACTAATATTACTAATAGTTAATACTATTAATTATATTATTAATTTTATTAATTTCTATTAATATTATCATTTTTTAATAGATTTCATTAGATAATTCAAATCTAGTAATATATATTGGATGAATTTAATTTAAAAATATTAAACTTAAGTTAAATCTATGTAGAGAATTTTAGTTATAGCAATTTAAGTTAATTAATTTGAGTTATGAGTAATCTTATATCCATGTATACATAACTTTTACATTTCTATATTTTCTTGAGAAAATATTTTTGACAACTTTTTTCTTTTGTTATTATTGTTTTCTTTTCATCATCCTTTTTCCTTTTGTTTTTTTTTAACATTTATAGTTAAACAAGTCTTCTTGAATGTAATCAACGTACTCAATAGATTAGAATCAATATACTGGAATAGAATTAATGCATTCAATAAATTGCAATCTATTTAATGCATTTAAAATTTATTCAATTGCAATCCATTGAAAGCTTCAATCTATTAAAATCAATTGCAATGCATTCAATGTATTGAAACTTATTACAGTGCATTCAAATCTATTGCAATATTTTTCAATCTATTTAAATCTATTGAAGTACATTCAATTTATGAGTTCGATCTATGCAATAATTTGATGCATTCAAATCCATTGCATGAATTTAAGTCATTTTAATGCATTTAAAATCTAGTGAATGCATTGATTGCAACCTATTTAATGAATTCAATCAATTGCAATTTATTCCAATGCATTAAAATTTGTTGCAATCCATTGAAATCTATTGCAATCCATTTGAATACATTACAATCTATTAAAATGTGTTCAATCTACTGAACCTTTTTCAATCTATTCAATGTATTAAAAATAATTTTAATATATTTAAAATCTAGGAAAATGTTGAATGTAATCTATGGAATGCATTAAATTTATTGAAATCTATTGCAACGCATTCCATCTAAATCTATTAGAATCAATTACATTATTAAAATAATTAATATTTTTAATAAATAGTATTATTAATTTTACTATTATTAATAATTAATTATATTTATTAATTTTTTATTAATTATATTATTAATATCATTAATTATTATTATTAATTATTATTATTATTATTATTATTATTAATTTTTTTAATCAAATTTATTAATTAACTCAAATCTATTGCAATGTATTCAATCGATTGGAATGAGTAGTTTGCAATAGATTGAATGCAATTAATAGATTGCAATCTATTTAATGCATTCAAAATTTAATCCACTGAAAGCTTCAATCTAGTGAAATAAATCGCAATACATTCAATGTATTAAAATCTATTGCAATGGATTCAAATCTATTGCAATATTTTGAATTCTATTGAAATCTATTGAATTACATTCAATATATTCATTCCAATCCATTAAATACATTAATTTCAATCAAATCTACTAAATGCATTGATTGCAACATGTTTAGTGAATTCATTTGCAATCTATTCCAATACATTAAGATATATTACAATCCATTAAAATCTATTGTAATACATTTTCTCCATTGAATAAATTGCAATCTATTAAAATTTGTTTAGTCTATTAAATGTCTTTCAATCTATTAAATACATTAAAAATATTTTAAATATATTTAAATATATGTTGAATTCTTTTCAATTTAATCCATTCATAAAAAAAAAAAAATTTGAATATATTTAAATTTACCTTTATATTTGAATGCATTCAATTTATTCCAGTCTATTAAATCTGAATAAGTACAGTGAGGACTAGCCATGTAATACTAATCTAAATAAATACATCGAAAACTAAGAATCAAGCGTATTTATTATGGCATCTATTTTGCATGATGCCATAATTTTTTTTTTTATATTTATTTTTCATTCCATGATGTGTATACATTTTTAAATTATAACCACATTGTACATATAGTTAAAGGGTGTATCGAATTTCAACAAAGTACCCAACCTTCTCTATTTTTCTTTGAATGAGCTTCTTAATTCTCTCCACTCATCGATCCAACAAGCCCATTAATTATTGTTTTAAAACAACATAATTAAAATAATTATTAATTGTTATTTACAAATCAAAAAATTAAATAACTATTATTAATATCTTATCTATTTCTTTTAGTTCAAAGATAGCTTGAGTAGCTTTAATGGTTAAGAGCACGTGTTTCCTTCTAAGAAGTCACAGGTTCAAAACTAGAGGGGATAGAGTATGTATGCCTTCATAGACTTAATAGTCAAATCACTCCACGGAAGTGGATCCCTTGTCCCACAAACAAAAGGATCTCATACCCCAATTTAGTGTCTAGCTTGACTATAACCTTAAAATTAAATTATTATTATTATTATATTCAAATAAAATAATTACAATTAGTAACCAACTTTATAATATTCAAATTTGAATTATAAGACCTACTTAAAGTTCGAGCATTACAAATTCATCGAAACAACCATATATTCTTGACAAGATAAATGCATGCTACTCAATCTATTTAATCAACATCTTTATTATTATTATAACGATAGTGTTTTTATACACTTAATCACGAATAAATCTCTTTAATTAATCTGATCAACAATGATAACAATAATTTTATACGAATATTTGACTAAAGGTAGACCCACTCGACCAATTACATGGTTGCATCATGCATTAACATATTCATCATTGATAATCCTCTCCTCTTCTCTTATAATTTTATATTCAAATTAAATAATTACAATTAGTAACCAACTTCATAATATCCAAACTTGGATTATAATACCTACTTAAAGTTCGAGCATTACAAATTCATTGAAACAACCATATATTCTTGACAAGATAAATGCATGCTACTCAATCTATTTAATCAACATCTTTATTATTATTATAACGATAGTGTTTTTATACACTTAATCACGAATAAATCTCTTTAATTAATCTGATCAACAACGATAACAATAATTTTATACGAAATATTTGACTAATGGTAGACCTACTCGACCAATTACATGGTTGCATCATGCATTAACTATTCATAATTGATAATCTTCTACTCTTCAAATGAAAAGGACCACATACCAAAGCCCAAATGCGAAGCCATTGGTGCGATTCAAATATAACATCTTCAAATTTGTTACATATTTTGAATGGATTGAAATTATATAAAATTATAAGAGAACAAAATTATCCTTGAATTACTCGATGTGAAAATGGTTGGTGGTGTTTCAAATAAAAAATGATTGTTTTTTTTTGTAAGAGATTAATTATTTGGTTTTATGCTTTTCTGGTTTTAGATCCGAAAGAATCCTATCAAGTTTTATTATTTTGTGGTTCTGCGTTATACACACTAAATAATAGATATTAGGTAAATTTATATATAGTTTAAAAATAATAATTTTTGTAAAAAATTTACAAAGAATTTGTCTTTTTTTCTTTTTTTGGATGTGCTATAAGTATTTTTGTTACTTGAAGTCTTGTTAGACATTTTTTTATCAATATAAAACCTATACAAGTTAATGATATATTTTATAAATAAAACAAATACTTTTAACGTAAAAAAAAAATAAAAAAAATTGTGCATCTATTTAAATTAAATGTTGGGTGTGACTTTTGCTAGTTAAGAATTGATAATGGTGTGATATGTTCTTATAAATGCACCGCCACTACAGTAGAAACATTGTACGATGCTCTTTGTCAATTGGAGACCCGGTGTATTATATTAATACTGGAGCATTGATTAACACACACATAAATGAATAGAAAACCGATTTTATCAAATAGTGTTTTTTTGTCAATACACACCCGGTGAGTTATACTAAAAGCGCGCACTAATGCTCTATATTAAACAATGCACACCAATTGAAAAAAAGATGTTTTTTAAAAAATCGTGCAAGGGCCGATAGGGATTGAGATACGACTACATAGTAGTCTAAAGTTATATATATATATATATATATATATATATATATATATATATATATATATATATATATATATATATATATATACAAACCCTATAAATGTAAAATAAAAAGCCTTAATTGTGAATTTTTTCAATCATATAAACAAGAAGAAGTAAGAGTTTAACATAAGATTATTTTTTTTATTTTATTTTTTCTGAATTTTAATTAAATATAAATAGGAATAGAGATTGTAAATTATTTTATTAGTAAAATGCACAGTAAAATTTAAAATTTTTAATATGAAAATATTAAATCTAATAGAAACTCTATAAAAAACAATTATTCCAGTAAAATTTAATATTTTTACTATACTTCAGGGTTTTTGTGTAAATCACTAGATGTTTCAAATTCTAATTCTGTTAATAGTATTGTTGTTCAATGGTGTTTTGCAGCTCCACAATACCCTTTTGTTTTAAGTATGTTTCTTCAGAAAAATAATTATTCTCTAACCACAAGAAAAAAAAATCATTTTTTATTTGAAACACCACCTACCGTTTTCACATCAAGTAATTCATGGATAAATTTTTTTTCTTATAATTTTATGTAATTTCAATCCATTCAAACTATGTAACAAATTTGAAGATTTTCCCCTGATCGGGGTTCGTACAGGTTGAATTTGATTGTTTACATCCACGTGTTGGATGTCTTGCCACTCCATTATGAGCCTGGTCCTTTGGTGGTTGTATCGACTCGACGCCATCACCTTGCATGCACCAGCCAGTTGTGATGATTAATGCTTTGTCAGACGCATTCATTCCTTGCTTTATGCGATGGTTCGTTCATCTTTAGGTTGTTTTTCACATTGCTTTACAGTCTCTGTCTTGGCCCTGTCTTGGAGTGTCTTTGCAGGTTCGAGCTTCTTTTCCCAGTGCGTGTTTTCTTCGATGGTGTTTGGGGTATGTAATGGCCATCTATTCTCTATATAATTCTTTTGTACAGTTAGAATCTCTATCGGCTTCGTTTCAGTCTCATTTCAAGCATCCAGTTATGGTGTATCATTATTTATTTTTCAACTGGTTTGCATTTAGTGTTGGGCATATGGGGGATAGCGTGGTCGAGCCTCATTTTCGTAGTCTTCCAAGTTGGCTTTGGACTTTTTGGGGATGAGATAGTTATCAATTCGCTAAGCCTTTTTTTTTACCTGGACCTGTTTTCCCACCATACATGGGGTTTGCTCTTCTGTGGGACATCATAGTATAGTTTTGTTGGAGGTGGTTTCTTTGACTAAGGATCATGACGCTTTCATTTGGCCTTGCATGCATGGGGTTTGCTCTTCTATTAGTTGCCACTGTATGGATTCACTAGTGCTGGTTTCTTTGACAAAGGTTTCTGACGCTCTCGTTCGAACTTGCATGCCTTCTGCGTCTCTGTTTCTACTGGGTTGGCATTCTCGGCATTTTGTGCCTTGTTCTGGGCCACTGTATACTTTCCTCCATACGGGTTTATTTTTACGTTTGTCCTTTCCAGTGCTTTCAGGGGTTTTGCATCTACTTTATCTTTCAATGTATCAGTGTTTCTCTTTCGTTCGCTCAGGACCCTTGCACGTTTTCTCTTTGGACTTCTTTGTTCATTCTAAGTGAAAGTATTGTGTTTTCTATTGGCTCAGCGTGTATGGCACGATTTTGGTGGTGGTGATTTCTCTTCCAACAGGTTCTCATTTTGCTTCGGTCGTTCCTAGTATTTTCTTTCGTCATTATCTTCTCTGCGCGCTTCTTTATGGGTGGTCCCCTGCTCCTTGGGAAGAAGGTTGGTGGCACCCACCTAGAAGGAGGATCAAGCTAACTAACTAATATTCATGCCTTTCTCCACTCCCACTCCAACTGGGTGATTCCTCGTCCTCGTACTCATTGTCGTCCTAGTACTTATTGGGCTAGTAATCCTCCTTCCATGTATATCGTTTCACCCGCTTGCATACTTCCCTCCATTTCTCCTTCTCAGGCTATCCATTCTACTTCTTCTATGGGTAAGCCGATAGGTGGGACCTCTGCCCATAATCCGGTGGTGGTCTTTCCTACTAGTTGGCCTATAATTCGAACTTTGGGATGGAATATAAATGTGTTGGACCTGATGTGACGGGTGTACGATTCTGATTATTCCGATTCTGAGTAAGATTCTGAGTCCGATTCAGAGTCCGTGTGATTCGGATTCTGAGTTTGATTCAGATGATTATTCTGATTATTCTGATTATTATGATTCTTGAAAGTCTTACTAGTCGGCTCCGGTCCTCTCCTCGACCTCGTGACCTCGGCCGAGTCCTTAACAGGCCTTATCAGTTGAGAGTTCGTTATCTTACCCTCAGAGGACCTCCGCCGCGGCTCGACATCCCGCCCCGAACATGACTTCATAACAGGCTGACCGGTATAGGCCAGGCGGGATTGCCTCGCCGAACCATCTCGATAACAGCCACAGCCAAATAAACTGGCTCTACTCACTCTCATGTGACAATATCCCCTCCCCTGATAAGGATGGGGATAGGCTCCTAAGGCCCGGGGATTAGCAACAGACCTCTCTAGATCTATGGCTGGTCCTCCCGGATATTAACGAGGCCTTAGGTGTACACTTAACTTTTCGCTGCTGCCTATCGCTGCCTGGCTCTGCGTGTTGGAATTGTTCTCCTACTATTTTCTTCAATATTAACTTACCTTCTCTTCAGTGTCCTTATGGCCACAGGCCTCTTTGCAAGTTCTTCCATTGACAATATGGTGAAGCCACAGCCTAGGAAGCTCAAACGAGATCCGCATACCACTCCTGGGGTAGGCTCCAGTAGGCAGGGTTGGAAGAAAAATACAGAGGTACTGCAAGAGCTGGCTCAGGTTTACGAATCTGGTTATCAGGATAAGATTAAGTCTAAATTTCAAGGTTGGGAAGTAGAAACTGACAGTGAAGAGGTGGGTATGGATGAGCAGCTTTCCCATATGGATTTCTTAACTGATACAGGTAGTACTTGGGGCCGTGTTTCTCTCTTTTAGAAATCAATCAAGACTTATTGGAAGATGAAGTGTCTCCTTGCCAAGGCTATGGCAGCAACAGAGAAGTAGAGTCTTACCTCCTCTATTCTATTTGAGTTGCAACAGCTGAAGATGGATATGCATGCCATGTCCAAGGCATAGATTCAGCTGAATGATAAGGTGGGAAAGTTCAAATAGTAGGTGCAGCTCCTTCATAGCAGCCCACAGGTTTTTGGTCCAGCTGCTAATGCTTTGGCTTCTAATTTAGATGGTTAAATCATTTCTTGTTTACTTAATTTTGGGTTTTTTTAGCTATATTTTTGGTCTTGTTTGTAACTACTTTGGACATACTATAGTTCTTAAAGCTGTTAGACTTAGGCTCAGACAATTTCATTTTTGGTCTTCTTACAACTCGTTGTGGTGGTCAACAAACCTGGTTTCCTTCGGGCAGGTTGAGGTCACTGCATTGGTTTTTTCCTGTATGACTCTCTGCCCTTTATATTTTTGGTAATTGAAAGGTCGTATGAAGCTTACAAAAAAAAAAACAAATTTGAAGATTTTATATTTGAATCGCACAATGGCTTCGTTGTTGGGCTTTGGTCTGTGGTCCTTTTAATTTTCTGGTGAAGAGAAGAGGAGAGGATTTGAATATGTTAATGCATAATGCAAACATGCAACCATGTAATTGATCGAGTAGGTCTACCTTTAGTCAAATATTTACGTATAAAATTACTGTTATCATTGTTGATGAAATTAATTAAAAATATTTATTCATGATTAAGTGCTTAAAAACATTGTCGTTATGATAATAATAAAGATGTTGATTAAATAGATTGAGTAGCATGCATTTAGCTTGTCAAGAATATATTATTGTTCCGATGAATTTTTAATGATCGAACTTTAAGTAGGTATTATAATCCAAGTTTGGATATTATGAAGTTGGTTACTAATTGTAGTTATTTAATTTGAATTCAGAGATAAATTGAATTTAAAGAAGTAGATAAGATATTAATAACAACTATTTATTTCTTTGTTTTTGTAAATAACAATTTATGATTATTTTAATTTTGTTGTTTTAAAATAATAATCAATGGTTATTTAATGGGGCTTTTTGGATGGACGAGTGGAGAGATTTAAGAATCTCATTCAAAGAAAAATCAGGAAGGTTGGGTATTTTGTTGAAATTTGATACACTTAATTCTGGTAAACTTAATTCTGGTCTGTAAGGTATAAGGTATGCCTCATATTGTTGCCAGAAACTCAATGCATATCTCATCTTGGTATCAAGGAAAATTTAATTCGATTTAGTTGTGGATTTGAAGCCTTCGGTCACATAGAAAGTGATGAAAGTTTTCTAATTTATTAGCAACTATGTTGTACTATTTTGGCATGATTTCTAGTCATATAAAACATTTTTCTGTTTCATAGCGATATATCATTACTCCAAACATTATGATACCATTTTCACTTAGAAAAGCTTATGCAATTCAGTACCTTGTTGTGCGTCTCTTTGACTGTTACGAAAACATGTAGATTGTGGACTTTATATTAGAGCATAGATCGTTACAGAGCATGGATTGGGTTCAATTTTATTCCGTTGGGTTTATAATATCAATACCTTAGATCTATTAATATAAGGGTTGATATTCCTATGGTATAATATTATTCATAGGGTTTAGAATATTAGTCCTTGGATTTAATATAAATCCCTTTGGTTTATAATCATGGTCAATGATGCTACGACATAAAATTGTGACAAATATTGTCTCAATATGAAAATTAACCATTTTCAACCGTCATCAAACATCGTCTAATGTCACATTGTGACAAATATTGTGATAACATGAAAATCAAGAATGATCAAGTGTGGTCGAACATCACATTGCGACAAATATTGTCCTAATATGAAAATCAATAATGGTAAACCATTTTCAACCATGTTTTCTTTAGGGTTTACAATATATATCTTATGTCTATATACCTTAGTTTTATAATATAAATCCCTTGGGCATAATATTATTCTCTTTGGTTTATAATCAATTGCTTCAAATTCCCAAGGCATAATATTATTCATATGGTTTATAATATTAATATTTGGGTTTAGTATAAATCTATTTGGCTTATAATCATGGTGGATCATAATCATACATGGTCGAATGTCACATTATGACAAATATTTTCTCAAAATGAAAATCAAGTATGGTCAACCATTGTCCACTATTTCCAATCATGGTTAACAATTGTAAACCATTGCCAACAATGGTAAACAATTTTGAATCATTGTCAACCATGATCAATCATGGTCAATCATGGTCCAATGCCACATTATGACAAAAATTGTCTCAATATGAAAATTGTCAACCATGGTACAATGTCATATCATGAAAATGGTCGTCTCAATATTAAAATCAATCATGTTAAACCATGGTCAAACATGTTTATTTCAGGATTTATAATATTTATCTTTGAGTTTATATACCTTGGGTTTATAATATTAATCCCTTGGCTTTCATATTATTCCCTCGGGGTTTTAGTATTGACCTCTTTTGTTATTCCCTTGGGTTTATAATATCAATACCTTCGGTTTATTAATATAATGGTTCCTATACCCATGGGGTTCTAGTATTAACCCCTTGGGTTTATCATTTCCTTGGGTTTATATATTAATCCCTTGGGTATAATATTATTCCCTTGGGCTTTCAATATCAATTCCTTTGGTTTATTAATATAAGGATTCATATTCCTAGGGTATAATATTAATTATAGGATTTATAATATTAATCTTTGGATTTAATATATATCCCTTGGGTTTATAATCATGGCCAACTGCAACATCATATTGGGCAAATATTGTTTCAATAGAAAAATGAACCATTATGAACAATCGACAATCATGGTCAACCATGGTCCAATGTCATATTGTTAGAAATATTGTCTCAATATGAAAATCAATCATGTCCAACTATTTTCCAACGTCGAATTATGACAAAGAATGTCTTAATATGAAAATAAAATATAGCAAACCATTGTCAACCATATTTATTTTAGGGTTTAGAATATATATTTTAGGGTTTAAATATGTGACTTTTATAATATCAATCCCTTTGGTTAGTTATTATTCCCGGGGGTTTAAAATATCAATCCCTTGGGTTCATATTCCTAGGGTCTAACATTATTGATATGGTTTATAATATCAATCCTTTGGGTTATTTATTACTCCCTTTGGTGTATAATATCAATCCCTTGGGTTTATTAATGTAAGGGTTCATATTCGTACGGTATAATATTACTAATAGGGTTTATAATATTAATCCTTGGGTTTACTATAAATCCCTTGGGTTTATAATCATGGTCAACCATGGTCCAATGTCACATTGTGACATATTTTTTCAATATGGAAATTAACAATGGTCCAACGTTGCAATGTAACAAAGATTGTCTTGATATGAAAATCAATCATGGTCATCCATGGTCCAAAGTAGCATTGTATAAAAATTTATCTCAATATTAGAATCAACCATGGGCAACCATTTTTTATCATCAACAACCATGGTCAATCATGGAAAACCATGGTCCAATGTCAATTATGGTCAATCATGGTCCATTGTTGATCAACAGTTCTTAAATTTTGCTCAAAATTCAAAGTTACAAGATTGGGTTGAAACTAGGATGGTTGCGTAGATATCGTCTTCCCAATTTTGGCACCGTAAACAGCTTGAAAAATTGATGTCGTATGAGGGAGATATCTCGTTTTGATCGAAATACCAAACATGTAAAATTGTGACAAGTTTGACTGGGACGCACAGTCAGCAGGGTGGAGGTATAGTCCAAAAGGGAATATTTTGAGGAATATTCCTTTCCTCAGAACCCACCCCAGGTTGACAAGTCGCACAATTCTAATGGTTGTATTTTTTTATGAGGGCCAATTATAGGGCAACATGTGGCTAACCCTGAGCCCACCACGTGTCCCCGAGATAGCATGTTAAAATTTTGTGTGAGGTCCGCAGGGCTCGACCACGTGACCTCCAGCTGAACACGCACATGTCACACCACCTGAGATACATGTGAGTCTTAACCTCTATATTCTGTGGGTTATTGTTAATGTTTAATGTAATTTCACATGGGGGTTGGAACCATCAGTGTTGCCAACCCGCGAGCGGTTCCGTTGGTGGTGTTCACATTACAAATAATTAACATCAACCGTAGCATTAAACCCCTCCGTGTATATGCCTTAACCGCAGTCGCTGCAACCGTTTGTGTTATGTTGTGACATGGCAATGATTAGTTGCTAACGTTAACTCTGCGGATAAGGTGTAACCTCCGATGGTTATGAAACCCACGGGTTTGGGGTTGGCATGTGGCCACCCCAATCGCAGCCATTAATTGCCACGGTTTATTCGGCTGTCAAGACTGGCGGGCGCACCATTTCTGGCGGGAGTCACTATTTTAACTCTAGATAAGTGGAGTTCTCCACTTTTAGTGGAGTTTTTCAAGGTGTAACTGGGCAAAAGAGTAGGAGACTCAATTTTTGCCCATTCTGTGTGAATGAAGAGACATTTTTGGCTAGTTAGAGCATTATGGAGCCATTGGTGCAGAGAAAAAAACCATTAGATCACTGTAACTATATGTATTTACAAAATTTTGAGTATAATGAAAGATGGACATGCCATTAGGAGCTGGACCAACAGATGTAGCCCAATAGGGTTGAACTAATTCATCATGTATGTTGTGTAAATTATATGTGGTGACTTATTTCTCTATTTTACACTACTTTTTAGTGTTATTTGTGCTTATTTCATACTTCTAATTCACCTAAAATATATTCATGGTTAAAATCCTTAATCCTTAAGCAAGCTAACAAGACAAGTATGCACATGTTTATAAACTGAAAAAACACCTACCACAACAAAACTAATACAGTCATTTCAGATCAGATTGGTATCAGAACCAAGTTTATTCTCTGGTGTTGTTTAGTGCAAATAATTTTTTAACTATTTGCAAGTTTTTAGAAGCTTACTAGGCTCAAGCTTAAAAGAGGAGGAGGAAAATTGGTGGGAGCAGAAGGGTCTCAAGAAGAGCCAAAGAAAAGGAGAGAAATAGTGCCACAATATCCACCACCTATTTCACCTCCTAAGGAAGCGGAAGCTACTTTAAGTATGCCTCATGAGAAAGGAGAAATCCATGAACAAGTTGATCCCAAAGAGGAAGAAAGAGTGTTCAGGAAATAATTTCTTGACATGACTGAGATAGTTAGAATCCTTTATCAATAAATGAATGAAAGACTAGAAGGAGAAGGATCTAAACTTCACAAGGAAGGACAAGGATCTTCAGGAGGTCATAATAGTGAAGATAATTCAAAGAAGGGAAATGGAGGCAATGGAGGCAATGGAGAGCCATCATCGTCACCCTTATCCTCATCATCCTCTACTTCTTCTTCTTAAGTACATTAGCGACACAATTCAAAGAAAACTGGTAAATGTCCTTTTTTTTAAATTGATGTTAAGTTTGAATTGCCAATGTTTAATGGTGAAGTCAATGCATAAAAGCTTGATAATTGGATTAGGCAATTGGAGGTCTATTTGAGAATCCAGAATCTTCAAGATGATAATACCAAAATCCAATTATCTTCATTGAGAATGGAAGGTGTAGCACTTGTTTGGTGGGAAGCCAAGACAAAGGAGGAAATCAAGAAGCATGGTAAGATTATTCTATCATGGTCAGATTGCATTACTGGTATAAAAAAACTTTATCCATTAGCTCATATGCAGAAATCCATAATGAACTTGCAGAACTTTAGGCAATTAAAGGGGAAAAATGTGCAAGAATACACCCAAGAATTTAGGAGAATAGCTCTCTTATTAGGGGTAGATTTGCATAACCAAGATACTTTTCTCAAGTACATAGGAGGCTTACATAGCTACCTAAAACATATTATTCTCATGTCTATCCCCGCTAGTCTAGATGAAGTATGTGTTCATGCCACACATCTAGAAGCTAGAGTGAAGAACATTTCTAAAGAGGGTAGAAAGAAACCTTTTAAGGGTAAAAGCAAAGAGAAGACCTCCAAAGGTAAAAGAAAAAAGAATGGTTCTGTTAATAATGAGGGAGAAAAAGTGGTTCGTAAATTTTTTCTAAAAGAATGCCATGATGAAACTCATTGTTGGAAATTACATCATGTAATGAGGCAAAGAAACCCAATAACAAAGGGAAACAAAAAACTGTAGCTACAACTCAACATGATTTAGGAGGTGATTCAAGTGATTAATCTAAGATTACAACCATGGGATTGAATAAAATGAAGGGAAAATAAATTTAAACTAAACCCAATACTACGACATCAAATCGTCACATACATACTCCAAATGAAGAAGAAAGAATTGAACTATTTCATGTGAGGGTCATATCCAAACATACTAAGGCTGACACATTGTTTGACAGTGCGTCATAAGAAAACTTAATCTCTAAATAATTGGTCAAGAAACTTAAGCTTGAGACCATACCACATCCAAAACCATATCCATTGGGTTGGATTTGTAAGGATGCAAATCTACAAGTTTCAAAGAAATGTATAATGTGGTTTGCAATCACTACAAATTGTTTTGACAAAGTTGAATTAGATGTGGTTCCACTTGAAATAACATGTATTGTGTTGGGGATTCCTTACTTGTATGATAGTAAAGCGATCATATATCGCCATGAGAACAAGTATCATTTATTCAAAGATGGAAAGGATTGCATTGTTAGAGCACATCGTAAGAAGACAAGCATTGCTATGGTAAATGTTGGACAAGTAAAGAGGCTGGTAAATTCAAGTAAGAATTGTGTTCTTCTTGTGATTAAGCCTAAAGCTGATGTTAATCATGAATCATTTGAGGGATGTGATCCTAATTTGAAATCATATTTATATGATCTAATTAATGCACATCATGAGATGTCTCATGAGCCAACAGGATTGCCTCCAAAAAGGGAGATTCAATATGAGATTCAGTTGTAGCAAGAGTGTCCTCTTCCAAACATCGATATGTATCACATGTCAATAATGGAGAATGTTGAAATAAAGAGAAAAATCAAGGAGATTTTGTACAAAGGAATCATAAGGCCAAGAACCTCGCCATGTGGTTCCCCCATAGTCTTGATACCAAAGAAAGATGGTACTTGGTGCATGTGTGTAGATTTATGAGCTTTGAAGAAGATTATGGTAAATAATCATTACCAACACCCAAGAATAGATGATTTTATTAATCAGTTGAAAGAAGAAAAAATTTTCACTAAGTTAGATTTATGAAGTCGATATCATCAAGTAAGAATTGGAGAAAGTGATAAATGGAAATTGCATTCAAAACCAAACAAGGTCCCTTTGAGTGGCTAGTTATGCAATTTGGTTTGTGTAATGCACCGAAAACTTTCATGTGTGTTATGGATAGTTTTTTGTGTCCATTCCTTGATTACTTTGTGATTTTATACTTATATGACATATTAATTTTCAGCAAAACAAGAGAATATCATGTTTTTCATGTAAATAGAGTACTTGATATTTTGAAGAAAGAGAAATTTTTTCTTAAGATGTGAAAGTGTGAGTTTGGAAGGACTTCTTTGGTATATTTAGGGCATATTGTAGGAGGAGGAGAGTTGAGGATTGATTCTTCTAAAGTGGAAGCCATTGTGAATTGGCCCACACCCAAAAGAGTAACTGAAGTAAGAAGTTTCTTAGGCATAGCTGAGTATTGGAGAAAGTTTATTGCTAGCTTTTCTTCCATCGTATCTCCTATGCATGCAGTGAGAAGTGTGTATAAATGATTCCAATAGGGAGGTGTTGAGGCCTCGAAAATCGCTGCTACAACATTGGGGGATAACCACCCGGTCCGGACCTTAAAGCAGCTCCTTTTCCGTTTATGATAGTGACTCCGACTGGTTTAACTAGGTCCAGTTACCTTTTCCCTATCGCTATTGGTTTACGATGTATCGTTAACTACCAATAGACAGGGATATCAGATCAATTCTTCTTGCTGATCAGGCAAGAGAATGACCCTTAAGCTGATCTGGGTTCAGCCAAACCACAACTAAGATTTTGCCTCTTTGTTAAGAGGACTTAAAAGAATCTAAAAATTAATCTAAATGCAAACTTATTCTATAATGCAAGCAAAAGAAACTAATCTAAATCCTATCTCAATTAGTTAGATATAAATCTAACCCAACTAAGAGCAAGATAATTAAATACTGAGAATTAAAATATGTCTAGTTTTAAATTAATGTTAAGCTAACGAAGAAATTCAATTAGCTCACATTTGTGAGTACCAAAACATATTCTATTGAGACCATTTGACTAAAATAATAAATCAACAACACTCCGGAAGAAATTCACAAAAATTGATATCGATTATCATATCAGTCAAACTAATAATTAAACGATAACATGTGGAAGAAATTCACAACACATTACTATTTAATAAATCAGTGTTATAAGACAGATTTCTGAGTAATGGTTACTCAGAAATCAGATTTTAATTCATAAGAGCAGAGATACATAACAATTTGAGACAAATTATCCATATTAACAGAAATGCCAAAACATGAATAAAATGAAACAACAATTTTATTAACATAAAAATGAAACTGGTATTTGATACAGAAATGCCAAAAATACCAGTTAATTGAATCTGCTTCTCTGATCCTGGTCTCTAACAGTACTTTACATTACTTGAATTTTCTGCTTTCAGGACTAGAGCTGCAGAAATGCAAACTCTGCCCATCATGCATAATACAAGACATAAAGCATAAACCCTCAATAATGTTCAGATCTAAAACTTTCTCTCCTCCCCATCTACAACTCTAAATTCCTATAACAGAAATGCTTTTAGAAGTCTGGAATTGCAGATAGAGCAGCCCCTTTTTACATTTTGCAATCTGCAATTTATAATCCTTCCAAAAGTATTTTTAGAATAGAGTTTGTTGAAGAAAAATCTGCCCAATCCAACTTTAATTGCTCAAAAATTCCAATCTTTAATTGCTGGAGTCTTCTCATTGATTGAAATATTTTTCTTCAATATCCCTTCTATTGTTTTTTCCTGCAAAAAGAAATTAAAATGAATTAAGATGCAAAAATAAAATCCAAATATTATTTCTAACTTTAAAACAAATCCAATCAAATTCTATTTAAATAAATAAAAAAGAAATTTAAGCTTCTTATTGATACTCATAACAATCTTAATTAACCAAGGATAATATTGATGCATGAATCTGAAATTAGAAGAGGCTGGGCAAATGAAAATGAAGAAAATAAAACTCAGAAAATTGATTTTATTTTTAGAAATTCGGAGCTTGATCTTCTGCCTGATTTTTGACCCAATAAATGATCAAATCTGTTATTGAAACCTCCTCATAAATGTTCTCCTTGATTTTCTCTTTCCAATGAGCTGTCCTGGGCCTCATTTGGCTAAGTAAATCTCAATTTATTAGCCTCCAAAGTTGACAAGTCAAATCTGAAATAAATCTGGAAATTCTGTTGCTGGGCTAAAAACAGATTTTTAATTAAAAATCTAAATCTAAATTAGATTCTAATTATCTAAAAGTTAATCCTAATTTAATTG
Organism: Pinus albicaulis; assembly: GCA_034641835.2. Taxonomy (NCBI): domain Eukaryota; kingdom Viridiplantae; phylum Streptophyta; class Pinopsida; order Pinales; family Pinaceae; genus Pinus; species Pinus albicaulis. Next base: position 1,210,369,029 of record CM076570.1, on the reverse strand, counting down.
TTAATCATAAATTAAACTAATTAAATATTAATCTAACTAATTAATATAATGAACTATTTATAAACAAATTAATCTAATTAATAATAAATATAATTAAATTAATTATATTCTACATATTAATTAATTTAATTAATTTAAAATTAACTATTTTAGATATTAAATATTAAATCTAATATTAAATTAAAACTCAACTACCATTAAAATAATATTAAACTAACATATACTAACACTTTACCACTAATTAACATTAAAACTAACCAATTACTAACTAACTTACCTTACCATAATACTAATATTATATTAATTAAAAACTAATGTATTATTAACAATTAATTTAAAACTATACTAACTTAAAACAATTTTAACATTATACTTATTTAAAACTAACTAACACTATACCTATGACAAACTAACACTACATATTTTAAAACTAACATAAGACTAACTTACCACTACTAACTTCCATATTCCACTAACGTTAGTTCTTAACACCATTGAATCAAATGAATGCGATTCAATCGCATCGGGGCTAACAAGCCTTATCGGATCGGAATAAATGAGTTTAAGTCATCGCATCGGATGAAGGCTATCGGGTTTTTTAAAATGATGTTATGATGTGTCTATTAAACTTTCCCGATGCGATTAAAATTCTTATATTTGTTTTTTAATATTAAATTTTAATTTAATTAATTTAATAATTAATTTAAAATTTAATGTTTAAAAATTAGTTTTTTTTTTTTTTTTTTTTTTTTTTTTAGTAATTTTAAGTTATGAATTTATCTAAAGCGCTGATTTACCTAAAACAGCCATTTTGACATTTTGGATTTTTTCGAGATTAGAAATTTATTTGAAAATTGGAAAATTGGAATAAATGACTGAAATCCCGATGCTTTATGATTTGGTTGTATAAGTAAAAATAAAAATTGTTAGTAATAACTAATCTAGGGGTTAATATTTAAACTAAATGCATTATTAAAATCCGCAATTTTTTAATCCAGGTGACATAATTGATTAGACTTCAAAGGAGTGCTATTTACAAATCGGTTGACCAAATGAGACGAAACAAGCGTCAATAGGAAGCTTATAAAAATCGATTTCAACCAAGCAATCAAAACAAGAATCTAAAGAAAATGAAAAATTAACAAAATCGTAAGATAATTGACTTAATAAAAATCCTAAAAGGTATTTTGCCAAAAATTTTATAGAAAGGGTCCCCATTATTTGATGTGAACGAGTTAAAAATGGGGGGTTGTTGTACCGTACAACAGGAGGCAAAAAAAAAAAGCTTTAGAAGCTTTAAAAGACAAGATCAGTTCATCTCCAGTCCTTGCATTAACAAATTTGAGATAGCCATTCGAGATTCAAACCAATGCTAGTGATTATGCCATGGGCACAATACTTTTGTAGCATGGTAAGCCTATCTCTTTTCATTATGAAACATTTAATGGTGTTGTGAAAAATTATCCTACATATGAAAAACAACTATATGAGTTGGTATAAAGTGTCAAGAAGTGGAAACACTACTTGATGGGTAAAGAGACTATTGTGCATACTGATCACCAACCATTATAGTACTTGCAGTCACAAACAAAATTGCAGCTATCAAGACATTTCAGGTGGATGGGATTTATTCAACAGTTTCACTTGGTTATAAGGTACAAGAAATGTATTTTCAATAAAGTTGCTGATATGCTTTCAAGACCAATCATTAGTCCGTCTAATTTACTCAAAAATGATTCTGTTGTACATGAGAGTTACAAAGAACAATATGCACATGACATTGATTTTCAAGATGTGTATGGTAGTTTGAGTGAAGGGAATCAAGTTGAAAAAAATATTATCACATGCATAACAATTTTCTGTTTCATTTGGGCAAGTTGTGTATACCACAAGGAGAGAGGCTAAGTGTCATGAGAGAAGCTCATTCATCTCTTATTGCTGGAAACTTTGGGATAAGAAAAACAATGACGCATCTACAAAGGTATTGTTGTTGGCCTCACATGATAGATAATGTGTTGTGTTTTATAAGAGGTTGTTTTATGTGTGCAACAAGTAAGCCTAGTAATAGGAATATTTGGTTTTACACGCCACTAATGGTACCATCAAGGCCATGGGAGAGTATATCCATGGACTTTGTTGGAGGTATACCTATGTCAAGAAAACAGCATGATTATCTTTATCTAGTTGTGGATAGATTCAGTAAAATGTGTATACTTATGCCATGTAATAAAAGCATTACTGTTGAACAAATTGCTGAACTTTTTTTTCAACATGTTTGGGTTCATTTTGTATTTCCAACTTCTATTGTTAGTGACAAGGATGCCAGGTTCATTGGGAATTTTTGGTCAAATCTATGGAGAATGATGCATACAAATTTTAAGAAGAGTACTGCTTTTCATCCACAAATAGATGGAAAAGCCGAGGTGGTGAACAGAACTGTTGTGCATCTATTGAGAGGATATTGCAACAAACATCCTAAATTGTGGGATGAGAAACTTCATTACATTCAACATGCTTACAACTGGGAAAAACACTCTTCAACTCAAATATCACCTTTTGAAGTATGCTTTGGGTATTTTCCTAAATCGCCATTATACTTCATCTTTCGGAAGGATGTTGCAATTGATGGCCATAGTGACATTGATAAGGCTCAAAATTTAATTGAACAAATTCATATTCTACATCAACAAGTTCAAGAAAAACTTGAGAAAAGTCAAAGAAAATACAAAGAGAGGCATGAAAAACATCGAGTTGATCACAAGTTTCAAGAGGGATATGAGGTATGGTTTCACATTAGCAAAGAAAGGATGCAAGGGGAAGGTAAAAAGCTCAAACCCATTCAATATGGTCCTTTCAAGATCATAAACCAAGTTGGTAATGATGCACTTCAACTTGAATTGCCTTCTTATGTGCAAATGTATTCAATTGTTAATGTTCAAAACTTACGTTTGTATGAGCCACCTTTGATTGATGATCAAGGAAGTGATGTTCAGCTACCTTCTATTGAATATTTCTCGCTATAATTTTTGGATGAGCTCAAGGAAGATACAATTCTTAACAGGAGGACAAGAGCATCCAATAGGGGAATCTTTGATTACCTGCGAGTTAGGCTCAAAGGCACCAAACAAAGCAAGGAAAAATGGATGGAGGTTGGAAAGGTGAGGGAGTTATACCATCATATATCGAATATGTAATCAAGTATTTTGGGGCCCAAAAGCTTCCCAATGGGGAGGAGTGATCGGGACTTCATAAATTTTGCTCAAAATTCAAAGTCACGAGATTTGGTTGGAACTAGGATGGTTGTGTAGATATTTTCTTCTTGATTTTGGCACCATGAACAGTTCAAAAAATTGATGTCATAGGAGGGAGATATTGCGTTCTGATTCAAATGCCAAATAGGTAAAAGTGTGACAGGCTTGACTGGGATGCACAGTCAGTAGGGTGGATGTATAGTCAACAAAAGGGAATATTTTGAAGAATATTCTTTTCCTCAGAACCAACCCCAGGTTGACAAGTGGCACAATTCTAATGGTTGTACATTTTTATGAGGACCAATTATAGCGAGACACATGGCTGGCCCTGAGGCCACCAGGTGTCCCCGAGATTGCATGTTCAAAATTTTGGTGAGGTCCTGTTGTGCTATATAGCAACCCCCCCATTTATTTTTTATAAATAGGGACCCTTTAGAAATAAGTAGGAAATTATTTTTATAATTTCCTAAAATCAAAAATTAGAAAATAAAGTTTTTTGTTTCTTTCCTTAAAGTGCATCGCATATTACATATCTTATTTCAAAAAGAATTATAAAATGTAAAATATGTGAATTGTGAAATGCACTCGAACACTTTCTGAAGAAATAATTTAAAAACCTTTTAAAAACATCAAATCATCATTTTTTTTTTCCTTTTCGCATCGCACTTTATTTAATCAATAAAGCTTCAAGAAACAAATGATATAAGCTGCGATACCCACAGACCTGACAAGCAAATAAACCAGGAAATATAAAATCTTTTGTTATCGTGGTCACTTTAAGTTTTTCGCAATTCGCATTGCGCGCAACGTATAATATATACTCAAACTCTATCCTGTAAAAGTTGCAATATGCGATTTGTGCAGATCAAATTTTGCAGCCTTTAAGGGTCAAGCATCACGAAATATTATAAGGAATGATTGAAATTTGCATATTAAATGAATTCAGTGTGTGAAAACAGCTTGTGTCATATCAAATGGAATTTAAGATCTTAACGACATTAAAATGATTGATAGATCTTACGTGCGAAGCCATGTGAAATATTAAATTAGGAATTATGAAAGATAATAGATATATTGACATCTTCTCACATCTGTTTGAAGTAAATGATTGATTTACCCTAATAATACTCCTTATGTGTTAAATTCACTTTTCTCTTAGGAAATCAATTACCGAGTTGAAGAAGTTCAAAATAAGCAAAAGGGGCAAAGATATTTCTCAAACTTCGTCCACAGAAGACACATATATGTCTTCATTATTTTCATACACCGTCTGCAACAAATACTATGGTAGTTCAACATGGGAGGCAATGTATAAACTCTTTGAAGGTGAAGGACCAGGGGTGATAAACAAATTTTCTACAACAGGCACTCATTCTATCTCTGATGTAACCCTTTTTGACATTGCACGCTCGTGCATTCATAGGATAGCTGCGAGTCCAAAAATTCTTCCTTATAAAGACATGGTTGAGTGGGAAATTGACCACTTAAACATTGAAGATAGAATGTTCAATAATTTGAGAAGAGAAATTATGGGTTCTTTCAAAGCAGAGGATTTAGCAACAATGTATCATCGACCAACCCCGCAGCAGAAATACGACAATAAATATGTACAAAATTTCAAAGAAAAACATCCAGATCTTATCAAAGTCATCCATGAATGGAAGGACAATGAAGGGAGATTGAAGCAAGATAAGTCTGGTACATACCCAATTGTACAAATTCCTAATCCTTATTGTTATGCTGCTGGTATGTTATGTAGAACATTTTCCAAGCCTGATAGTACTAGATTTTCAAGAGATTGGGTTCCCCTAATTGAACCAGTCATCAATTCATCTATCTTAAATTAGGCAGGCATTTTATCCAATTACCTAGCCAAGCATATAACTAAATATAGGAATAAAATAAGTGTTTCACTCAGATAAATACCTCCTTTTCATATGTTTTCCTATGTCATGGACGCTATCTATTTTACTTCTAATTTTCCTACCATGGATTGGAAATGGACCACCAAAAATCCTACCCCGATTCATATCTACCAAAGAGAACTCTAGGATTCTGAGTTCCACTTACACTTCTATAAAATCTTCTATGGAGTCATATTTCCCATGCATAAGATGATTTTCAACAAAAAGTATCCTACGGTTTCTGAAGAAGCCAATGTAGATATTATCCCCATAGTTAGATGGTTTTCCAAAGAAAATTTTACATATATTAGAGTATTTCGGAGTTATGCTTCTCCCCATATTTTACCTTACTAGGTTCCAGATAAATTACTTGCAAAAGAAATAGCCTATCAGCTTGTCAACAATGTGACAAAGCAGCTAAAGGATGATAAAAAGGATATTAGGCCTACTTTCCCTCTACAGTGCGGCACCTTTGGTTTGGCCAATATTGGCCATACATATAAAGAGGTTCCCAAGATTCAGTTATTGAAATTGGCATTTGTCCCAAGAAGATTATATGATCACAATGATGTGATTAAAAATTACATCGAAGAGCTAAAAATGAAGCCTTTTTTAAAGGAAGCAGATGAGTTCGATGACTTCTTCCAAGGAATGGAAAATTTCTCTGATATTACCAAATACGTTCTATTCAATTAACTCAAGAGGATGTTGAAGCTTTTCACTGGAAAATGTTCCTTTGAATTTGTTAACTATTGAAGATGAAAAACACACTCCAAGTGTTAGTCTGGATGATGAAATGAAAGATATATATGAAAATGAATCAGGTCAATCACAACAGTAGTCTGATAATTCAGATCAATCTAAAACTGAATCCAAATCTAAGAAATAAAATTCATAAATTAACCAAATTATTCAAGAGATAGAAATGCTGGAGAAAACAGGGAATAATAGGACAAAATCAAATTCGGAAATAGTTCAACATAGTCATAGCATGTTATATCAGTCCAAGCTATCTCAAGCAAAAGATCTTATGAACGAATGGGAAGAATTTTCTGAACCATTAAAGACTCCCAAAGAAAATCCCAATACTGATCAAACATCAAGTTTTCAAACACCAGAACCTTCACATAAAATAGTTGATATTGTCAATCCGCTACAAAGAGTTCTAGTAATGCATGACAAATAAATCATACTGGCCTACCCTATAGATCAGATAGTTCTACAAATTGAAGATATTCCTTCATTAGATATTTTCTACAGTCCTAGCTACAAGGTTGTAGTTAAAAGAAATAAAAGAACAAATATTGATGAAACAACTCCAAAACCAAGAGATGAATCAGTTGATTTACTTTGGAATGATTCCTCAGATGATCCCACTAAACATCTAACCAAGTTATCACAATATGCAGGGGTATATGCCACTGCTACTGTTGATAAAGTTATTGAGGTTAGAATATTATTGAAGAAAAAGGAAGCCAGAGTACAGGAATCAGAATATTTGTTAAATGAAGAGAAAGGAAAGTCCATTGAGCAGATCAAAATAAACACATCTCAATTTCATGAAGATATTGAAAGCCTCAAATTGAAGTATCAGATAGATCTTAATGAAAAGAAAGCACATATGGAAAGAGCAATGGCTGAGTTACAGAGTCAACCATAGTTAGAAAAATTCATCAAAGAAGCACTTGATGTAAACACCATCTTAAAGGAAGAACAAGAAGTGTTTTGTCACTAAGCATCCATGATTGATTCTTATTGTGATTCCAATAAGATAATGATTCAACAAATAGCAATTTAGAAACTGGAAAATGAAATACTTTAAAAGAAAATCGAAGAACACATTCAGTGGAAAATTTCAGATACAAGAAAGTAAGATAATCTACCACAAATAGATAAGCTTCACAAAGAATTTTTATTTGCATAATGGAAAGCACAAAATAATCACTCAGATAACGCAGCGACTAAGACGTCCAAGAAATCAAATGAGATAATTCAATCTATATGTGATCAATTGTTTAAAACAAAACTTCTTAAAGAAAACACGTCTTATGTGTTTTCATAAGCAAGACAAGTATAAATAAAGTGGAGACAGCGAGAAAATACACAAGAGGAAATGATCAAAAAAATTAATAAGTTTGATGAGGAAAATTACTGGAATTGTTTGATCTAACCTTACCATCAACATCAAAATCTTCAGTCTCTTACAGAGCGTTCTACGTCCTGTGTCTGTTGTTGTTAAGGAAAGTCGTTGTGTATTTATTGGTGACCACGACAACGAAGTTTCTTAAGCAATGACCGTTGCTTTTATCGTGTATTTCCCTAGTGCCATTGCCAGCTGTAGATATGAGGTGGAGGACCTGCAGATGTGTGTTTTAAGTAATTATATTTGTTGTTTATTTTAAAATTTCTGCTAATTCCTAACTCACTAAGGTATAAAATTCCTCTTCCTAACACAGAGATTTCAATAAAAATAATGTGGACAGAAAAGGATTAAAAACACTTCTCATTCATTAAAACACAAAAACAACTATTACAGAATGAAGGATCTTCTTCTTCTCAACTTCAATTCAAGATTACAATGCAAATTTTTCTTATTTTAACTACTTCAAACACAACGCTGTATGTATTATGTTTCTGCTCTCTATCTATTCTTAATACACAGTCATAACACTCTATTTTTTGCATTCGGGTTTTCACCCCAAAAAAAAAATACATATGCTCTGTCCCTGTGTGTTTTATATATATATCAAACTATTAAAAATATATATATACTATAAACCTTAGTTGTTTATAATATATATCTATATATATATATATGTATATGTGGAAACAATATATATAACCAAAGTTTAAAACTGTCACGGCATGTATATAAAACATAAAACATTAAATCATTAATCCCAAGGTTTGAAACCTTATGCAAATGCATTTTCGCGGATTTAAAAGTCTTTATACAAAACAGCTGATGCGTTTATCGCATCCATTCAAGCGCCTACTGACTGTGCATTGGGTTTGTGTGATACGCATGCGATTGGTCAGAGGGTATACACGCTGGCGGATTTTAAAACCAATTTAAAACGTTTCATAATTCTATCGCATCCATTTTCTGACAGAAATGTGCAACAAGCTTCCTCCAAATTTGGCATAATAAAATTAACTCAATTAATTAATAAAAAAAATTAATTAATAAAAAGTTTATACAAAATTAATATATTGATTTCATTCTCAAATAAAACTTTATTGTACACAGTGAAGGGATGCAAAAGAATGAAGTTCATACAAAATTAATATATTGATTTCATTCTGAGATAAAACTTTATTGTGCAAAGTCGAAAGATTTTCATTGTACAGAGTGCAGAAGAATTAGAGTTAAAGATTTCTCTGCACAATACCCTTTTCTGCAAACTACTTATTCCGTACACATTTACCACTCCACGCACCTTTTCTCCGGATAGCTCAATATGTAAAAATTTAAAATTAAAAAAAAAAAAAAATTTAAATGAGATAAGAAATAAATGTCGGGTCCACATAACCCGATATACCTTTCCATCCCTGAATAATTTATGCTCCAAACTTTATTAAGTGAATAATCTAATTAATTTTGTTTAGAGGTTTTAAATATTTATCCTTACCATAGCTACCACTTCCGCACAATGCACCTCCGCACTCCGCATAATGTAAGTTTTATCTGTTCACCTCTCAACTTCCGAGATCTGTCTGTATCTGCATATTTGTTCACCGCTGTATTTCCCACAATAAAAGCTAAATCCCGAGATATGCTAACTTTTGTTACAATAATTATTCTGAATGGACTCTGAGATGCCAATGAAGCTTTGAGTGTGTCAAATGCAGAGGTGCTGCAAACCCTTTCATTGTGTTTTCCTCTACTCCTTTCCACTCAAAATAATGCAATTAATTAAATTAAAAATAAAATATTAAAACATATAATTTAGTGATGAAAGCTTCCTCTGCTCTTTGAACAATGAAGCTTCAATGTTTTTAGACGTAAATGGCCATTTCAGTATAAAATTACATTCAATTTTGAGATGTTATATTAGCGAGCACATGTTCCATTGCATTTAACTCTATACTAGCTTGACTTCCCTTCCATTTGACGTTATAATATAAAAAACTTTCATGGTGTCAACTGCAAAGGTGTGGTGAATGTTTTCATTGTGTACTTCGCAGTACCAACTCTGCACAATGAAAACGTCCTCCACCCTTCCATTTGACTTTATCGTATAAAATACTTTCATTGTGTCAATTGTAAAGGTGTAGTGAATGTTTACTTAGTATATGGGAAAGAAATCATTATTTTACACCTATTTTATTTTAATCATTTCAGCTCTTCCAACATTCACGAGATAAACCTTCTCTCTTTCAAAAATAAATAGAGTTCATAGATTCTTAATGTTAGAGGAAGAGAAGGAGAAATATAACTAGAATTTTGCTTTGACCAGCCCTATGTTTATGACAAGAATTTTGAAATCCGTGATTTGGTGTGGGGTGAAATCATGAACCTAAACATAACATACTAAGTTACAAAACTTGTGGCTTGGTCCGAAAAATAAGAATTGTATTTTTCTTTACTGCATTTTTCTTAAAAGTATGTATAAATTGAATCATTCCCTAGACATATAAATCCACCAATTGCATACTCAAAAGGAGTAAGAAACGAAAAGAATAAAAAAATATAACACATAAAATCCTAAAAGAATGATTTTTCGAATAATGTTCCTATTCTAATTTTTTATATAGATTACTTCTACCTAAGGTTTATGAAGAAATCAACTTTTCCTCTGATTGAGCCTCTTATCATCCCACTATAACTTTTAGCTCGAAATTTTGGTTATGTTGCCCTTAAAACCCCGATGTTTATTTGAGTGAGAATTGTTAAAACCAAAACGAAATTACAATATTTTTTTTTTATTAAGAGATTTCAAAGGTCCCACATCACTAGTGGGCTCAAGGATGAAGCTATAAAATCTATTAAAGAGATGTAGTTCCCTGGATCTCAGTCGTAACATTTTTCACAAGTATATATGCAATATGTGAGGATGTACGTAATATGTTTCATGAAATACCTTACAACGATGTAATACCATGAAATGCTAGAATGGCTGGCTATATTCATAATGGCTATCACTTTTTTAAATATTGTTGTGCTAGGCCCAAGATTACATTGTCTCTGGGTACATCGTTTAATGCAAGATCCCTGCAATCTTCGTGCAAGCTCTTAACCTGAGCATATTTGCAAAAGAATTGGGAAATGCCTTTAATGAATAGAAAATCAAAGATGTGCTGAAGGGGCACCTACATCTTCTCTTTTACAGAGGATCTACTCCAATTTTAAAAATAAGGAAATGAAAAGTAAGCTCGGAATGAACTCCTCACTAATAGTTTACCTATCCTTAAAGCCTTGCTACAAAAGCAGATTAGTATATAGATTTAAGTTTGAATCAATGTGTCCAATGCTACATTTTAACAACGGATCGATAAGAAATTGGTGCTTTGGGAGCTCGATTCATTTTTATCAAGAGTTTAAGATGTCCAATACTTTATACACAAAATGGATTTAGTCTCTAGAGCATGGACCGCAGCCATGGCAACCAAATTGGGTAACGTATTACAACGTTTGAAACCACAAACCGACATTAAGGAGTTTGACAAGGAATTTACAAAGGAATGTCTTATAAATTATAGATCAAGAGAAGCTCTTACAAGATAGCATCCCTTTAATGGAGAATAATTTAAGAATTTTTGGATTTGAACAATATTCCCAGGGTTTCTGTATCAAATGTTTACAACAAAAAAAAAAAGCCCATTTGAATAATATAATCTTTTTATTCATATATCTTTGTCCTCTTCCTTTACACAACTTGTATAGTTTCATTCTAAATGTATTTTTCTTACCTCCATCTCTTATCTTGGTGCTCTCTCATAGTGCAGGCGGAATAAGAATTTTCTTCCGTTTGGGGCACGTACTTCGTCTGGTTTGGCCCAGTGGGGAGCAAGTGTATGCCCTTTCAACTAATTCACCGGTACGGCTGACCTGCCCTATATATCTATCCTATTGACGAAATTAATATGAGAGGCCTGGTGACGAAAAGTGAACCCACAATAAGCAGGGTGCCCTGCTAATACCCACATTCTCTTTTTCTTCTGTGCATATAAAAATGCCTGATCCAAATCATTGCTAAATAACTTAAATTTATACCTAAACTTGGCAAACTCTAAAATTACGTGAAAGCACTTTTCAACAAATCTGGTGGTTATTATAACCATGCAACCAGATTATAATTTCTCACGCGGAAGCTTCTTCAATTAATGGTTTAAAACCATACAACACATATCGAACGCTCTTCACATTTAAACCCAAATCAACTTCAATTCTAAGGTTTATAGGCCAAATGATCCATAGAATTACTCACGGTCATAATTTTTCATTCCAACCGCAAATCACAATATTTCAAGATTTAGACTTTGGCTAAAACTCAAAATATAATCCTGTACTCACCAATTCCGATGCCAATATGCCCAGCTCCTCTTTAACCATACTTGTATGAACTTACCAATGCGAATGCTAACAAACGTTGATTAGCAACATATGACATTTCTTTATATGTATACCAAGGTTAATTTCATTCCACGTTCGAAAACAAACCACTCTCAACCCCAAGGTGACGCGAAACCAGTGGTTTGGTCATCCAAAACCATGAATCTGCAAACTTTGTTTAAGTTGCTTTTTAAACACGATTTCTCACTGGATTCCGCTGCGTTTTCAACACGCGATTAAATACAACCATGGTTTCAGATCACATGACTCCAATGCATTTCTTCATTTCGCCATATGCAGTAACAAATCTCACGCTATTACAATGTATTTTACTGGATCGATCTTACTAGACAGAGTTTCGATGCCAGATTAGCATTGCTCAATAATCGGATGCCGATATCGTTTGCATTCTTCCTCAACAGGGCTAAAACTCATCAATTTTTATTGAACCCTTTCCACAGAACCAAAACGCATGCAATTCATAAACAAGAACATGAATTCAAATGCGATTTATTTAAGACAAGCGTATATAATACAATCGCCTTCTCTGCTGCTATAGCCCAACAAATATGATTCGATTCAATCAAAATTTCCTCTGAAAATGATTCAATTCAATCGATCTCAATCAAAGAAATTGGATTCGATTCTTACTGACTTTAAACTCAAAACTTGACCCACGTTCTAATCCGCCATATCTGCAAGAATCTCACGCTCGTGAAACATGATTGAAAACATACAACTAAACCAACAATACACCATATTCAGACACACAGAAAATCCACAAAACATTATATTTCTATTATATACAAAACTCACTTACAAGTTAAGGTGTTCCAGCCTTAATCTGAATTCCTCTTTCGACTACATCGTATGCACTCTCTCCCCTTCCATATTACACACTCTCATTTTTATATAGAAGTTTACAAGAAGTTGTGAATGGGTTAAGATTCACACCCGTTTCAAACAAACCCTAAATCTTCTTCATTACATACACATGGCATATTTCAATTATGCAAATTTAATTCTATTTTAACAAATTTTGCTCCAAGTACATTAACTGTCCAGATTTCCTCTCCACATCTTTGGAGTTCGGATGCCCCTGCATCAGACTCACGAGGCACAACATTTTATGACCTCCTGGTCATATGTCTTCTACAACTATCAGCTATTCTACCCACGTCATTTGTGGAACTTCTCCTTGTGATCTTCCTGTAACAACATGCTTGAACAATTCTACCCACATCTTTTATGGAATTGTCCTCTGTGAGCTGCAACAAAACCTCTGCAATAACAAGCCCTCCCTGCTACCAGAGTCTTTCAGCATCTCTCTGGTTCGCTCCTATGGAACCATTGAGCACTCCTGCTCTAAGCTGTTGCAATATTCTCACCTTCCTCTGCTGCTACCTTCACAAAACATAAAAAATCACAAGCTTAACAAAACTTTACAAAATTGTACCTCTTTTTCCTCTGTACGCAAACACTCCTTTCCACAGGAAATATTTTCCCGCTATAATACCACTTGACGAAAAGTGAACCCACAATAAATAGGGTGCCCTGCTAATACCCACATTCTCTTTTTCTTCTGTGCATATAAAAATGTCTAATCCAAATCATTGCTAAATAACTTAAATTTATACCTAAACTTGGTAAACTCTAAAATTATGTGAAAGCACTTTTCTGCAAATCTGGTGGTTATTAAAACCATGCAACCAGATTATAATTTCTCACGCGGAAGCTTCTTCAATTAATGGTTTAAAACCATACAACACATATCGAGTGCTCTTCACATTTAAACCCAAATCAACTTCAATTCTAAGGTTTATAAGCCAAATGATCCATAGAATTACTCATGGTCATAATTTTTCATTCCAACCGCAGATCACAATATTTCAAGATTTAGACTTTGGCTAAAACTCAAAATATAAGTTTGTACTCACCAATTCCGATGCCAATATGCCCATCTCCTCTTTTGTATGAACTTACCAATGCGAATGTTAACAAACGTTGATCAACAACATATGACATTTCTTTATATGTATACCAAGGTTAATTTCATTCCACGTTCGAAACCAAACCACTCTCAGCCCCAAGGTGACGCGAAACCAATGGTTTGGTCATCCAAAACCACGAATATGCAAACTTTGTTTAAGTTGCTTTTTAAACACGGTTTCTCACTAGATTCCGCTGCGTTTTCAACACGCGATTTAATACAACCGTGGTTTTAGACCACATGACTCCAACACATTTCTTCATCTCGCCATATCCAATAACAAATCTCACGCTATTACATTGTATTTTACTGGATCGATCCTACCCAACAAAGTTTCGATGCCATATTACCATTGCTCAATAATCGGATGCCGATATCGTTTTCATTCTTCCTCAACAGGGCTAAAACTCATCGATTTTTTATTGAACCCTTTCTACAGAACCAAAACACATGCAATTCATAAACAAAGAACATGAATTCAAATGTGATTAATTTAAGAAAAGCGTATATAATACAATCACCTTCTCTACTGCTATAGCCCAACAAATATGGATTAATTCAATCGATCTCTCCTTTCAGCATGAAATCTTTCCCGCTCCGATACCACTTGATGAATGGACAAAATTGCTCTTACCCACAATCACACTCTCTAATGCATTTTAAATTAAAGCCCAATTAAATTCTAAATCTAGGCAACTTCATCAATAATGTGACAAAACTGCTCTTACCCACAATCACACCCTCCAATGCATTTTAAAAATGCATTTTAAATTAAAGCCCAATTAAATTCTAAATCTGGGAAACTTCATCAATAATGTGCGGAAGATTATTTAAATCTCGAACCCTTGAATTGAGATCTTATAATCATAGCCAACCATTTTACTTCATAAGTGGAAGTTTTACTCCTTAAATAATCATTATAAAACCATACACCTAGATTACACTTCTGAAGTGGAAGTTTACTTTTCAACCAATGATTAAAACCCATATTATAAAGACCATCTCAAGAATATTCGAATTATCACTCGTATAATGCAATTAACCCAAAATAATAACTTTGCCTCACCTTATGGAATTTCGAATTCTCAATCATATTCGTAATTCCATATCGACCTCGCTTCTTCAATTTTATTAATTGTTGTTCCTTTCATGCCTCAAGTTCTTTGACTGGTTAACAGTGATATTAACGCACAACACCTTCTCGTCACCTCTTCGACCTTGCAAAATGAGAATCGATTCAAACTGTCCCAATGGTATTCAAAACCACTCTTCAAAACAAATGACAGAGTTTATTTCAAAACCCAATTAATCTGCCAGCCACTCTGATGGATCAAATGTCGAGTTATTACTCCGAACTTTAAACAAAAAAAACCAAGAATTCTTCATTCCCTTTAGAATCGATTACACAGACTTGAAGATATTTAAGTTGAAAATAATTATATTATTTCTGTATTAATGGAGAAAAGGTTACATAAGTTGTAACATATCTCCTTAGTTTAGGATTTGTTCCTAGAATTTAGGAGTCTGTTTGCAACTTTCTGATTTCTTGTGATGTACTTAAAGATATAATTTCTGATTCATGAATGTAGAGTGAACGTAGAGTGATCTCTCCGTTTGAGTGTAGTCTCCATGTGTAGTACTCACCTGAGAGCTACAACTCCTCCTTTTCAATTCTGTGTATATTTTATCTTGGTATCAGAGCTCAGATTGGGTGAGCCTGATCTTTTATTGCCTTTGTGGCTGAATCGTCTTTGTGGCTAAAAGTGCCTTTGTGGCCGCGTGTACACGAGAGCTGTGTGCTCACAAAGCTTTGTGCTCGATCGAGCAGGTGGACTGCAGTAACACCTGGCTCACAGACTCAGATGTTTTTTTATCTCTGAGCATAAGGGAGTTAGTGTGTTTTCTTCGCTGATAGTTGCGCCAAGAAGCGCAATTGGCGCGTCTGTTCAGCCCATACCCACGCCAGCGCGCCAAATCACGGGATTGGCGTGGATTTTTCGCCCGGAAAGGCGCCTTCTGTTCTGGGCACAGATTTTTTGCTCGAAAAGGCGCCACCTCACCTTCAGTGGAAGATCCGTGAAAAGCCTCACTTCGGTGGAAGATCTGCGGAAAGCTGCAGATCGGAGACGTTGCGGATCTATCTGGGAGAGGCAGATCAGATTAGTTTTGTGGCTGTATTGGGAAACAATGGATTTTCTTATTGGAGCAAGATTTTTTTTGCAAATTTGCCAGATATTACTGGATCTGAATCGAAGATACAGTGGGTGGATCAGGAGAACTAGCAGAGTAGTGGCAGATTGGTTGTCAAGATCTGACAGGTATTGATTTTTTTTCTGAATCAGTTGGGTAGATTCATTTATTTTTAGATCAGTTCAGAATGAGTAACACTATGGAATCATATCTCCACAAGTCTGGAAAACTCAATGGATCTAACTTCACAAATTGGAAGTGTAAGATACACACCTTGCTTGAGGGTGCAAATGCATGGTCGATAGTTACAAGAGATGAGCAGAGACCGAATTCAGTCACAGGAGTGACTACGCAGGAGCAAGAATGGGATAAGAGAGAAAACAAAGAAAATGTTTTGCTGAAGATGTCTGTCAAGGACAACATTATCCCACATATCAGAGAGTGTAAAACGTCTGCGGAGATCTGGACGACCATCAAAAGTTTATATCAGACTCAGAGCACAAATTGAATTATGGCACTCAAAGGCAAGCTGTTTTCAATGAAGATGGATGAAAGTGAGACTGTTGTTGCATTCATCGCACGAGTTAAAGATCTGAAAGACGGATTGGGAGACATCAGAGAGAAGGTGTCTGATTCCGATCTCGTCACAATCACGCTGAATGGGATGAGGGATGAATATCAAATGTTCATCACTGGATTGGCAGCAAGGGAGAAAGCTCCTACATTTGAAGATCTGATAGGGACCTTGCTGCAAGAAGAGGAGAGGCGACAGAATTTGAAACCCCAGAGCGATGATCTTGCTCTGATGGTGAAACGACAATCATTCAGAGGGAAGCTGCCACAGCAACAATCACAGTCACAACAACAACAAAAGTAGAGAGGAGGAGGTACATCACAGAAGAGTCCATACAGAGGTATGTCTATAAATAATCCTATAAAAATATGTTATTATTGTGGAAAGAAGGGTCATATATAGATTGAATGCCTTAAGAAGCAGGCAGATGATGCAAAGAAAAAGTTAGCGATGGCAAAGCACAGAAGATACTTTGTTGAAGAAGATGAAGATCTTAGTCACGAATTTTGACTATTCACAGCCAACTATGCCCTTTGAGCATATAATGAGGACGACATCAGGTATGTCGATTCTGGTGCATCCTCTCACATGACAGGTAAGAAGGAATGTTTTGAAAATCTTGAAGAAAGTACATATGGATCAAAAATTTATTTAGGAGATGATAGTGGATACAATATTAAAGGCTATGGGGATATTCTGGTAAAGTTACCAAATGGTTATATTAATCGTCTTAAAAATGTTTTATATGTACCTGGAATTAAGAAAAATATGATATCTGTATCCATGATAACTGATCAAGGTATGCAAGTCGAATTCTTCAAGACTCATTCTGTCATAAAGGATTACAAGAAAGAAATTGTTGCAACAGGAATGCCAGTAGGAAGCCTATACAGATTGGATGTAAAAATTATACCACAACAAGCCATGGTTGCAGGTGGATCGACAGCCGAAAACTCTGGCATCAGAGATTCGGTCATCAGAATTTGCAGGACCTCATGTTATTACAGAGAAAAGGTATGGTTGAGGGACTCCCTGTCTTTCACAGTACTCAGTTAAATTGTGATGGATGTGCCTTAGGTAAAATGCATAGAGAAGAGTTTCCTGTGCATGATAGAAGGAAGGAAAGAGATATCCTAGAACTAGTGCACACTAACATATGTGGACCTATGCATACAAGGTCACTAGGTGGAGCATATTACTTTCTTTTATTTACTGATGATTGCACTAGATATTCATGGGTTTATTTTTTGAGTAAAAAGAGTTAGACTTTCCAGTACTTTATATAATTTAAAACCTTAGTGGAAAAACAGTTTGGAAAAAGCATAAAAATTCTCTGCTCTGATCAAGGGGGAGAATACAGGTCAGGGGAATTCATGAAATTCTGCAAATCTCATGGGATTGTTCAGCATTTACAGTGCCACACACACCACAGCCGAATGGAGTGGTAGAGTGCAAGAACAAAACCTTAGTGGAGTGTGCAAGGAGCATGTTACAAGGTAAGGGTATATCTAATAGTTTTTGGGCGTAAGCTATTAATACTGTTGTCTATTTAAGGAACAAAAGTCCTACCAGATATCTTGGCTTCAAAACCCCTTTTGAAGCTTTATATGGACTCAAACTAGTAGTCAATCATCTAAGAGTATTTGGGTCAAAAGCATTTGTCTATATACCTAAAGCTGATAGGAATAAATTAGACCCTAAAGCTATCAAATGCATCTTTGTTGGTTATGGCATAGAATTTAAAGCATATAAGTTGTTCAATCCTAAGTCTCATAAGATATTTGCAAGCAGGGATGTAGTGTTTCATGAACAGGTTCAAGAAGGGAAAGATGAAAATGATGATGATTGGCACATTCCATTGTTGATGAAGGAAAGCAGCGAGGATGAACGAGAGGAGGAGCAGAAAAAGGAGCAGAAAGAAGAACACGAAGAAGGTGATAATGCAAGCCCAAATAAATCTGAAGAAAACAAATTTGAGGTAAGTCCCCTACCAAGGAGATCAGGTAGGAAGACTAAAAAACCATCCAGATTGAAAGACTATGCTTTGATGTCAAATATTTTGAACATTGTAGAACCCACTAATTACAAAGAAGCTAGTCAATCTGAGGCATGGAGAGCTGCAATGAATGAAGAGATTGAATCTATCATTAGAAATAACACTTGGGATTTAGTTGAACTGCCTAAAGATAAAACACCCATAGGATGTAAATGGCTGTTTAAACCAAAAATGAATGCAGATGGAAGTACATAAAAATTAAAAGCTAGGCTGGTTGCAAAGGGGTACTCACAGCAAGAAGGTATAGATTTTGATGATACCTTTGCACCTGTAGCAAAGTTAAACACTAGCAGAATGCTTATTTCTCTAGCAACTAAACACAATTGGGAGCTACACCAGCTTGATGTTAAATATGCATTCTTAAATGGTGAATTAAAAGAAGAAATTTACTTAGTACGACCTGAAGGGTTTGTAAATGAGGGGCAGGAACATCTTGTTTGCAGATTGAAAAAGGAATTATATGGCTTAAAACAAGCACCTAGGTCTTGGTACGAAAAGATTGATTCTTTCTTTTTAGAGCATGGTTTTCATAGGAGTTTGAATGACCCAAATTTGTATACCAAGTACAATAAACAGGGGCAGATTATTTTGATTTCTTTATATGTGGATGACATGATCATAACAGGCAATGCAGATAATTTAATCAAAGAAATCAAACGCCTGATGGCACAAGTTTTTGAAATGAAATATCTTGGAAGTCTCCATTACTGTCTGGGATTGGAAGTATGGAGAGATACTGGACAGAATTTTCTTACTCAAGGAAAGTATGGCAGAAGTCTGCTGGAAAAATTTGGCATGGATCAGTGTAGGTCAGCAGTAACACCATTGCAGCATAATTTGAAGTTGTGCAGTGACGGTGGCACTAAGGAGGTGGATGCCACTATGTACAGACAGCTAGTTGGGAGTTTGATATATCTTACAACAACTAGACCAGACTTGGCATACTCTGTTAGTGTGTTGAGCCAATTCATGTCTAAACCGTTTGAAAGTCGTTGGGTTGCAGCAAAAAGCGTGTTGAGGTATCTTTGTGGTAATGTTAATTATGGTATTTTATACACTGACACATATGATGTTACTCTTGCAGGTTTTTCAGATTCAGACTGGGCAGGTAACCTGGATGATCGAAGGTCTATCACAGGTTACGCATTCAGCATAGGATTCAGAGTCATAGCATGGAGCAGCAAAAAGCAAATCACTGTAGCATTATCCTCATGTGAAGCTGAGTATCAAGCATTGTGTGCAGCCACGTGTGAAGCGATCTGGTTGAGAAGGCTTCTCAATGATGCGGGAGAAGAACAGAAAAACTCAACTTTCATCAAAAGCGACAACTAGAGTACCATTAAACTAGCATAAAATCCAGTGTTTCATAAAAACACCAAACATATTGACACTCAGTTCCATTTTGTCAGAGAGAAACTACAGTCAAAAGAAATCATTGTTGAATATTGTAAAACTTGTGACAATATGGCTGATATTTTTACTAAGTCTCTTGCACGTGTAAAGTTTGAATTGTTTAGAAGGATGCTAGGAGTTCAGAATAATCCTTTCTCCATTAAGGGAGGGAGTTGAAAATAATTATATTATTGTGTATTAATGGAGAAAAGGTTACATAAGTTGTAACGTATCTCCTTAGTTTAGGATTTGTTCCTAGAATTTAGGAGTCTGTTTGCAACTTCCAGATTTCTTGTGATGTACTTAAAGATGTAATTTATGATTCATTAATGTAGAGTGAACGTAGAGTGATCTCTCCATTTGAGTGTAGTCTCTAGTTGCAGTACTCACCTGAGAACTACAACTCCTTATTTTCAATTATGTGTATATTTTATCTATTTAAATTTGCCACAATATTTCATTCTCTTAACACTGTAATAAGAATGGATCGCTATCGATCTTTCCATGATCGATTGGCGATAAATCAAAAAAACCACATAACACTATATTTTTATTATATACAAAACTCAGTTACAAGTTAAGGCGTTCCAGCCTTAGTCCGAATTCCTCTTTTGACTACATCGTATGCACTCTCTCCCCTACCATATTATAGACTCTCATTTTTATATAGAAGTTTACAAGAAGTTTTGAATCGGTTAAGATTCACAACCATTTCAAGCAAACCCTATATCTTCTTGATTATGCACACATGGCAGATTTTAGTTACATAAATTTAATTCTGTTTTAACAAATTTTGCTCCCAATTACATTAACTGTCCAAATTTCCTCTCCACAGCTTCGGAGTTCGGATGCCCCTGCATCACCTCGTAGATTTCGAACCATGAGAACACCTATGACACGTGGAGAACACCTTTGAAAAATTCATGGCAAAATTAAATGAGTTTTAAGGATAGGTCTTGTCTGTCTCTATATTATATATTATAGAACATATTTATATTATAATGTTTTGTAATATATTAAATATTTAAACCATTAGCAAGCAGATGCAATTCAAAGAGGAGATACTATCTCCGAAGACCATGAAAAATTCCCTTAAAAATTCACGATTGACTATAGAAGTGAGAGAAATCCCATAACATCCATGCAAACAAATTCAGCAACTCTTAAGCTTATTTTAATGGTATTAGTTTTGAAATGGGAATTATTGATTTCCCATCTTTAAAATCACCCAATTAAAGAAGGTAAAGAGCTATTGAGATAGATTACAACTATTAAATATTGTAAAATAAAACAAATTTTTTACACTATAAATAGTATTAAGTTACAAACTCATTAGCTACTCAACACTAATAACTATCTATACAAAAACTTAGAATAGCTAAATAAATAACAAATTCAAGTTAAAGTAGTAAATTGATCAATACAAAATAAAACAATATACATAAATATATGAAATATTTATTCTAGAAATACGAAGAGACAACCAAAATTCAATTAGCTTTAAGATCTCGGATTTTAGTATGCAACAACAAGAAAATTTCTCTCCAATTCAACATTAGTGTTCTTATGGAGATATAGGAATCATTTGTCTTCTCTTTTTAGCCAAATAACCCCTTCTCCTTTTTAAATATTTAACATATGGTATGTAGTCTAAGTTGGGGGATAACTTGAAGTTCAAACATTCTCAACTTGAATTTCAAACATTCTCAAATAAAACTTTGTCCTTACAATAAGTTTCTTTAATTGAATATAAGAGCAATAGTTATCATTCATGATGACACATGCCCTTCATGTCAACAAGCTAGCCTCCTTGATTTTCAATAGCCTCAAACCACTATCGATCATCAAACCACTTTTGATCATCGTATAACATATTCGATAGATTTTTTTTTTCTTCTTCGTTCTTCTTCTTCTCGTTGAATATTGAAGGTTATATATTGTAGGCTCTTTTTTAAATGTTTTTTTATATAAAAATATATATTTATATAAAAACTCAAAAAAGGAAAATAAGGGTATTTATAGGGGATATTAAATATAGAGGTACATATAGATCATAGTTAATTTTGTTAATATGGTTGAGATGTGCTTAATTTTATTTGAATTATTAATGTCCAAATTAATTGTTAATTGAGGGATTCCATGAAGGAATATTAGGATAAGAGGGTTAACAAAATTCTTGTTTCTAAATCTCGTCATGGACACTACTATTTAATCTTATTTCAATTTTGTGTTGGTATTTCGTTATTATAATAATGGATAAATTTAGGATTCGAAGAAGCCATGTGATGATGATTGGTATGTTTTTTCTTCTAGTAGTTTATAGAATTGTTGCTTCTATGATCATATTTGGTTACCTGCATACTTTCATCATCTCAACATTTATGTTATAATTTTGTTGATTTTTTTATGTGAATTATATTTGAGCCTTGGGACCCTCTCAAACAATTAACTCATGCCTTTACTATAACCATATCAAAGTTCAGTGCATACAGGAACAAACTAAAAAAATTCCAATGTTGGCAACATTCACATTGCGAGATATGTTCGTAGTTATTTAGCCAAAGCATACTTTTGATTGCTTGCTAAATGTTAAGTGAATTGAACATTTACCTGACCCTGAGAGAATTGAGAGAATTGAAATCATGACACCTCAATAGAAAATTATGGTGCTTTGATGATGGGTACTCGATGAGAGTTTGACCCTCGACGAGGCTAGAAAATACATAGCATGATAAGGATAATAAAAGCTAATAAATAATTCCAACTCCACGACACCTATGTTATAATTTTGTGAAATTCTTTTTGTGAGTCGTATTTGAGTCTTGAAACACTCTCATATAATTAACACATAAATCTACTATAATCATGTCAAATTTTAGTGCATACAAGCACAAACTGAAAATCTTTCAACATTGGCCCATCCAAAATCCACTATGTAAAATCAATTAATTAAATTGTAATTTCGACTAATTACTAAATAATAAATGAATTGAACATTTTCTTAATACTAAGACCCTATCCACAACCCACTCAGTGTTGAATCAATAAATTAAATCATAATTTCGGCTAATTGCTAAATAATAAGTGAATTGAACATTTTCTTAACACTAAAACCGACCAAAAAAACATTTAACGCTTTATAATTTAATGCACAAGATTTATGGTTACAAGTATTACTATTTAAAAATAATGTTTAAATTTTTTCTTGCGTATTATTATTCTACTCTACTTTTTATTTTTTTATTAAAAGTATATATATGTGGGCTCTTTTTATAGTTATTATTATAATAAATTCATTTAGTTGTTAATTATGTGCTTTTTTACTATAATTTCATATATATATATATATATATATATATATATATATATATATATATATATATATATATATTCTAATAATAATTTCATTTATTTTTCAATTATAAGTTTCTTGTTTATGATTTTTTAGGTATAGTATTTCATGATTATTTTAGGCGGAAGAGAATTTTGCATCACATTGCTTTATAAGTTTGTAGGAATAATGGATTGATAAACCGTCAATACTAAATTTGTCACCATTCATGACCTTTTCAAAGCTTAGTTATGGGTAATGGAGATTTCAATGACTTAGAGAAACTATTCCTTAGAGTTTTCGAGCAAAGTAAATTCAAGATCATTATATCAAAAAAGTATTGTAAAATCTACAATTGAGTATGAGGTTAGATTTATCAAGATTATAGAATAGTCTTGCTATATGTAGGATTGTGATATGATATGCAAGTTCATATATTATGGGGCTCTAAAGATCGCCTAATCGGTTGGATCCAAAATAAATGGAAGCTCAAGGGAAACATTGATTTGCAACTAAGAGAAAAAAGGTTCTTCAAAATAATTTTTTCTACCTTGGAAAATAGAATGAAGTTTTTTTGGAGGAGGGCCTTTGTTTTTTTTAATTATGTTGGGATTTTCATTTCATTTTGGAAAGAGTTGTATAATTTTGAAATGGAAGAATTCCTTGCTACCCTCGTATAGGTTTGTGTCTCTTTTGTTCCAAAGTAATAATTGGAGGAAGAAATCCTTGAAGGAATTGACAATGTCATTGGTAGCTTTGTCAAGGATATTAAGGCAACTAAGAGAGGAAAATACATAGACTATGCAAGGATATGTGTCCATAAAAACATTTTGTATCCTCTTCTACATTTAATAAACCTTTATTATGAGGGTACTCTTTAGAATCATACACTATATTATGAAAATGTCCCAGTTAGATGCACATGGTATCATGAATATGGGTATGTTTTATAGACTAACCTCTAGATTCAAAGGATTTACCACCAAATTAATCAAATCATAAAGAGAGAGAGTTTTGGGAAATAGCCAAAAGGATATGATATTTAAGACTTGAAGGAGCCACAAATTTTAATCAGAACCCTAGATGTGGAAAAAGGTTCTTGTCCCTCTCCTCTCCGGACAAGACTTGTGTGCAATAAGTTAACCAATCAATCCAAAATTAGATAATGGAGGTATTCCCAAGACCTCTAGCAACCAATAGAACCAAAGAAAAAAAATAGAATGTAATCTACAAAATTCTCGGCCAAATGAGCCAATTGGCTCTGTAATGGAATAAAAAGTTACATAGCACCTCTTATAAGGCATTAATCTAGATATTCCATGCATTACTTATCTAGAAAAAAATTCCTCATTAAATATCTCCAATCCATCCTAGAACATCAAAAAATTAACACTCAATCTAATAAGAGTTCTTCAAATCCTCATTTAGTAGTTCATACAGAATTTTTCATAGACCCTCCCACCACCCCCCACACCCCCACCACCAGATAGTTAAGTAGGAAATAAATATAGATACAAGATCATTAATGCCTTGGTCCAAGGAAATGGGGAAAAATTGTCAACTCAAGGAAAGTTATGCCAAATCATCTTTCTCAACGCAAGAAGCCCAAAAGTTTTCATCCTAAATCTTGAAAGAGTAATTATGTTGTATGCTAGTCTCTAATAATTTGTTGTTTATTAATAGACTTACTATTATCTTTAGTTGATAGAATAAGGTATAGATTAAGGTTTGTAGTCATCTTTTGATAAATAACAACTTATAAACTTTCAATATCCAAATTATAGAAAATTTTTCTATGAAAAATAAAACACTACTATTATAATCAAATTAATTTTTATTATTATTTAAAAAAAAATTACAACTTAATTATTTTTTATATTTTTTTTCGTCTTAAACCATATAAGACCATATAAGAATGAAATAAGTGTTTTGATTCATATTCATCGTTTAACCATTTACCCATTTAATTGAGATAGCTGCCCACGTTAATTTTCAGCTAAAATTCGTAATAGTGGGTAACACAATTGACATTATATTTAATGGTGAGTAACACTATTTACGCATCCATAATAACACTTTATTAAAATGAAGAATGTTTAGTGCCATCAAGCTTTTCGACAGTTTCCAAGTCAATAGACCTCTCGCTTCGGTTACAAAAATCTTAACGGCACAGCTATATGTACAAATGTCTTAATAGCATAATCGAAAGTAGGAAGTGGCGCAGGATCATGTCACCTTCGCAAAAGGAAAAACTATGAGGGTAGCTAATAAAAATATTAACTCAATTACATAGCAATCCTGTTAAAGAGTCTCATAATTCAAAATTGTCCATGATTTAAAAAATAATAAGTCATTCAGCGAGACACATCCATTTCTGTAAGGATTTCAAATAACACTTATGTATATCATGTTCCTTGCAAGGGCAAGAAAGGTAGGTATAGATAAATTTATTGGATTAGATAACGACCGGGAAAAAATTACATGTTAAATGTTGGTGGATGCATAGGACTCTTAAATTTGAAATCAGCTTCTGCAAATTCGCTTTCCTCTTGTGCAGCAGATTGGACAAGCCCCCAAGTTATAGGCTCGAATCCCGCACAACCAAAATAATAATAAACCCTACTATGCTTCACTGTATGAGGCAAACAAAGTGGACCATCCAAATGATTCATATAATGTTGGCAATATGATTCTTATGGTTTCATATGTTGTCTTTGATGGAAAATGATGTACTATCTGACTTCTCGAGAAGCTAAGTGGTTTTTGCAGAAGGTGTGGCAGAAGAAAAGTATAATTCCAATAGAATATGGTCAATATTCATATTTGAAGGGTCTATATGTGAGTTTGTGTAGGCAAAGTCACGTTTACATGTGAACATGTAGGAACCATGCCGTGTATGCCTTTTGCACTCTAAAATTATGATACCAAGGGGCATTTCCATGGTTTTAGCCCGCAATATTGAGCGCGGTGTCGTCTATTTGATTCCGTCCAAGAATACCATCATAACTTGTGTGGTTTGGGCTCATGGTATTGATAAAGGATAAACCTATATAAGGAAAATAAGATCATAGTGCAAGGGGGTGCATATGTAAGGGTTTTAACTAAATACTTCTCTCTAAAGCATATATGCATGAAATGGGTTTTGTTTGTTGGTAGCTCTAAAATTATGATGCATCCATGGATAGAATGATAGACCAATATCTCTAGACCTGAAATGACTATGTATTTTCTTGATCTATTGATGAGATGGTTAGATTTGTGACCTCGCGCATGTTTTCTGAAGTGAAGTGAATAAATTTGGGTAAGTCTATATATCTAAAACTTTCTGTAGAATTAATATTTACAGATCTATACTTTGGTTAGTCACGGTGAAAGTGTGTATACACGCAGGTTTATTTAAGAAAAAGAGCATATGGAAGTTAGGGTTTTCTGAAGCTTGATGGAAAGGTTATAAGTTTATTACTGTTATATTTCTAATGTCTGTCAATGAAGTCTTCATGTAGATCTGGTTGTTTGAATAATATATATGTTGCTAATTGAATATGTACAAATATGATCAATGAGTGATTAAATATGATTAATGATGCTGACTTAGAAAGGGTTCTGTAAATCTGAAAAGATATATGACTAAAAGTCTCAGATCTATTTATGAGTCTCATCACATTCTGGAAAGTCTATATTCATAGATCTATACGTAGGTTGATGTGCAGAAAAGCGCGTATACACGTAGGTTTAACAATGTGAAGTAGCATATGTATTTAAGATGATGAATGATCAAGGTGAAATTGATTTTGCATGTTGATTCTAAAATTTGTTTTTATTACTATGTTCTGAGTACAGTAATATCACTGATTCTGTTTGAAATTTGCGTTATATCTATTGGTGTTGATCTATATATTGAGTTGTGTTGAAGCTATTGGATCCAATGTGAAAATTTATGATACATGGTCTGTAATGGGTCTGAGGGTTGAAGCTTTTAGTGTGGAAGTAGAATCTTCCTGCCAGTAGAAGCTGGTATTCTGTTTAGGGGGTTGTAGCTCCCTTCTAGTAGTGACTAGTAAACTAGATCACGGGGTTGGAGCTCCCTTCCTGTGGTAGTTGGAAAATGATAGAAGGTTGCATCCTTCTGCATGTAGATGCTTGCATACTGATATGAGTCTGCATCGGTACAACATTGTAAGGAGTTTTCTATATAAAAAATATTGAAGACAAAGGTGACAACATCGGTGGTTTTCTCCCAAATTGGGTTTCCACCTTAAATCTTGTTTTTCATGTGTGATGCTCTTATGTGATGATTTATTATGTTATCACTGCTCATATTCACTGCTTAACTATATTATACATAACTGATGATCTAGATTAAAGATTTTTTCTAAATGTTTATCTAAAAAGGTAAAGTTATCTAAGTATATGAGAATTCTTGTTGTCATAGCTGCGTAATACGCTAGTTGGGTTCACTAAAGTTGTGTATAGAAATCAATAAAGAAAAGGGAAAATCTTATAGTGGGTTATAAATATTGATCCACCGCCCCCACCACCCTCCCTCACACCCACTCCTCCCTCCTCTTACAATTTTTCCCAACACATGACGCCAATAGTATGCTTAGGGGTTGCTGGAGGGTTTTTGTAGATTTCAAGCATCTCAGAGAATCACGACTTTGAGTCACACCAATGTCAGGAATTTCTGCGAAATAAGACATTGATAAATTTTGAGTATCGATATTTGAGGATCAATATAGCAGTTGGAGAATGTGATAAATTATAATTCTAATGGCCTTCTTGGAATCAAAGATTCTATTGGTTTTAGCCTATTTACTAGAAAATATTATTTGGTAGGTTCATTCCAAATAGTTTTTTCCTTGACACTGTCAAGATGTTAAGAATTTTTGGTGTTGAGGGTCTAGGGGTTGTGAGTGGAATTTGGACATTGCACTAATTACACAAGGCTTATGATTTTAATAGTTGTGTTTAGCGTATGGGTCAAAAAAATATTTCTTGGTATGTTCATGTAAGTTCCTCATGCTCTTTTTACCTCGATGAAAGGTCGATGAAAATAGGGAGGGTGCAATTCTTGTATGTTTCTTATTTTCCTTTATCTCTAGCTCTATAATATCACTCATAACTCGAGGTGGTTCAAGGGATTGGGTGAATATTTTCTCTTTGCACACAATAAGTTTGGTTCATACCCTATTTTGAAGTGGAGTCAATTGAAAAAAGTTGCTACTTATTTTAGTGTTTTGTAAGTGTCTATGCTATAGGTTGGCTCAACAATCTGATAGTTGGTTGTGGGCTTTCTAGTGGTAAATTGAGGTCTAATCCCCTCACGCAAGCCATGCCTCTGGGGTAGTGGATGCATTATAGGAGGGCTAGTGGTGAAAACATCTCTTAAGGCCATCATAGGGCTAATACATTTGCTATGGATTCAGTAAAGACATATTTTAACACAATTGCGCAAGGGACTTGAGAATAAATTAGGAATCTAGAAACCATAGAGGGTGCAAAGATGAAATCTTATATTGAGTAGGAGATTTTGGAAGGGAATTTCTTTTGGGTTGTTGACATGGGACACACAAAGGGAAGGACAAAGAAATACCTCAATTAAATTGCATTACATTGGTAGATGAAGACCAAGGACCCTACTTGGCATGGTGTTGAAGGATAAACAAGTAGAGAGATACGATGTGCTTTTTGTTTTAGAGGACCTTAAGAGAATACTCAGAAATCAATATTTTTTCTTGGATAGGCTTGACACAAGGCTTACCCATGTAGAAAGAGAAGTTCTACGTGAATTTAATACTTGTGGTTCAAGTGCTAGGGACCTAACCCTTATCTCCTCTTATGAATCTTAATGTCATGAAAGCCTGTTAGCGTATTCGATCATTTCTTATGTTTTTACTATTTGGGATTTACTAGAATGTCTGGTTTTCGGTTATGGGATGTTTCTTGGGTTTATTTAAACAATATAGTGGGATGGTTCTCTTGGTTTCCCTTGTGGGAGTAAGAATCTCACCATATCTAATGAATAAGTAACATTGTAATGTAGTTTTGAAGACATTTTGAAATAATAAAATTTTTTAATATACAAAAAATATCATATAGCATTATTAGGTCAAAGAATTTTAACTTGAGTGATTTGGTAAATAATTTATTTCCCTATTTATGTGAATTTAATTATATATTGTATCTTGTATAATAATAATATTATATTTGATCTATCTATCTTGAAATCACACATTCTTGAACCATGGATGTCATAATGTAACGTTGGAGACAATGTTTTCATGGTTTCCACAATGTGACTACTTAATCCTAACTTTTTATTAACATGCTTTTTGAATAGGGGAATGTGAATGTCAACATAATGTAAACTGATGTAAAGGTGAAGCTTATAGGATGGTGAACAATTCTTTTAGTTAAAAATTATTAAAGTTTTGGAACTCAAAAATAATTTTATCGTATTTTGTTATTACGTTATCAATGGTATTATTGATATATTGTTTTTAATATTAATTTGAATGTTATTATGGTTATTATTAATGATAATATTTATTAATATTATTATTTTTATATTAAAGTTATAATAATAATAATAGTAATAATATTGTAAAAATTATTTGTTGTAAAATTTGTTTTAATATATATATTTGGTAATTTATTAAAACATAAAACCTAATATTATTTAGAGAAAGCTAATTCCTAAATCTAAATCATATATTAAAAAAAAAAAATTCTTGTATTCACAACCTAATTCTTTTATCTTTTCAATTAATAAAAAAAACTAAGATAAAAAAAACCTTCAATTATGAAGTGCCACTAAAATTATGAATTTAATAATATAAATTAAATTTTAAATTTAATGATAGAGATGAAATAGTAAATAACGGAAGCAACAACGCCTTGATGTGCGGTGCGGGAATTCAACTGTTAATGCCAATCTAAAGTCATAAACAAACGCCCAATATACAGGTTACAAAAATTAAATTATTTACATTGGAAACGTTGAATTAGTTGAATTTAGATAAATTTCCATTGGAAATGTTGAATTTACATATTAGCTTGTATTGTGAATTGTAACAATTGAAGCTACGCTTCGTGCGAGCAACATTCACAGATCAAGTAGGTAATTAGTATATGATTTATAATTTCTTTTCAATCATACCCACAATTAAATTATATATTCAGAATAATAATTACAAAACAATGAAACAATAATTTTCCTATGAAATAACAATTACAAAACATTAATGCAAATATGTAATCAAATCATCGTCAAGGTTCAAAGTCTTTCCGGTGGATATCTGGTCATCAAACGACATAGTGGAGGAGAAGTTTGTTTTATTTATTTATTTATTTATTTTTATTTTTTTCTGGAAATTTGTATAGGGTGTATTGGTAAATTTGTCTTCTGTCATTGAAAATCGTTAAACAAATTCAATGTGTTTCGAATTTAAACAAAACACCGATATCAATCGACAACTCTTTTCATTGCTAAGACATTTAGTGCTCAATATTAATTTTAAGTTGAAAATCTGGGGTTCGTACCAACAATTTTCATGTGGTTCCATCAATATTTCTCAGGAAAAAATCAACAACTTGACAAGCTCCTGCAAGCTAAGCCAGGTCCGGTAAACATTACTTCTCTTCAAGTGATTAAATTGACATCATTCACTATCATTATTCACTACCATTTTTCTCCCTTTGGTTTGTTCAGTAATTTGTAATTTGTCCACATTCACTCTTCATTCAACATATCTATATATACACACACAACGAAGAGAAAAACTCAGGTAATCAAAATACCAAAAATCATGGCTCCGTGGTATTAATTCAATGCATATGAGGGAAAAGAAATCATCTCTAAATTCCGTTATATTTATTGAAAACCTTGATTTACAATCGATTTCACAGAGTTGATAATTCTAATATTTTTAGTGATAGGAAATATAGAAGACAAATCTTGATTCAGATTACTAATTTCAATTGCAAAACATTGAAAACTGGGAATTATCACCCAGTTCATAATTCTAATAAAACAAAAGAAGTCATATTTTCATTAAAGTGTTGCCTTGATTGTGGTATGTCACAGATTATTAGTATTTTTTTAATGTTTCTTTCTGTACATATACTCTTGGAAAACTTATCAATAATGGTTTTTCTGTTCAGACAAAATGTTATCCAATTGCCAAGTGATTATTCAAAATCATCTTGCTCTCGCAGAAAGCTGTCTCTTCTCCATCACACATGGGAACGATCTCAGAACCTCCTCAAATAGTTTCAATCATTGGCTTTCGTTTTCAATTCTTATTTTACGATATGTTTGGAGTTCACATGACAAAAAAAACACTCAAATGGTCAGGGTTGAAACCTTTTTACCAGTATCCACCACTTTTAGACTTGTTCGGCCATGGCCAAAATGCTCCAAACCGCCAATGACGCTCTGCGAGAAATCATTGAAATGCAATAATCGGAATCCATTTGTAGATGGTGAAATGCAATAATAATTAGGTGACATCAGCGAGCAATTACGGGAAATCGGTTCCATAACTGAAGCCATCTGTTGGTCCGAATAGGTCCCAAACTTTACATTTAGGAGCATGCATTGTTGTAGGCTATGAATGTTGCGCTAACGAGTCTCGATCTCGTGATTTATTTGGGTGACCATCCATGGACAACATGGTGGAAACTCACGATCAACAACGCGATGGAAATAGACACTATCGCAGCAACACGGTGAAATCGATTGAGTTTTCTCAACTATCAGGTTGTCAACCGCAATAGCTATCATTTAATTGCTTCAAATCGGACCAACTCAACTGCAATCCTTTGGATTTTCTGGAGCGCCATCTTACCGTGGCAAGTTGAACCAATCCAACAGGCAATTTTTATTAAAAAAAATTGTGACTTTGGAAATACTACATTTTTATAATGTCAAATATATCACATTTTTATAATTGTTGGTCGTTAAGTCCATACTCCCATGCTGCAGAGTCGTAGATATAGGACTCGTGGAAACAGACACTATAGCAGTAATATGACGAAATCGATTGAATTTTCTCAACGGGCAGGTTTCCAACATAGTGTCACAACTATCTCCTTATTTACATTTACCATATAAAAAAAAAAAAATTATAATGTTTACGCGCAAACTAACCACAACATGGAATATATTTATTATACCATTATTTTATACACTCAGCAATTATTTACAATGCTTTGGGAATGACTTAGTCTATGGTACATGTAAGTTTGTTTTTATTTTGTTTACACTGTAAGAGTTTACTATGGATTTGGCACCTTTGACATCGCATCAATGAGTCTGTCACGATTGTAGAGACATTAATCTCCGGGGATACTTAATTAAGCTCTTGATGTGATAGCTAACTCGTTTAAACAATTAAAAATAATTAAAACAATCTCAAGGATTTAACCCTTACCATGCACTTAACATTGATTTGGGTTGAT
Organism: Pinus albicaulis; assembly: GCA_034641835.2. Taxonomy (NCBI): domain Eukaryota; kingdom Viridiplantae; phylum Streptophyta; class Pinopsida; order Pinales; family Pinaceae; genus Pinus; species Pinus albicaulis. The sequence goes on along the minus strand of CM076570.1, from coordinate 1,210,336,323 downwards.
TTGGGTTGTTTTTTATTTATTTGTTTGTCTTGTCGAATTTATTACACCAATTATTAGAAATCATGCATCAAAGATTGTGCTACGGCCTCCACCTATCGTAGCTATTTGGCTCCCTCACGTCTGTTGGATCAGCGTCTCTCACCATGAACGATGATCCGAGAAATTGAGACAGGTTAGGGTAACTATCCACCCCCAACCCCCCGCCATTGCTCCATTGTTGTTGCAGCTGGGTGGTGAGCTCAGCGCTACAACATGAAGACCCTACAGATTTGCTCCAACCATTACTCCACCATGAGAGCTCCACCATTCTCCTTCTTTCTTGGGTGGACAGTGAGGAAAATGAATGGTGAAAACCTTTGGCACTGTTGGTCTCACTCCTTAGATAAACCGGTGACTTAGCAAGTTTTTTTGCCTTCCAACTCGGTGGTTGGCTCTATGCTTTGTCCCATGGCTCTGTGGTTAGAAAATGATACTGTGTTTTCTCTAGAAAAATTCCACAAGCTTAGCTTTGTGGTAATGTTTACCAACTAATTCTTTGTTTTCTCCATTAACTCGCACATGTTTTAAGTCTGAACTTACAATGAGTTTTCTAGGTTTTGGGCTTTTAGTTTATCTAACTCTGCTTTTGTTTCTTTGGCTCGAAGCTAGCAAAGCTTGGCTTGGTGTAGTCTCGAGACACCTCCAATATGAAAAATTTCTAGCAGCTTCCTCTCGCCTTCTCTGGGGTAAGTACTGCTCTCGTCCTTGTCAACACTCTATCTATCCTCCACATACAGTGATATTCTTTCGTCCCTCTACTTATCTTGGAGGCAAGGATTTTTCCGGCTTTCGAGTGTTTGTGACTAAGTTCTAAGATTAATTTTGTTTTAACAAGGGTTTTTAGTTTTGGGTATGGACTACCTCCGAGTTTTGTCCCATTCCAATTCATATAAACGTATTTTTTATGGTTTTCCCAGAACTATGTTATGATGGTTTAATTCCCTGAACCACGCTACTTAATCTTCAATAAGTAGATTTTACTTGTACATATTTTTAGTAGTGCTTACTATGTTTGTTTACGCACTTTTTATAAAACATGAGCATTGTTAGCTTTACGCTGGTTAATCTAGCGAGTTATGTGGATTCCAATGATATTATTGCTTAATTTACACTACTATATTTCTTGTTTTTATAAGCATGGTTATTTTGTCTGTTAAAGACTCTGCTTATTCGAGTTTCTGTTTTCTAAATGTTATATTAGTTACATGAATTGATTAGCAAATCTAAATCTTTCCAAATGGAGCATTCTATTTAGATTTAATATGCTTCAATTCTTTCTAGTTGGACTCATAGTGTTTTCCCACTATTTGGCAAAGGTTCTGTCAGGACCAGAACCATGACCCTGTTATTGGGTTCTAGTTCTAAACCCACAATCGACTGGTTCTCCCCTTACCTTGCATGTATTTTCTGATAATTGGAAATTTTATCTAATTCTTCAATAGCTTTGAACAGTGCCCTATCTAGACTTATACGTGGTTCCAATCAGTAGCATGTTTTTTTCTTAATCAATACAGTGGCATGTATTTTCTCAAATCAATATAGTAATGTTTATTTTCACAAACCATTACAGTAGAAGAAATTTCATAAATTACTACAGTATCATGTATTTTTCATAAATTTATACAGTATCATGTATTATTCATAAATTTCTACAGTAGCACGTACATTTACAGTGTTTACTGCAATAGAATTTCGTTACTATTAATTCCAGAGAGAATGATAACAGGACATAATTTGTATTGTAGCTTTCCTTTTTAGAATATTTACATCTTGTATTTCCAGTTATCTTTCAGAATAAAATACATAGTTAATCTCCTGTCAATTCACGGTGCATAAAAGAAAACTAAATAATATAACTTCACATTTCTTCTCAGAACCACAAATTGCAACATTAAATGCAAAACATTGAGCAATAAATTCACGTGCACTTTTGTACCTACTTTAGAGTAACAGGTTTTCTCAGTAACTGTCAGTCCGCCCAACCTTGAGTGAGGCGATTACATCCTCTGATCCTCCCTTGCTCCTCACCAAATCTAAGGTAATTTTTTGAGATAGGAAGTCTGACCTCAGGATTGGAAAATCCAGTCTTGTTTTTCTAGAGTAATTTCCTGAGTTCCACTGGTACTCCCACTAGCTCTAGACAACTCAATAAAATCATTAATTGCTTAACCCTCTACCTGCTCTACATAGAACACCATTCCCTCCTAAGATTTTTCCATAAATCCTTTTTGGGAAGGTAACTGTCAGAACTGTCTCAACCACTTCTTGGGTTTCTTAAAATATTTTACCACACAGTTACTTCTACCTCTTACTCAGAGAAAATTATCATTTAAATAAATCTTTTAATTGAAAGTCATGTATTAATGTCACTAATGAATACATCATTTGTTACCTATTCTAAATGTGTGTCATAACATCTCATGTAACAACAAGTAAATAGTAAAAGAATAAAACAGGAGGTTACATCTTCCCCCGTTGAGATAAACAACATCTTCAGTATTAATAATTTTCTAAGAACATCTTCGGATAAGCCTCATATATAAATTTTCGTCTTCTCAAGTAGCCTCCTCCAAGCCAAAGTGCTTCCACTGCACTTTAACTTGGGGGATGACTCGCTTCCAGAGTGTTATTTCTCTCTGATATAGGATATGTTGGGGTTCTACCAGGACCACGCCGTCCGGTTCTACCTGCAAGCCGCAAGATTTTGAATTAGTTCAAATCGGAAATTAATATATGCAAATCGTACGTTTTTGTTGAGTTACATGTATACCTTGCCAATGTATGATGCCCTTGGGATCATGTACATAACGCTTTAATAAAGACACATGAAATACATTGTGCACTAATATATGACTTGGTAAAGTCAATCGATAGGCCACCGACCCTATCCTCTCTAAGACTTCAAAGGGTCCGCAATAGCGGGGGGCCAATTTGGCATAATAATTGCATCGTAAAGTTCTTTTCTTTGGTTTAATTCTCACACACACATGGTCCCCCACTTCAAATTACCGAAAGGTTATTTTTTTGTTTGCATAAATCCTTTGCCGGTCCTATGCCACCTTCAAGTTCTGCCTAATTTTATTGAATTCCCACTCCATATATTCCAACACATCCGGTCCAAGCATCATTTTGTTTTATTGGCTACTCCAGTTTATAAGAGTCCAACACTGTCTCCCATACTATGCTTCAAAATGGCTCATCTTAAGAGATTATTAATATCTGTTATTGTATGCAAATTCAACCAAATGTAGGTACTCCTCCCATTTATTTGGGTGTTGCATTACATACATGCACAACATTTCTTATAAAACTTGATTTACCCATTATGTTCGCCAATTCGTTTGTGGGTGGTAGGTAGTAATAAATTGTATTTGTGTTCCTAGTACACTAAATAGCATCTTCCAGAATACTGATGTAAACTTCACATTAGGATCTGAAATGATTGCTTGGGGTATACCATGCAATCTGAAAATTTCCTTCATAAAAATGTCAGCAATTTGCACTGTCTTATAGGTAGATTGAAGAGGAATAAAGTGTGCCACTTTGTTGAGTCTATCCACTACCACCATAATCAAATCAGTATGCTTTTTATTCCTAGGTAGTCCAGTGATAAAGTCAAGGGAAATGACTTCCCACTTCGATTCAGGCACTGGAATTGGTTGAAGCAATCATGCAGGATGCTGATGTTCAACCAAAATTTGCTGACACTCTAGACACTTGGTCAAATATTCTACTATGTCCCTTCATATTCCTGGCCAGGCATAGTCTTTTATGATTTTTGTTAACATATTTTGATATCCTGGATGATTGGCATCGGTTCTCCTGTGATACTCATCCATAATAATTCTTTTTAGACTATTCTGATTAGGAATATATATTTTCTTCCAAACAACTAGAAGTTGCTTCTCATTGAGTTCATACTCGGACTGCTTCCCCAGTTTTTCATCGTCTTTTACTTGCTGCCACAAGGTCTGATATTTTGGATCCTCCCTTACTGCCTCCATAATATGGTCTTGAAAATTAAATTCAATCTGGGTGAAATAAATTTTATATATGCCATGCAGTTTTCTTCTTAAGGAATTCGCCACCTTGCTCTCTTTTCCTTCACATGCTGAATACCAAAATCAAATTCACTAAGAAACACATTCTATCTAGCTTGGTAGGCATTCCAATCAGGCTGCTTAAAGTAGCTGGTTAGGCTACTATGATCGGTTCTCAGCACAAATATTTTTCCTAGCAGATAATGCCTCCATATCTGCAAGGCATTCATCACTGCCGTTAGCTCCAAGTCATAGGCTGAGTATCTCTGGGCGTGATCCTTCAACTTCCTAGACTCATAAGCTATGACTCTTCACTCTTGAGTCAACATTTCTCCTACGCCCTCCTTGCATGCATCAGTACATACTTCAAATTCTTTACTTGGATCTACTACCCTTAAGAGAGGAGAAGTAATTAGAAGCTCTTTTAATAGTTCAAAATTATTCTGACACTCTTGAGTCCATTTAAAAATCCCTACTTTCTTTTGCAAATAGTTAATAGGATAAGCTATTTTCGAGAAACCATTAACGAATCATCGGTAGTATCCAGTGAAACCCATAAATGAGCATATGTCTGCTACATTCTTTGGAACCCTCCATTTCATAATTGTATTTATATTTTCCAGGTCCATAGCTATCCCTTCAGCTTAAATCAGATGCCCCAAGTATTGTATCCGCTCCTTAAAGAAATCACATTTACTAAACTTGGCATAGAGCTGATGTTCTCTAAGCATTTTCAGCACAATGCGGAGATGTTCCTTATGGTCCTCCACATTCTTGGAGTAAATTAGTATGTCATCAATGAAAATTAACACGAATTTATCCAAATACGGGTGAAAGATTCCATGCATTAAGCTCATAAATGTTGTTGGTGCATTGGTTAACCCAAACGGTAACACCACAAACTCATAATGCCCATACCTGGTATGAAAAGTGGTCTTGCTTATATCTTCATCTTTGATACAGATCTGGTGATAGCCTGACCTTAAGTCAATTTTGGAGAATACTATAGTTCTGTTGTGAAGACAGCTCCAAAAATAGAAGAAAAGAGATATCAACGCCTTAGAAATAAGCCACTTCAAGGGGGAAACCTCCAATACATTACATGAATGAACAATTCTTGGATGATACAAATGAAAAAACCTCATTTCTATATATAGGAGTCCATGGGGCCACAATGTAATCCTAGTGGGCCCATAATGTAATCCTAGCCGACCTAACAATAATAATGTAAGGGCACAATAATAACAATATGGGGGTTACAGGGGTGCAATAATAACAATAAGGGGGGCTACACTAACATAATAAGGGACTACACATAGGGACTTAACATGCCCCTCTCCTTCAAACAAGTGTTGTTCTCAATGCTTGATTATTTCTTGATGCTTCTGTATAAAATTCTCATCCTCCCATGTGGAATCTTCTACAGGAAGGTTCTTCCACTTGCTAAGATACTTTGAAATTGATCGTACTTGTCGAGTTCTTGTTTCTGTGACTGCTTCAAAACTTCTTTCGATGTGATGTTGATCTTCCTGTTGTATCATTAGATTCTGCACCAAAGTTAGGTTATCGTTTGAGAGTTGGAGAACTTGTTGTTGATGCTCGATCTGATCTTCCGCTAACTTATCATTTATATTAGCTATTATTTTATACTTCAAACCATCCAACTTAGCCTCCATATCTACTTTTAAACCATCTAAGTCATCTTCAGTTTATCTTCATAAGATTGAAATTTGTTGCACTTGGTACCGTAATTTTGATATCTTATACTGAAATTATTCCTCTTCATGTGTCATAGTATAGCTTCTTGAGGGCTTAATGGGTATGGGATTATTTTTTGGAGGCATTATATAACCCAATACTGATAAAAATTATAAAATATTCCCTTGTAATCACTTCAAACTTCATTTTCAAACAAACGTTATGCAATTCAGAAAAACAAATACACACCTTTTACTTTCTTTTGAGGTGCTTGATATTCAAATTGACTTATCTCTATACTTGCAGATCCTAAATATCTAAAATTCAGCCCTATAATAGTCCTCTGAAGCTTCTTCCAAATGCCACAGGTCTGACTTGATTTGGATTCTTCAAGACAAAGTTATGTTCAATCTCCCACAATGACCTAATTATGGACTGGTTTAGTAGAGCGAAATTGTATGACTTGCCACGTGTCACTGTTTCCTCCTTTGGCTCTGAAATTTATAGAAAAGAAACTATAGTTTTTGTACTTGCGGTCAATTTTTCCAACATTCCAATCTGATGCTCAGAGAGAGAGAGAGTTATGAAGATTTTCCCAAGATAACCTCTTTGAGATGAAATTCGGGAGCCTGAAAATGACCTAACTTCCATAGATCATATCTCCACAAATATTGTGAAACAAGCTCTGAAATTTTGTGACGATGTTCCTCAGGATTTCAGCTTTGCTCTCTAAAAATTTCCACTTCTGAAACTTTGTAGAAAACAATTTATAATGCAAATTCCACGATGACCTGTTTAGGTAAAATTCAGGAGCCTACAAAAAGCCCTAACTTCCATAGGTCATACCTCAGAAAATATTGCGAACCAAGCTCTGAAATTTTGCAACAATGTTCCTCAAGATTTTGGCTTCACACTTTAAAAAATTTCATCTTTTAAAGCTTCGTAGAAAAAAAGTTATAGCGAAAATGCCACGATGAACGATTTGGAGCAGCGAAAACCCTAGAATCCAAAGCTCTGATACCAAATGTTGTGAAACCAGCTCCAAAAATAGAAGAAAAGAGATATTAACGCCTTAGAAATAAGCCACTTTGAGGGGGAAACCTCCAATACATTACATGAATGAACAATTATTGGATGATACAAATGACAAAACCTCCTTTCTATATATAGGAGTCCATGGGGCCACAATGTAATCCTAGTGGGGCCATAATGTAATCCTAGCCAACCTAACAATAATAATGTAAGGGCACAATAATAAAAATATGGGGGTTACAGGGGTGCAACAAGAACAATAAGGGGGCTACACTAACATAATAAGGGACTACAATATTAATATAGGGACTTAACAAGCTCCTTTGACTTGGTCAAACAAATCATCAATGCATGGTAGAGGGTACTTTTTTTTAAGAGTCAGCTTGTTGAGCTAATGATAATACATGCACGTATGCATAATACCATATTTCTTCCTTACGAACAACACCAGTGCTCCCCATGGAGACACACTTGGCCAAATATCGCCTTTATCCATCAATTCCTGCAATTGCATCTTTAACTCTGTTAAATCTGATACACTCATTATGTATGGAGTTCGGGACACAGGTGCTGCCCCAGGTATTAATTCAATAGTAAAATCTATATATATTTTTGGTGGTAGCCCTAGAATCTCCTCAGGGAAAACATCTTGGAATTCTTGTACAATAGGAATATTTTCCAACATAATAGTATTATCTTTTGTGTTGCTGCATCCAACTTGAATTGCATAAATCTGGCAATCCTTCCTTATACATTTACTTAGCTGGGATGCAGTAATGGGTCGCAACTGCAAAGGCTTTTTGATTCCCTACAGTTCCTGTCTTGTTCCATCATTTGAATTAAAATGTATGAACTTATTCTTACAGTCCACTAAGGACCAATGTCTCTCCATCCAATCCATCCCCAATAACATATCATAAGATCCTAGTGGTAGAACATTTATTTCCACAGTTATGCGCTGGTCCCCAATACTTAATTCATAATTGGGTACCTTAGTATGACCCGCCTTCTAGTCCCTGTAGCTAGCTGAACCAGCCATGGATTTTTAAATTTTTGTTCCTAAAACTTACTACGTTCAACTACATGAGGGTGTACGTAGCTCAAGCTGGCACGAGGATCAACTAAAATAAAAAAAACTCGGGTTTGAATCTTACCTTCTAATTCTTTCATGGTCGGCTGGTAATCTGCTTGTCGATCCTCTAGTTTTGTGTTGATTCTACGTATGTTTCGAGCTACATCCCCCACTTTTGATGCTTCTTACAGATTTTTTGCCACCTCATTCCTCCCTCAATGTGGGAAGTTTTTGAAGTAATGTGTTTCTCCACATCCTCAGCATTGCAATAAAGGTTTCTAGGGTTGCCCAATATCGGGTCTATTAGAAGCTTCATTTGGCCTTTCCTCCCTAGTTCACTTTGTTCTGGTTTGAATTTTTCCATTATGTTTACTGATTAGATGTCTTACAACATTCTTGAAATTGCTTGATCTGTTATTTTTGTTATTGGTAAAACTTTTATACCCTTTTCGAGGTGGCTAAATTTTCCCAACTTCTCTCTTCGCTTTGGACTATTGATAGCACATTCGTGCTTTCCTAATCGTTTCATCCATGGTTTTTGGATTCACAAATTCAATTCTTTCTTTCATATAAATTGGCAAACTACTCAAAAAATGCCGCACTTTGGCTTTTCATCACGCAGGTAAGTTACATATCTTAATAGAGAAGTGAATTTTGTAATAAATTCATCGAGTCATTTGGCCCAGTTTTAGATTGTGAAATTCTCACGATCTATCATCGTAAAAACGTTCCGTTAGGTACTTATCTTTAAAATACTGCTAAAACTCATCCCAAGTTACATTTTGATCCTCCACTCATCGTACATTATTCACTTCCTCCCACCATAGTGTTGCCTTCTTCCGCAGTTGGTAAATGGCTAAGTGAGCTCTGAGTTTGTTGTTATACTCATACACTTGGAAGTACTTATTCATATTTATTATCCAAGCTTCTGCCATTTCCTCCACCTCTCCATCAAAGGTAGGGGGTTTGATCTTTCGAAATTCTTCCTACAATTTTACTTTCTGCTTTTTTAGCTCTTGCTCTTCCATGACATTTCCAAATTTTTCCTCATATATGTTCGACTTTTATGGCTTCTTGGTGTTCGATTGTCTTCGACATGATCATGTATTTCTTGCCATTGTTCTTTGTTTTTCAGAGTGTTCTCTCAGGGCTAGGTTGTCCACTGGGAGTATTTTTTCTGTTCAACAGACTCTTCAATATCCTCTCTTGTTCTCTCATCAACATTTCTTTGTCACTGTGAACTTTAAGCTTTTCTGTTTGTAACTTTTTTACAGTATCCAACAACTTATTTGTTTGTCGTTGTTGTTCTTCCAGCATTCTGCTTGTCTGTTGATGTTGGTCCACACTTAGCTGCACCCACATTTCGAGATTGACCTTAAGATTGGTCACAGGATGGGTCTCTCCCATGCCTGTGGGTGGGTGTTGACTTTATCCTCTTCTCATGGTAGATTATGAAAACTTGTTCCTGTACTTAACACAATATTGAATAATTAATTTTAATAAATTTCATAAGAGAAAAAAAACATAGTATGGCTTTGGCCCATTTGGCCCTAGTTTATAACTTATGCTCTGATACCACTTGTCACAACTATCTTCTTACTCATTTACATTTACCATATAAAAAAAAAATTATAATGTTTACGTGCAGACTAACCACAATCTGGAATATATTTATTATGGTTCATATAAGATGGTTTTTATTTTGTTTACACTATAAGAATTTACCATGGATTTGGCACCTTTGACATCGCATCAATGAATCTGTTAGGATTATACAAGCATTAATCTCCAGGGATACTTAATTAAGCTCTTCATGTGATTTCCAACTCATTTAAACAATTAAAAAAAAATAAAACAATCCCAAGGATTTATCCCGTACCATGCACTTCACATTGATTTGGCAATTCGTTGGTTTTTATTTATTTATTTGTCATGTTGAATTCATTACACCAGCGATTATAAATCACGCATCAAAGTTTGTGCTATGGCCTCCATCTGTCGTAGCTATCTTACTCCCTCACATCCATTGGATCGGCATCTCTCACCATCAACGTTGATCCGAGCAAATGAGGTTGGTTAGGGTAACTACCGACCCCCAACCCCCCACCATTTCTCCATTATTGTTTCTGTTGGGTGGTGAGCTTGGATTTGCAACCCGAAGACCCTTCATATTTTCTTCACCCATTCCTCCGCCATGAAAGCTTTTTCGGTGTTAAATAATTGTGATTTTTAGTTTCTATGTCCATCTCCTTCTTCCTTAGGTGGAAAATGACGAAAATGAATGGTGAAAACCTTCAGCGTCGTTGGTCTAACTCCGCAGATCAACCCGTGCCTTTGCAAGTTTTTTTGCCTTTCAACTCGGTGGTTGGCTGCATGCTTGCTCCCATGGCTCCGTGGTTAGAACTGGACACTGTGTTTTATCCAGCAAAATTCCACAAACTTAGCTTTGTGGTAATGTTTACCAACTAATTATTTGTTTTCTCCATTAACTCGCACATGTTTTAAGTCTGAACTTACCATGAGTTTTTTGGGTTTTCGGTTTTTCGTTTATCTAACTCTACATTTGTTTCTTTGGTTGGAAGCTGGCAATGCTTGACTTAGTGGGATCTCGAGACAACTCTGGGGTAATTACTTCTCTCGTCCTTGTCAATGCTCTATCTATCCTCCACATGAAGTAATATTCTTCCATTCCTTTGCTTATCTTGCAGGCAACGATTTTTTCGGCTTCCAAGTGTTTGTGACTCAGTTCTAAGATTAGTTTTGTTTTAATGAAGGATTTTAGTTTTTGCTATGGACTACCTTCAGGCTCTGTCCCGTTCCAATTCATATAAACATACTTGTTTACAGTTTTCCTAGAACTATGCTATGAGGTTTTAATTCCTCGAACCACGCTACTTAATCTTCAATAAGTAGATTTTACTTGTACATATTTTTAGTAGTGCTTATTATGTCCATTTAGGCACTGTTTATAAGACATGAGCACTGTTAGCTTTACGTTGGTCAATCTGACTAGTTTTGTGGATTCCAATGATATTATTTCTTAATTTACTTATGTGGATTCCAATGATATTATTTCTTAATTTACACTACTATATTTCCTGTTTTTATAAGCATGGTTATTCTGTCCGTTAAAGAGTCTTATTATTCCAATTTCTGTTTTCTAAATGTTATACTAATTACATGAATTGATTACCAATTCTAACTCTTCCAAATGGAGCATTCTATTTATATTTAATATGCTTTAATTCTTTCTAGTTGGACTTGCATTGTTTTTCCACTATTCGCAAAGGTTCTATCGGGACCAGAGCCATGACATTTTTATTGCGTTTCGGTTCTAAACTCACAACACACCGGTTCTCCCCTTGACTTCTGTGTATTTTCTGCTAACTGGAAAGTTTATCTAGTTCTTCAATAGCTTTGAATAGTGCCCTATCTGGACTTATACATGGTTCCAAACAGTAGCATGTTGTTTTCTTAATCAATACAGTGACATGTATTTTCTCAAATCAATACAGTAATTTTTATTTTCACAAATCATTACAGTAGTAGGAATTTCATAAATTACTATAGTATTATGTATTATTCATAAATTTATACAGTAGCACGTATATTTACAATATTTACTGCAATAGCATTCGTTAGTATTAATTCCACATAGAATAATAATAGTGAATAATTTCTACTATAGCTTTCCGTTTTAGAATACTTACATCTTGTATTTCCACTTATATTTCAGAACGAAATACATAGTTAATCTCCTATCCATTCACGGTGCATAAAATAAAACTCAATAAATAAAACTTCCCATTTCTTCTCAGAACCACAAATTACAACAGTAAATGCAAAACATTGAACAGTAAATTCAGGTGCACTTTTGTACTTACTTTAGAGTAACAAGTTTTCTCAGTAACTGTCGGTCCACCGAACCTTGAATGAGGCGATTCCGTCCTCCACTCTCCCTTGCCCCTCACCAGATTTGAGGTAATTTTCCAAGACAGAAAGTTTGACCTTAGGATTGAAAAATCCAGTCTTGTTTCTCTAAGGTAATTTTCTGAGTTCCACTGGTACTCCCATACAAGCATTAGTTTTTTAGCCCTCTACTTTCTCTACATAGAACCTCATTCCCTCCTAGAATTTTTCATTAAATTTTTTTTGGGAAAGTAACTCTCATCACTGTTTCAACCTCTTCCTAAATTTCTTGAAATATTTTAAATAAAAGTCATATATTAATCTAGCTAACTAATGCATCATTAGTTACCCATTGTAAATGTGTGTCATATCAACTAATGTAACAATAAGTAAATAGTAAAAAAATAAAACAAAAAGTTAGACATAGTTACCAAATTCACCCAGATTGAAAAAATCAAAAAATTGAACATGTACAATTGGAATGGCAAAGTATTTAGTGAAATTCGATTCCGTTGGATTCAATTCTTCTAAGTGTTTCCAATTAAGGAACTTACTCAAACACAATAATACTTGTAACGTAAGAGGGTGAAATTCGATTCAGTTCGATTCAATTCTTCCCAATGTTTCCCATTGAGGAAATTGCTCAAACACAATAACACTTGTAACGTGAGTGTTCAGCGTAATTGGCATAAATTAATACCCGTGTTCTACCTAATACTCGTAAATTAATGCCCGTAAAGTAAAGAATACTTGTTCATAACAATGTTTTAATTAATACTCGAAATAAAGTTAGGAGTGCTCGAGAGCCTCGCTAATAACAGTGTTTTAATTAATACTCAAAAGAAAGAAAGAGTCGGTCTGGAATTTTTGGTATGAGATGAAACCGTTTGGTACCTATGAAGGATGGCTCTATTCAAGATTTATGGGAAAGAATGTTAAAGCTTCAATAAATATAACACATATAGATATTTGTGTGTATTTAATTTTTAAGGAAAGGAAACATAAACGTTTGTCATATTGGAAATTTTTTAATTTTTGTTCAGATAAATTTTAAATTTAGAAGGGAACAAAAACAATGAGAAAATTGGATTTTATTTTTTTATTTATTTATTTATTTATTTTATATATTTAAACAAATTTTAATTAATAAATTGGAACAATGATTTTTGTTTTTATTTACTACATAAGAATTTTGAAAGAAAAAATGTTTTGAAATAAAAAAAACATATCAAATTTACTTTTTGGAGGGAAGAAATATAATTTAAATAAATTCTAATTAATAAATTAGAACAGTGATTTTTGTATTTATTTACTAAATAAGAATTTTGAAAGAAAAAGAGTTTTGTAACAAAAAAGACATATCAAATTTACTTCTTGGAGGGAAGAAAAAATATAATGTTTTTGAATTTTATTTACAATATTATTATATTTTCTAAAATATTAGAAATTATTCAAAATTTAAAATAAATTTGAAATTTTTTTATCATATATACTTAAATATTAAAATATATATTATCAAAATTGAAAAAAAAAAAAATTAATATTCCATTTTTAATCATATCTCATCGAATTCAAATTTAGTAACTATGATTTCCAACCACAACGGCTATCATTTAATTATTTCAAATCGATCCAATTCAACTGCAATCAGCTATCTTTTAATTATTTCCAATCGATCCAACTCAACTCCAATCTTTTTGGATTCTCTAGAGCACCACTTTACAACGACAACTGGAATTTATTTCAAATCGATCCAACTCAACTGCAATCCTTTGGATTTTCCAGAGCACCACGTTACGACGACAACTGGAAATCGACCCACGACTCAACTTTCCTTAAAACTAATTAAAATAACATTTACAGTTTTTTGGCCATGGCTCCATGCTCCGTGATATACGACTATTCGCCCAGCCATCCAATATTCGTAAAAAAATATTCAGCAAACTTGTTTCCAATATAGAAAAGGCTTAAGTTAATTTAATTTATCCAAGGAAATACGGGATGGACGAAAATGCGAAAAGAGAGTTTCACGAAAATGCCAAATGAGAATTTTACCAATCAAATCATATAGTTATTGGCTAGTTACTCCTCATCCTACCTAGTTACTCCTCTCCGTACTGAGAAGGTTGAATAAACCACCACACTGTAATTGTGGTGAGGATTCTTATTTATAATTAAAGAGAGATAATTACATACTAATTTCATATCAATTAGCAGAGAAATTTACATAATTTACTCCTAGAATTAAGGGAGAGTGTTGTCATGAATTTCAGGCCTTAATTTCTGTATGGCAGGCCTTAATTTTTGTATGGCAAGCCTTTGATGAAGGCAAATTATCCTCAACACCCCCCCGCAAGCTGAGCGTCGGATTGGAATGAACGTGAAGCTTGGATCGGAAAAATTCAAAAAGGGGTCGAGGAACACTTTTTGTGAAGATGTCGGCAACCTGTAGATGAGAGGGCACATATTGTGTGTGAAGTTTGCCAGCGACAACAAGTTCGCGAAGAAAATGATAGTCTAATGCAACATGCTTGGCTCGCTTGTGAGAAACTAGATTGGAGCTCAAAAAAATAGCACTCTTGTTGTCGCATAAGAGAAGAGGCCGTTGTGGAATGAGAACCTGGAGGTCACGAAGGAGATGCGTAAGCCAAATAAGTTCGGCAGCAGTGTTTGCAAGAGCACGATATTCAGATTCACAACTGGAATGAGATACAGTAGGTTGCTTCTTAGCACTCCAAGAGACCAAACTGTCACCAAGATAAATAGAGTAGCCAGAGGTAGAGCGACGAGTGTCTGGACAACCTGCCCAGTCAGCATTAGAGTAAGCAACTAGAGCACCAGGAGTAGCAGATGAGCGAAATGTAAGGCCAAAATGGAGGGTGCCCTTGACATAGCAAAGAATACGCTTAACAGCAAGAAAGTGATCTTCAGTTGGAGCATGCAAAGATTGACTAACAGAGTTGACAGCATGAGCAATGTCTGGGCGCGTGATGGTCAAGTATTGTAGTGCTCCAACGAGAGACCTGTAAAGAGTGGGATCAGAAAACAAAGGGCCATCAGCAGACAAGTGTTGGGAGACAACCATGGGAGTATGGACAGGTTTACTGTCAAGTAACTGAGCGCGAGTAAGAATATTCCGTGCATATTTCAGTTGACTGAGAAAGAGACCATCTGCAGTTGGCGAAGCTTCAAGGCCAAGAAAGTAACTAAGAGGACCCAAATCTTTAGTGGCGAACACAGAATTGAGTTTACAAATAAAGCTGTCAAGAAGAGAGGTGTTGTTGCCAGTAACAATAATGTCATCAACATAAAGAAGCAAATAGATAATGTCAGATTGCTTATGAAAGACAAATAGAGAAGGGTCAGCGCGGCTGCAATAGAAACCAAGTTGAATAAGAAAAGAGCTGAAGCGCTGGAACCATGCACGAGGAGCTTGCTTGAGACCATATAGAGCTTTCTTTAACAGACATACATGATTAGGAAAGTGCGGATCAATGTACCCAGGCGGATGTTCCATATAAACATTTTCAGTGAGAGTGCCATTGAGGAACGCATTCTTGACGTCAAGTTGACGAATAGGCCACTTGTTGGTAATAGCAAGAGAAAGCACAACACGGACAGTAGTGGCCTTGATAACAGGACTAAAGGTGTCGATGTAATCAAGACCAGGTACCTGGGTATAGCCTTTGGCAACAAGGCGAGCTTTGAATCGCTCAATGGATCCATCAGGAAGATATTTGGTCTGGAACACCCATTTGGAGCCAACAATATTGGTGTTTGCAGGTCGAGGAACCAAAATCCAGGTGCGATTATTTTGCAGAGCGTGAACTTCTTCATCCATGGCAGCAAGCCAGGCAGGATTCTTAGCAGCAGATTTGAATCCTTTAGGTTCAGTGGAGGCAAGAAGAGTAGAAAGAAGTCCAGATGAGCCCAAGACACCAAGGTTTGCTAGATGACGAGTTTTGAAAATACCAGCTTTAGCTCGTGTGATCATAGGGTGAGACCCTAGCGAAATTGTTGGCGCAGGAACATGAGGAGCGATCCGTGCCTCAGTGGGAGGTGGACTAGAAGCTGGTGGTGATGAAGAGGGATCTGCAAAGGAATCAGTAGCCTGCAAAGATTCTTCCATTGGATCAGTACAGATAGCACATGGGTTAAATCCGGATTAAGTAATATGCGGAGAATGTGATGCAGGGGATGACGGAGGAGGGTCAGTATGTAAAATACGAGGTTCCAGAAAGTGGGAAAATTGTAGAGAAGAAAGGGGCTGAGCATGAGAGGTATCGATGAAAGGGAAATGATTTTCATCAAATTGAGCGTGTCGGGTGATATAGAGCCGAGAGGTGACGGGGTCAAGGCAACGAAACCCTTTATAAGAGGGACTGTAACCCAAAAAAATGCAGGGAATGCTGCGTGGGGAAAATTTGTTAGGCATATAAGCACGTAAACAAGGATAAACACGACAACCAAAGGGATGGAAATTTTCATAATTTGGAGAAGAACCATATAAAAGTTCAAACGGTGACTTACCTCCAAGAAGCGGTGTTGGCAACCGATTGATGATGTAAGCTACAGTGCTAAAAGCGTCAACCCAGAAGCGAGGAGAAAGGTGAGAGTGAAAAAGAAGGGCTAGGCCAGTCTCGGTCACGTGGCAGTGTTTGCGTTCAGCACGACCATTTTGGGTAGGTGTATAGGGACAGGAAAGCTGATGGTGAATGCTGGTTGTACGAAGATGAGTATGAAAGCTAGTGCTAGTGAATTCACCTCCACCATCACTTTGAAAAATTTTAATGCGAGCAGAATATTGAGTTTCCACAAATTTTTGAAATCGAGTGAAAACATTATAAAAGTCAGATTTGAATTTTAAAGGATAAAGCCAAGTGAATCGTGAATAATCAACAATGAAAATAACATAATAGACAAACCCCAAATTGGATTTGACAGGGGAAGGGCCCCATAAGTCGCAATGAATAAGATCTAATACATGAGACGACCTATGTTCAATACGTGAATAAGGCAAGCGATGATTTTTTGCAAGTTGACAGGTACTGCATAATGTGGGAGAGAGCGATGAAGACGTAAGATAAAGAAGTCCTTGTTTATTTAAATGCGAAATAACAGAGTGATTTACATGTCCAAGGCAAGCATGCCATAAATCATAGGAAGCATGTAAAGATTTATTTTTAAGGACAGAAAAGAAAGCAGAGTTGCTATGCTCCAGCACATATAGGGGTTGCCATCTCTCTTACCGGTTTCTACCACCTTTCCCGTTTGAAGATTTTGAATAGAGAAAAGATTATTAGTAAAAGTAACAGATAAGGGAAAATGAGAGGTTAATTTACTAATTGACAGAAGATTTTTGGTGAGATGGGGAACAACCAAGACATCTAATAAATGAATATTTGGAGCAGGAGAGAGGGTACCAGTATGTGTAATGGGTAAGGAGGCACCATTTCCCACAATTACAGAATCCTTACCATTGTACTGAGTGGACTGGTCCAAGTGAGATGGGTCATTAGACATATGGGCTGAAGCTCCAGTGTCCAAGAACCAATCAGAGACCGCTGCATCATTGAGAGAACAGGAACTAGTGACGGCTTCAGCAAGATGAGCAGTTGACTCACTGCGGACATACATCTGACTGCAGCGATCAGCATAATGGCCATCAAGGCGGTAGATTTGGCAGCGGGGAGGGCGACGTCTTGGACCAGAGGAATGACGACCACGATTTGCAAAGTTACCACGACCACGATTTGCAGGGGTTTGGCCACGGAAGTTGCGGAAGGAGCTGCGCTGGGTTGACCGTTCAGGAACACGACTGGTAGCTGTGAACGCGGCAGCAGGAGGAGCAGTGGGCTCGAGTGACTTTTGGAAAATCTCAAAGCTCTCAGCTTTGGAAACTAGGTCGACAAAGCTGGGAAGAGGCGTGAGTGCCATCTGCGCAGTGGAGAAGTTGGAGAAATCAGTGCCGAGGCCGCGGAGAAACCAGTGCACCTTATCAGTGCCATCAACGGGCCGACCAATTGCATGAAGGTGATCGCAGAGGGCTTTGAACACACGAGCATAGTCAGCAACAGATTTGGTGCCGCGTTTCATCAGCTGAAGTTCTTCCTTGAGATGGATTTTGCGGGCCTTCGAACGGTGGTTGAAGGTGTTCTCCAGAGCAAGCCAAACCTCACGTGCAGTAGAGAGGCCAACAACCTTTTCCAGGGCTTCCTCGGTGAGGGAGGAACGAAGAAGGCAGAGAAGACGTTGATCTGCAGATTTCCACTCTAGGTGCTTGTCATTGGGTGTCTGAGAAGTAGCAGGATTAAATTGAGGGGGCGGTACGATGGTGCCATCAACATAACCCAACAAATTCTGACTCTCAAGAAGAGGAAGAATTTGACTCTTCCAAAGGAGATAATTGGCGGAGGAAAGTTTAATGGTGATCATATGAATTAAGGTGTTGAAAGGAAGAAGGGAGGTTTCGGTAGCCATGGGGAGGAAAGGATAGAACAACAAAAAAAACTCGCAGAAGGAAGCAAGAAACAAGCTGCAAACCACTACCTAAAACTTCAGATTGAACGCTCCTTGTTCTTGCAAGCTCAGTCAGCTCCGAACACACGTCAACAGTAGCTCAATAGCTCTCGTATGGCAGCTGTCTTCTTTCTCCACACTTGACCACCGATCAACCTTCAGATTGCACACAAACAGAACCTGAAATCTGATACCATGAGAAGGTTGAATAAACCACCACACTGTAATTGTGGTGAGGATTCTTATTTATAATTAAAGAGAGATAATTACATACTAATTTCATATCAATTAGCAGAGAAATTTACATAATTTACTCCTAGAATTAAGGGACAGTGCTGTCATGAATGTTAGGCCTTAATTTCTGTATGGCAGGCCTTTGATGAAGGAAAATTATCCTCAACACGTACAAATAAATATCTTATTTAGGAAAAGAGATTTAAGGGGTACAGAGGAACTTGAGGAAATCAGGAAATAGAAGAAGAGAATTTTAGATGATATTGCTATAGAGAAATTTTTGAGTTGGTTATGGTTAATGAAATTTCAACATATTTTTGTAGGTTTGTTGTGATAGTTTCTAGAAAAAAATTCTTGAACTGGTTATGATCAGTGAAATTCTGTGTAAATCTAGTTTGGTCTTTGTCCAAAAAATGATTGTCCCGGAGGGATATTAACATAATGTTACGGTACTCATTAGTTAGGAGGAGAATTCTTCCCTTACCTTGTGACTACCCATGGAAACCTAATAGATCTGAAACATATAAGTACCTCTATGTGATTCTATATAAATACCTTTGTGTGATTCCAGTTAATGGTTTTTGTTTCTGTGAATTGGTTTTTTTAAATGGTGTGGTGTTGTAAACTATTGTAAATTGTTTATGTAAATGGCGTGGTGTTGTAAATTATTGTAAATTGCTTATGTTATTAATTTCTTTCAAATAAAAAATGTTTTTATGGAAGAACCAAAATTTTAATTGAATACAGAGTTTATAACCAATAATCATGTGAGGAAATTAATATAATGAAGTATTAATATTTTGGTTCCAAATAAGGTTATTATTAGCATAATCATATTTATCAATGTGATTGATATATCTGGATAGTTGTATATGAAGCACATATACAACCACATTAGTATGTCTATAGAAATTTATCAATCACATTAATCATTATTAGGGTTACAGTGTTAATGTGGATATTAGATACTGATTATTTTGTGTGTATATATGTAAATAATAACAAAATTAATATAATTTTATAATAGTACTAATAATTATTATTTATCTCTCACCATCATTAGTATACATTTATTAACCTATTAAATTTATAAATAAATTAATGTGATGTTGACATTAATCACATCAATATAAATATTTATAACTAATAATTAAAATTAATATAAATATTAATATTAAAAATTAAAAATTATAATATTATAGATTAATTATTATAAATTATTAGTAACTCATAGTTAATAGTTAATAATTATTATTAATTATCAATGATTATAATTATTAACGATTATTTGTAATTAGTAATAATAAATAATTATCATGATTATTATTCGTAAAAGAGATAAAAATTATAAACAAAATGGATTGATACTATAAGCTCAAAGGATAAATATTATAAACCCCAAGCAATATTCATATTAAAAAACAAAGATATTAAAAACACAAGAGATTAATATTAAAAGCTTATGAGATTAAAAAACCCAACTGATTAACATTAAAAACTCGAGGGATTAATAAACCAAAGGAATTATGATTATTATAATCACTAAAGTGAACATTAAATCCTAATATTAATACTATAAACCTTAATATCAACATTATAAACTTATCTTATTAATAAACCCAAAGGATTAATATTAAAAACCTAAGGAAATATAATTAAGCCTTAATATTAATATAAATCTAAGGAACTTAAACCTTAACATTAATAATCCCAAGAGATTAATATTATAAACCCAATGGATTATAAGCTAAATGGATTTATATTAAACCTTAACATTAACGTTATAAAACATAGGCTTAATATTAAAGAGTAGGAATATAAACTCTATGACTAATATTATAAACCCTAGGAACAATATTATAAACCGAGGGGATTACTAAACCCATTGGATTAATATAAAAACCATAGAGAATATAACCCTAAGATTAATATTAA
Organism: Pinus albicaulis; assembly: GCA_034641835.2. Classification (NCBI taxonomy): domain Eukaryota; kingdom Viridiplantae; phylum Streptophyta; class Pinopsida; order Pinales; family Pinaceae; genus Pinus; species Pinus albicaulis. Next base: position 1,210,315,845 of record CM076570.1, on the reverse strand, counting down.
GCTCTAGGAATACAAACCCTAATATTAATAATATGAACCTTAAGATTCATATCATAAACACAAAATATTAATGCTATAAATCCAAGGAATTAATAAACCTAAAGGACTAACATTATAAACTAAGGGGAATAATTTTAAACCCAACAGATTAATATTATAGACCTAAAGGATTGATAAAACCAAGGGATTCATATTGATCCCTAAGACTAATATTATAAACCCTAGTATTAAAATTTATAAATGAATATTAAACTTTAATATTATAAATTGAATATTAAAAGGCCACAATATTATAAACCTTGTATTAAACCCAAGTTTTGTAATGTAACAATGCAACATTGAATAAATTACAATGTAATGTAACATTGTGATAATGATTGTTAGATTTATTTTCATATTGAGACAATGTTTGTCACAATGTGATGTTAGATACATTTTGGAAACATTCCAATGTTACAATATTAAACCGTTGATATTATAAGCCCAAGGGACTAATAAACCCAAAGTTTTAATACTAAAAACACAAACGATATTAAACCCAAGGGATTAATATTATAAACCCATGGATATTGACCCTAAGAAAAATATAACAAACCATAAAATAAACATTATACCTTAATATTCATATCATGAACCTTACGATTAATATTATATAAAAAATTGATTAACATTAAAAACCCATGGAAATAACATTAAACCATAGGAATATAAACCCTAAAATTAATAAACCCAAGGGATCAAGATCTTAAACACTAGGATCAATATTAATCCCTATGAATATAAACCCTATGATTAAGATTATAATCCCAATGGATTATAAACCCAAGGAATTTATATAAAACCCTAGGATTAATATTATAAACTGTATAAATAATATTATTCCCTATGAATCTGAAACCTTAGATTAATAAAGCGAAGAGATTAATATTATAAATACAATGCACAAACAAAAACAAGGAATTAATAAAAAAAACCTCAAAAACCAAAATGATTAATATTGTAAACCAAAGGTATATAAACTCTAAGATAAATGTTATAAAATGCAAGACAAACATGGTTGACCATGGTTGATTTTCATATTGAGACAATATTTGCCACAATGTTATGTTGGGCAATGGTTGACCATGATTTCTTTTCATATTGAGAGAACCTTTGTCACAATGTGACGTTAGACCATAGTTAACCATGGTTGACCCAAAGTATCACTGAAACCAAAGGATTATAAACCCAAGATATTATTATACACATTGGAATAATATTAAAACTTTGAGGGAATATAAACATAAGGGAATAATAATAGACCCTAAGATTAATATTAAACCCTAAAAATATAAACCCTAATATTAATATTATGAAGCCTAGGATTAATATTATAAACCCAAGAGATTAATGTGATAAATCCAAAGAATTAATAAACCTAAGGGATTAATATTATAAAATAAATAAATTATAAACCATATTATATGATTATACATATTAGGTATTAATATCATAAACCCAAGATATTATTAAACCCAAGAGACTACAAAACTTACACTAAAAATACTAATATTAAGCCCACTATAAATATTACATTACGAGATATCAGATATTATAAATATACTATATTATAAACTACACTATATTAATATAATATACTATATTATAAACTACACTATATTAATATTTTTAGTTCCCTACACATCCTAAACTATACTATACTAATATCGTTAACTCTTGGGTTGATAATATTGTTAACCATAATGTTAAGAATATTATACTATACTATATTATAAATATTATAATAAATCTAATACTATAAATAAAAATATTAAACCCATTATTATAAACACTAAAATAAACCCAATATTATGAACCAAAATATTATAATACCCAATGTTATAAACTATATATATTAACACAATATTATAAACCAAAATATTAAACCTACTTATAAACCATATTATTACAACCTATATTACAACAATGCATATTAAGCTATAATATAAATCATAATATTAAAACCAAATATTATAGACCCCAAATATATTAAACACTCAATATTATAAACTCTAATATTGAACCCAAATAATATAAACCCCAATATTATACCCAAATATTAAAAACCTTTATCGACGGTCAATTCGATCAGCCATGGCAATAAGAGGTAGTATAGAAGATGCCTGATCTTCAAACTATCCTAACAAAGGATTTGGCATGTGGTACTCAAGGTCATAGCACTCCCCAATCGGGCTGCAATATACTTGGAATGGTGAGCGCATTACATCGAACAGTGCCACACAATGGAGCTCAGTCCGAACGTGTTGATGTGGAAGGTGTACGCCGACGTGGTGGAGGGTACATGGGTTGTGTATGCCTACCATGTGGTGGGTGGATGCAACCACCTAGAGGAGTTGATCGAAGGGACATCCAACATGCACCATTTTAAATGAACCGCGTTTTCCGAAGCCTCCAAATGGATCGACCAACTAGGCTGTTAGTCACGTTTCGGAAATGGTGTCGTCGATGCAGGGTTAAGGCATGTAAGGTTGTATGCCATCTCATTGTTAGTTGTTTCATTTGGATTTTCACTCCTGAGGTTGATCGTGCATGCAGCGGTGAAGGTCAGAAGGGTTTCAAGGTGACGGAGAAAGCTCAGCAGTGGTATGTGTCTCCATTTCGAACCTTTCAGTTCTCGACTCTACTCTCCTCTCATCTGCGTATTTTTATCATGTTTTTTTAGAAGATTTGTGGGAATGGCGGTATGTTCTTTTCTGGTTTGAATTCATGCGGTAGGGTTATGAAGTTGGTCACCGCATCTGGTTTCTTCACTTTGTTTCTACTTTGTCCTGTATGTTCATGCTTGTTAGTCTTTGTACGTTTTTGTTCTTCTTCCTTGACCGTAGTATCTTTATTTTGGGGTACGCTTTATACCTTTGGGCGGGTTGGTTGCATTACACTTCTGGGCTTCTTAGTTGTAGTTTTGTTGTTAACCGGGTGTTGGGAATTTGTCGAGGTCTTGCTATTATGAGCCTGGTTTGCTTTTGGGGCCTCCCGGCCATTCGCATGCACAGTGTTTGTGATTCTTCTCCCGGAAATTGCTTTGTTGATGGTCAGGATTACTATACCTTGATTCTGGTATCAGGTTTTTGGGATAATGATAGTTTTGTTAACCTCCTCTTCTGTCAGTATTTGAATTGAGCTTTTCCTTTTCACCTTTCTCTCTTCCGGGTCCCTACGGTATTTGCATGCATATTCTTCTGGGTAGTCTCGACCCCTATTATTGTCGTAACTTTATTTTTGGGATTCTGATATGTCTGCTTATCTGTCTTCACTTACTGTTGCGTTATGATTGCATTTCTATTCAGCGACCTATTTCTCAACCTTGTTTGGTTTTGTTTCGATGTTCTTGTGTCTGCGCTGGGTGTTTATCTCTTCCCTTTTTTCAGTCGCTGACTTGGGAGATGGTGATGTTCATTGTGGTGTTGTCTATATGCTATCTGTGCTGCTAACTCCTCTTGTTTTATGGATGCGAGTCTTAACATATTTTTTAGGTTTTTTTACAATGGTAAAACAAGGTTGAAAGCCTACTTGGGGAAAGGGAAAGCAATCCGCTTCTGAAACGCACCAGAAATGGGGCAGAAAGTCGATCCAAAATTACCTTGAGCCACTAGTTCAAACCTTCACGACTTACATCCCTAATTCAGTTCATGGTCGCATTTATGGATGGGAATATGAGATTCTAGATAATATAGATTTGGAGGATGGCATGGCTTTAGAGGATATGCAGACTATGATTCCAGATCCTGGGCATACCCGGGGACTCACTTCTCCATTTCAACAATCTGTTCGAACTTACTAGATAATTAAAAGCCTGTTAGCCAAAGCTGTTATGTCTATAGCGGAGACAAAGCTGGAAACTAAGCTGGAATCGACCGTAGTGAATATCAATAGGAATATTCAGGAAATTAATTTACACCAGTTGCATCAGTATGCGAGGCTTGGAAGACTGGAGAAGGAGATTAAAGCAATGCAACAGGTTCCAGTTGAACTACCAGGAGCTTTAGCCAAAGCTCCAGTGCCTGTTGACTCTGAGGAGGATTAAGATTTTCTTGCTCTTATGTTGCATCTTTGTTTAAGGTTCTTATGCTGCTTAATTTTTGTACATGATATGGTCTCTACACTTGGATATCGAGTATAGACATATTTGGTATACGTTATTAAGACTTTTTATGTTCTGGTTGACTTATTTTGAACTCCGATGGCTAAAATACCTAGTTTACTGTGGGCAAGTTGAGGTCTAGTTTTGTATCTTTTGCCTGATTTTATTAATAGAAAATAGAAGGTACCAAAAAAAAATTAAAAACCTTCATCTTATAAACTACAAATATTATAGCTCCAAATGTTATAAGCCTTACAACAAACACATTAGTAAATATGGTTCATATATGTTGATTAGTGTATATTAAGTACATGCATAACCACAATAATCAATGTTCTTTCGTAATTTTATACTAAATATTATATTATAAACCCAATAACCCAAAAGATTAGATAACTTTAATATTAAAATTCAGAGGGAATATAAACCTAAGGGAATAACGCTAGAACCTAAGATTAATATTAAACCCTAATATTAATATTATGAACCCTGGGATTAAGATTATAAACCCAAGGTATTATTAAACCCAAAAAACGACAAACCTCATACTATAACTATTGTATTACATGATATCAGATATTATAAATATACTATATTATAAATTACACTATATTAATATCTTTAGCTCCCTACACATACTAAATTATACTATATTAATATTGTTAACTCTTGGTTCGATACTATTGTTAACCATAATGTTAACAATATTATAATATACTATATTATAAATCCTATTATAAATCCAATACTATAAATACAGATATTAAACACATTATTATAAACACTAAAGTAAAACCCATTATTATGAACACAAATATTATAATACTGCATGTTAGAAACCCTATATATTACAACCTATATTATAATAGTACACATTAAGCCATGATATAAATCATAATACTAAAACTAAATATTATAGACCCTATATATTATAAACACTCAATATTATAAACTTTAATATTGAACCCAAAAAATATAACCCTAATATTATACCCAAATATTAAAAATCCTCATATTATAAGTTACAAATATTTTAGCCCCAAATGTTATAAACTTTACAACAACCCACATTAATAAATGTGATTCATATATGTTGATTAATGTATATTAAGCACATGCATAGCCACAATAGTCAATGTTTTTCTTAATTTTATACTAAATATTATATTATAAACCCAATAACCCAAAATATTAGTAAACCTAAGGGATTATATAATAAACCCTAATAAGATTGACATATTAATATTATTAAACCAAGGTATTAATAAACCCAAGGCATTAACATTATAAACCCTAACATTAATATTATAAGCCCAATGAATTATAAACCTAAAGAATTAATATTAAAATCTACGATTAACATTATAAACCCTAAGATAAATATATGAAATTTAACATTAATATTATAAACCATATTGTATTATTACACATATTATGAATTTATATCATAAACCCAAAGTATTATTCAACCCAAGAGACTACAAACCTAACACTATAAATACTAATATTAAACCCATTATAAATATTATATTATGAGCTAGGCTATATTATAAATATATTATGTTATAAACTGCAGTATATTAATATTTTTTAACGCTACACATCCTAAACTATACTATATTCATATTATGACCCTTTGGGTTGGTAATATTTTTAACTATTGTGTTAACAATATTATATTCTATACTATATTTTAAATACTATTATAAATACAATGCTATAAATACAAATATTAAACCCATTGTTATAAATGGTACAATTAAACTCAATATTATGAACTGAAATATTATAATCCCAATCTTATAAATTCTAAATAGTAAACACAATATTATAAACTGTAATATTAAATCCAAATATTATAAACCCAATATTAAACCCTAATTATAAACTCTATATATTAGAACCTATATTATAACCTAAAGGATATTAATATTGTAAAACTTAGGGATTATTAATAGTATAAACCAAGAGATTAATAAACCTAAGGGATCAATATTATAAAACCAAGGTATTAATATTACAAAACCTTAGGATTAATATTATAAATTCAAGGGATTAATATTATAAACCGAAGAGATTAATATTAAACACTAGGATTAATTTTATAAACCCTACGATTAATATTAAATCCTAGGAATATAAACTCTAACATTAATATTATAAGCCTAAGGAATTAATATTAAAACCTAGTATTAATATCATATGCCAAAAATATTACAAGTTCCCTAGAATTAATACTATAAACCTTAAGATAAATATATGAAATATAACATTAATATTATAAACCATATTATATTATTATACATATTACGAATTAATATCATAAACCAAAGGTATTATTCAATCCGAGAGACTACAAACCTAACACTATAAATACTAATATTAAATCCACTATAAATATTATATTATGAGTTGTGCTATATCATAAATATACTCTGTCAAAAACTACACTATATTAATATTTTTAACCCTACACATCCTAAACTACACTATACTCATATTTTCAACCCTTGGTTTGGTAGTATTTTTAATCACAATATTAAGAATATTATATTATACTATATTATAAATATTATTATAAATCTAATACTATAAATACAAATATTAAACCCATTTTTATAAACACTACAATTAAACTCGATATTATGAAGAAAAATATTATAATCCCCAATGCTATAAATCCTAAATATTAAACACAATATTATAAACCCTAATATTAAAAACCCATTTTAAACTTTAATTATAAACTCTATGTATTAGAACCTATATTATAATCAAACATATTACACCATAATGTAAATCATAATATTAAAAACGAATATTATAAGCCCTATATATTAACACTCAATCATTATTAACCATAAAAACATTAATTTAATAAAATAAATCATAAATTATTATTTTTATTATTATTATATTAAAATAATTATTATAATTTGATTTTACAATTGTATTAAAATAATTTTATTACAATATAAACTTAGAGTTTATCACTTAAATCACTTAAATGACAACTGTGTAATAACGAAACCTCATCATTAACCAAACGTTGGGCTGAATCATTTGGAGCCCTCTCCATGACGCTCATTAATTGAGCCATTAAGAGCGTAGTTGAATGCATGTATATACATTATATTGTTGTATTTAAAACTTCCACCTCCAACAATATATCCACCACTAGTAAGATCATAAATATGCACACGGTCAAAAAAATTCCCTCGTAATTCTGATATTTTGATGGCTAATCCACCACATTAATGTGTCTGCAAACACTATAACCAATAGCTCAAACACCTCTGCAAACACTATAACCAATATGCCCATAATGTATCTGTGTTAAAGAATGTTCCATTTCTTTAATCCCTTTGCGTTCATACCTTTGACTGCCAAGTCCATTAAAAAAAACGTTGTGCCAAATCTCAAATGTATTGTCTTGCAAGTAATATGAGAGATGGTGGTCAAAGAGTATCTTCGTGGAGTTGGAATGCATATGTCCTAAACTTGCAAAAAAAATCTTTGCAAAGCCAAAATACGGCCACGCCATCCAGTCTTTTTGAAATGATTTCATGAGGATTTTAACAATTCAGTATGCCTGCGTACACATCTCACAACAATTGACTTCATAATATATCCCAAAACATTTCATAATATAACAATTCATTTCAATTATAATATATCAATGCAACTCTATAGTATATAATGCAAGAAATTCAATTTATTGGATGTATATTTTTTTTAACCAAAGGAATTTATGAAAATGATCCAAAAGGTTTTTATGGACAGGAGTACATATTGGAGACAAATATGTAAGATATATTTAGTTCAACGGACTATCATTGGTTGAATGTGGAGGTTGGGGATTATTGATCTAAATAATTTCAATAAATATAATTATATTAGTTAAGTGATATATGATCATATGACAGTCATAATTTTATTTTTATATCTAATTTATGAAAGTAAAACTATATTATAATTTAAACCTACAATTTATTAGTTATTCATTATATTTTTTTTAATAATACGAAATTGATATTATTATGGTTTTTAAACTTCTGTGGTAATCGTTGATTGTTGCAGAATCTGGATTATCCATAATATCATAAAACATTGGTCAACGTTTCGAATCCCAACAAGGATTGTTATTATTGTTGATTATCATACATCAGGTAAACCCTATTAATCATTTTAGATTTGTTTGTGCAAGTGGATATATTACGGAATGAAGTCTACATTAAAGAATTCCAAATAGGTAACATCAAGAATAATTTAATAAAATAATATTTTGTTCTTTATAGTTAATTGTTAGTGGAAATTATTAAGCAACCACTACTCCATTACCCTTATAATAATTTAATAATCTAATATTATAATATAATTGTATTAAAATAAATTGTATTAAACTAATTTTATTATAATTTAATCTTAGTGTTTATCTTTTATATGGAAATTGTGTGATAATAAAACCCTATTATTAACCAATGCTTTCAATACACAAAAAGTTAACAGAAATGCTGCAACAGAAATTATAATTGCATTAGTTAAGTGATATATGATCACACGATAGTCACAATTTTGTTTCTACACTAAATTATGAAACCTAAAACTATATCATAATTTAAACCTACTATTTATTATTTATTCATTATATTCTTTATATAATATGAAATTGTAATTATCTTTTATTAACATACATCATGTCAAATCATTGAAGATTTTTTATGCACTTGGATACATTAGGGAAGGAAGTTGAAATGGATACCATGGACCATTGAATATCGAGCAAAAACATTTTTTTTTTTAGTAATAAAAAATCAATCTAACACAGCAAGAATAATTTAATAAAATAGTATTTTGCTATTTATAGTAACCCATGAGAGGGAATACATTTGAATGGCATGCATAGGAAACCACTAGGGTGATGGATTGGAGAAAAAGTTTTTAAATGCACACTTGCCAAGTGGTTAAAGAGGTATACAACTAGGGTGATGGATTGGAGGAAAAGTTTTTAAATGCACACTTGCCAAGTCGTTAAAGAGGTATACGCTTGAGAATGTGAACAATTATAAGTTTCAAAATTAATCCACATTGCAATGCATGTTTTATAAGTTTTTTTTTTTTTTTTTTCATTTCTAACTAATTAGCATACGTGGTTGTCAACAACATGCATAGTAATTTTTTAATCATGTTTTGTAAAAAAATAATTTAAGTATGGCTTAACCTTGTGATCTAGATATGCAAGGCATTTATCACTTTTAATTCCAATAGTTGATTGAGTAGCAATAGTGAGAATATACTGGCATCATCCAATTTACACCATATAATCAAAAAGATTAATTAGAAAAAAGATGAAAGTAGCCATTTCCAACAAGGGTGATGCCTATCAGCATAAACATGGGCAAATATCTTCGAACATAGGAAGGAGATTTTTCCCTTGGCTGGCCATTTGCAACCAACAACATAGGAAGGAGATTTTTCCCTTGGCTGGCCATTTGCAACCAACAACATAGGAAGTAGATTTTTCCCTTGGCTGACCATTTGTGACCAAAAATTCGAGATAGTTATGAGTCCTCTAAGAAAACCCAATAGAAACAAGACAGACCTTCCGAGACCCATCCTATACATTCCAGAGTGAAAATAAAAAAAATAAAATGCAGTAACAAAAATTTGTAAGCTCTGCACTACATAAAACCTTTCTTAGGACCCGATTCGAAGTATGTATACATATATCTAGAAATATTAGAGTCAGATTCAAAATCAAGCGTACAAAAAAATATTATATCACAAAATAAATATCCAGACACATTATATCACAAAATAAATATCCATATAACAGTGAATCCACCTAGGATAACTTGAGAATGAAAAATTATAGATGGTTACATCTTTAAATAAAAATTCAATTCCCAAATTTCATATAACCCAGCCAATTAAAAATATCACTTGTTTACAGTGAAAATGTGGATGCCACTGATTAAAACCTAGGGTGTAGGGTTAATCAGAGAATTCAACCATAATTGTATGCATGGAATCAATCACTTAACTTCAAACAAATAAATATCATTGTGCCGAGAAAATATGCTAGGAATGAGTCTTAACCATGACTAAATATTTCGAACAACACTCAATCCCATGTAAAATTCTCAAGCGGAATTAAAAACATCATAATTGATTAAACCCCTTCTAAAATCGCAACAAGAATCATCAAAATAACCTGTGTGTGGGAGAAACCATAGGTCTCACACTCTGAAAATATACCTCTTCAAAAATGTTAATTAGGTATAAGAAAAAATATTAAATGGATAAAAAATGCCACTAGAGAAAATTCCACAGTCATTCCAGAGTATTTAATGGCCATTGAGCCAGAAATTAAAAAAAAAAATTTGCTATGCCCCAAATATGGATGACCGGAACCCTTAGAGTATTTTTCAAGTATTGGATAACCTGAAATATTCATAGCAAGGGCATGTATAATAACCTGGGTCTCTTGAAGGAATGTTAGATTGTTTCTTACGAAACTTCACGCTAATAGAAATACCTACGACATAATGAAAAGAGTTAGTGGGAACCCCATCCCTTAAATTAAAAACATAGAATAGAAATTTGAGTAATTAATAATTACCAATAGAGTCAGGAGCAAGGGTCATCACGACCTCCGAATCCTACTGCAACATACGAGAATAAGAAGAAATATCTTAAAATTTCTGTCAAAAAAAACTACAAGAATGAAAATTGATCAATGAGTTGGAAATTAACCTTCTCGAGAGTCACAAATATTTGTTTTCCTATTATGTCGAACTGCCACGTACATACATGGCCCTAGTAATGCTCACAAAATTGTGACAACATACTATTAGGATAATTTTAATGGTTAGCAAATGCTGAAAGGAAGGCTCTAATATCTTGTGGCTCATAAATGATACCTAAGGTACCAATGAGGGTTTTTTTGAAGAGCCCTTCCTCCAACTTGTGATTATGCGAATGAGCATGGCGAAAATGAGAGTAGCTAGGGTTACTATAATAACTTACCCAAATCCAAATCGATGGCTTAGATACCATACATAATCTCTGGCACCATTGGCTGAATGAGAATTGAAACATGTACAATACATCCCAATTTTGTGACAAATCGACAACTATGGATTATAGAGGATTTAATTAGATTAACAAGACCAATATTTCCCCAAGGTAAATTCATGTGATGTCAAATAAATTATTTAAGACATTCAAGGAATGCCTCATAATTGGGGACCCATATATATATGTGTGTGTATCCTAAGCTAAGCCAAACAAACATCATCACAAAGGTAATACCATTTTGGTATGCATTCATAACCATAAAAATTTCATGTGAATAACATTATGGATTTATAATGAAGTTTAATACAAAAATTTAAGTTCTGTTATAGTTGATTTGAACAATAATTATTAATGACAATGTTCCATAAATAATCATCAGAAAATACATAAATAGCATCAGTATGGTCAATTTCCACATGTAGGTGTATATTTTTTTGTTATGAGGGATTGTTACAAGTGGTATCAGAGTTTAAGAGTTCAACATTGTGGCTTGTTTAAAGGTGATTAATAAACAATTGTGTTTGTTTCACAAGGTAGGATTGGAAATATGAAAACCCTACTTATATATAATGTCCCTAAATTTTTGCTTTTAAAAATAGGTAGTCAAAGAATCTAAGGGTCAAGTGGACCCAAGGGAAGATATAAATTGTGGATATATTTTATTAAATTAAAATTAATAAAATGAAAAATAAATTTATGATGCAAGGACTAGATAATGATTAGAGATCAAGGATCCAAATCCATGAGGATTGATAAGGAACATAAGACTTTCCCAATTCTCCAAAACTCCTTGGAGGAAATAAATTAAATATAGAAATTTAGTTTGGAGATAAAAAAAAGTAAAAAATATACCCTAGTAGAGAGGAAATTAATGGGAAGAGGTGGAATATAGCTAGAAAGAGAAAAATCTAGCTTTAAAGTACTTTTGTGGAAGAAACAAAAGGAAATCCTAGGCACACAGGAAAGCATCATCGTGATTTCACTAGACGCAGTTAAGAGAAATAGGCTGATGGGAAAGAAAACTTATATAAGAAGACTCAGGATAGACAAGAGGTTTTCTATTGCTGGAGAAAATAATCTCTAATCGGGGGTAAGTTGTATAGAAAGAGCTCTAAGATTGGGTGGAACATAGTCTACCTTAACTGGTATGCACAGTTAAATTGATTGGTTTTTTATTATACTTTAGTTCTTTTTTTTTTCCATAGAAAAAAAATGAACTTTCTATTAATATAGAGAGTCTCTGAACATATGCCAAGCATTTCTGGAAACAAAACAGTGCCATTCCCTTTGAGAGAGAATAGAGTCATGGCTGCTTAACACCTGTTGAAAAGATGCTAACAGCCCTAGAGGGACAAAACCACAGCATAAGCATCAATGCAGCTCTTTTTCTCATCATCGAGATGAGAGCAGAGAGAGGCAGCACAATCGTGATGCTCCATCACCCTAAGAGCTGGCAGTAGAAACTATCCCAGCCCCATATATATAGCATAAAACAGGAACAAAAAGCGAGCCCAGAACCTCCTTACATAAGGAAAACAATTCTGGACTCACTATAGTAGCAGTTCACAAAAATTTAAAAAGAGTCCACTGTACAATGCTGAAAATAAACTGAAAATTACACAAAAGGAGGCTGTTCATGGATATGAACAGTCCCATTCACTACTGCCGCTACTACCCAGGACCCCAAAGCGAGTTGAGCACCTTCTTTAGATAAGATATCTGCTTGCTGGTTCCTTTCCCTGTAAATATGAACAACATAAATCTCAGAGAAAAACGTTTTAAGACGACGAGTCTCCTTAAGCAAAGGAAGAAGAATAAAATGCCTGCACTGCTCAGTGCCATTGAACCAGTTGACAACATTCCTAGAGTCACCAAAGATCTGAATCTGATTTATCTGTTTGGATATAAGCTAGCATAGAAGCAAATGGAGGGCTTTAAGTTCATCGAAGTTATTAGACCCTTGCCCAAGGCCAACAGAGGCTCGAAGAGAATTTCCAGCTGGGAGATGGATGACCAGCCCTGCACCACAGGTATCATTGACATCAGAAGCACCATCGAAGTAAGCCCAGGGGTAGGATTCATTAATTGACTCAGGCTGTACATTGCGGGAGGAGCCTTTGGCAGCAGGCGGAGGGATGCTATCGAAGATTGCATCTCCCTCTGCTGCCAGCTTTACTAATGGAAAGGAAGACTCATTGAAGATAACCCTATTACGGGCGATCCAGGTACCCCAGGCTATTAAAAGAGGAAAGGCCCTGATCTTGTCATCTGAAGCCTCCTGCCACCAATGTTCCCAAGCTTGCAGAAGACTGTCTCCATGCCATCTCAAAGGAATGTTTGTTAAACGCAGAGTTTCTGTCCAAAGGCTAGCATTAAATGGATAAAGGAGAAAGAGGTGAAGAGGCAATTCTTCTTCAGATTTACAGAGCGAACACCAGCTCGGCCCCTGCTTGCCTCTTTTTTGCAGGAAGTCCCAAGTTGGGACCTTATTGTGAAGAATGCACCAGAAAAAGAGTCTGGTTTTAGCTGGGCATTTAAGTTTCCATAGAGTTTTAGACCACCAAGCAGGATTCCCCCAGCCTTGTTGCAACATAAGCCATTTATAACCGAACTTTGGGGTGTAGGTACCTGTCTGAGCATGCACCCAGTGCAAGATATCAGCAGAATCTGAAATTCTAACAGAAGAGAGAGAAAGATCAGCAACATACCGGTTCCATTCTTCCATCCACCTATTGTCCAAGTGCAGGTCCATGCCGGACTTCCAGCCCTGCTTAACTAGAGAGGTGGTTCTGGGATCTGCCACCTGGTTTAGGTAAAAGTAACCTTCAGAATTTAAGTGGGCAACCAGATCGCAGGACAAAGAGAAATTGGGCGAACAGCCTACCCATGGGTCACATCCCACCCGCACCTGGCTTCCGTTTCCAACCTGCCAAGCCAAGCCTCTCTCAATAAGCTGAACTGAAGCCACTACTGCTTTCCAAACAGAGGATGCATTTGTGGAGGTTTTGACTGGGGACCAGACCCATTCCAGAACAGTACCTTGGCTGATGTATTTGCGCTTGATGACGGAGACCCAGAGAGAATCTGTAGAGATCAGGCGCCAAGCTAATTTTGCCGCCAAAGATTTTGCAAAGAAGGCCAAGTTTTTAATACCCCAGCCGCCCCACTCCTTTGGTCTTGTTATTTTATCCCAAGCCACCCAAGGGCTGACCGAGTCCTGTTTTGACCCGGACCACAAAACGATTCTGCAAAGTTTGTCAATAGAGGCCAAAATGCCTTTAGGGACCCAAGAAAGATTGGCCCAATAAACTGGGATAGCCGTCAGCACAGATTTGATTAAGACCAGACGTCCAGCCCTTGATAACCACCTGAAACTCCAATGAGTAAGCCTTTTTTCAATCTTGGCAAGAAGCCATTTCCAATCCCGAATACGATAAGAGTCCGGTTTTAGCAAGAACCCAAGGTATTTGAAGTGATCCTGCATGGATCGGACTTCAAAATTCAGCAGCCTTTGAATTCTATTAAGCTCATCTCCAGAAAGACCAGAAGGAGTGATGGTTGATTTAACAGAGTTAATTTGGAGCCCAGTTGCTTTTAGAAAAAGCTCCAGCAGAACCTTTAAGGCACGACAGTCGTCAATAGACCCATTCAGAAAAATCAGAATATCATCTACAAAAAGAAGATGTGTGATCCAGAAATTTGAAGCCACTTCAATCCCTTTTAGGTTGCCCTGTCTTTTATCCTGGTGGATTAGGAGACTTAATCCTTCGGCTGCCAGCAAGAACATCAAAGGCGAAAGAGGGCATCCCTGTCTGAGACCTCGTTCAGGGGTAAAAAAGGAGATTTCAGCGCCGTTGATCAGGAGAGCAATATCTGTAGAGGAAACACAACTCATAATCCAGCGAACAAAGTCAAATCTGAAACCAAGGTGGGTAAGAAGAAGCCTAAGATAAAGCCAACTGAATCTATCATAAGCTTTAGACAAGTCCAATTTTACAATAATTCCTTTCTTGCCACTCCTTTTTAAGCTGTGCAAAGATTCCTGAGCAACACCTACAGCTTCATGAATTTGAGGACTGCTTAGAAACCCAAACTGTTCCGGGGAAAGATGAGAGGAGAGAAAAGGTTTAAGCCTCGCAGCAATGACTTTCGCAATGACTTTATAGACACACGAGCAGAGGGAGATAGGACGAAAGTTAGCAAAGGAAGAGGGATGGTCCGACTTCGGGATCAAAGCAAGAAAGGTAGAATTCAAAGGGCCAAAGACTTGACCCGTGGCTCTAGATTCTTCAACAACAGCAACCAGGTCATCATCGAGGGTTTCAAAAAAATGCAGAAAAAACTCAACAGTCCAGCCATCAGGCCCTGGACTCTTGTCCTTTGCCATACCTTTAAGGATATCCTCAACTTCCTGTTTGGAGACAGGAGCCATTGTTGCCTCATTTTCTTCCTCATCCACAAACCTAGGGAACAACTGAGACACTCTGATTACTTCAGCAATGGTCACTTCTGAAGGGGCTTTAAAGAGATCTTTGAAGTAAGCAATTCCCAGAGAAGATAACTCCTCGAAAGAGGAGGCCACATCTCCATTCCCCTTCGGAATTTCCCAGATAGTATTAGCCATCTTCCTGCCTTTGGCATAGTTATGGAAGAACTTAGAATTTTCATCCCCTGCTTGAAGCCAAAGAGCCCTGCTTTTTAATCTTCAGGTTTATTCTCTTATCTGTAGAATTCTCCTTCTTTTGGCCTCCAATTCCTTAATTCTGCTTCTTGCTTCGATGGAGTCATAACCTCCTCCTTCAGGATCTTCTAAAAGAGCTAGTTCAGCATTTACCTTTTTTAAATCCTCCTCCTCCTTCTTCTTCATGTTAGCCACCCAGTCCTTAGCAGCTGTTTTCATTTTTTTCAAATTATTCCAGAAAAAAGCACTCCTAGAAGAGTCAGGCCCACCGGGGTCCACCTCCCAAGTTGAGGCAAAAAGCTCTTGGAAGGAGTCTTCTTTGAGCCAAACAGGGTTAAACCTGAATGGCATACCAGTTTTTCTCCCAGAACCTTTAATCTCAAGGAGGATAGGAAAGTGGTCTGAAATACCTCCTTCTACAGTCCAATGTCTAAACTCCGTGAGCAGGTCCATCAGAGGCTCACTTAAAAGAAAACGATCCAGCCTTTTTCCCACCCAATCCTGGCCAACTCTTCTGTTCCTCCACGTAGGTTTTAACTTCAGAAGGGGCATGTCCACCAGATGAGCCAAAGCAATATTGTTAAGGAAAAAATCTGAAAGAGGGTCAGCTTTGGCGGTGGCACCCCAGGATTCAGCTTCCCCAAGAGAGAAATTGAGATCACCTCCAATAAGTAAAAAAGGATGTCCAATCCAGGAGGAGCGAAAAATTGCAGACCAAAACCTCTCCCTCTCCAAACAAGGTCCATATATGTTCAAAGAGAGCAAGGACCGATTGAACTCACTTGAAAAAAGTTCCACAGCTAGCACATTTTGAGATCCCCAGGAAGAAACATACTTCAGTTTGACAGGATTGAAACCAGAGACCACTCCTCCAGATCTCCCCACGGCATCAAGAGCAAAGAAGGACCATCTAGGTATCAGTTGGAGAGAACAGAGACAACCTCCTCCCCTTTGCCCAGAGTTTCTTGAAACATAATAAGGTCAGGATTGTGAGCATGCACGAGTTCTTTTAAAGCTAGCCTTTTGGCCTGACTAGCTAGGCCTCTGCAGTTGAAGGAGAGGACAATCATGGCGCATCCCCGGAGGGTGGCCGCTCTGCTCTAAGCACCCTGGGGAGAGTCAATTGTTTACCATCAGCAATATCAACAACCGCCTTGGATTGAGCTAAGGAGAGGTTGGACTTTCTACCTCTAACCTTTCGAATCCCAATTTCAATAGAGTTCGTGGCTAAACCACCCACCGCAAAGCCCAAAGCTCTCCTGTCTGAACGAGGTCTGAGATTGTAAGGGAAAGGGCCGGAGTCAGAAGACCGAGGGCAAGGGTCACAGGGGTCCGACCGAGAAGGAAGGGGAGGACCCAGGGCGACTGGAACTGAGACAACCAGGCTATCAAAAGGAGGCGAGGAAAGGTTTAGGGCCGAGAGGTCACTCACAAGCTGCCTGGAAGGACCAGGCTCCAAACAGACATCAACAGGAAAACAAGCAGAAGACGAAGACAAGGGAGGAAAAGAGGGGGACATACCCGCCAGAGTCGCCTTGCCAATGTCGACTGCTGAAGGGTGAGCTGAAGGGTCATCCATATCTTTGACCGGGAGCAAGGAGGGGCCGACATCATCCATTGCATTCTGCATCTCAGCTGTCATGAAGGTAGAGAAGACCCCCTGAGCCGATAGGTCTGGTTCTGCGACCACTGGATCCCCATCCTGATCAAAGATAAGGGTTTTCTGAGCCCTTTTCTGCCTCCTCTGTCTGCGTTTACGCTGGTGACCCAACGGACAGTCCCGAGCCAGGTGGCCTGTCTTGTGGCATCTGTTGCACCGGAAGGGGAGGTGCTCATAATCCAAGACTTGCACAAACTCCATATCCTTGTATTGAAGCGTCATGGTCTCCGCAAGTCCTTCACGAGGGTTAAGGCTCACCAGGATGCGCGCCACGCTCTTATCCTTAGTCTGCAGGAAGGATTTGTCGGCTTCAAAATAAGTGCCCAGCGTATTCCCAATCGAAATGAAAACCGAATCGGTCCAGAACTGTAAAGGAAGGCCGGGTAGCTTAACCCACACCGGTGATTCGGCCATTTTCTCTTTCTGTGCGTCAAAAAGAGGGGTCGAACGTCTGAAGAGCACCGGTCGCTTGCCAAAGAACCAGTTCCCTTCCAAAACTCTGTCCACTTGTTCCTTCTTCTCGAAAGTGATAGTGAACCATCCTCTTTCCAAGATGTTAATGTCAACAGGCAGTCCTGGAGAAACATTCCACATATTCTGAGCCCATTCTGCGATGAAGGCCTCCGAGAACTTCCTACCCCTAACTCTCCCCACTACCATGGTCTCGGCTAGGTCCATAACTTTTTCTATACTAATGTCCACCCCAAGCAGGCATTTCGGGCTTCCTTCCTTCGATTTGATGAACTTGGCCTTCTTCCTCTTAGTTCCCACAGCTTTCTTGACCTCGTGTTCCTCAGCTAGCGACTTTGCAGAGGAGAACTCTGCACGAATAGTCTCGAGAAGAAAAAGTTTCAGTGCTTCAACAGAATGCAAAGAATCGAGTCCATTGGCACAGATATGCTGATCGCCAACCCCTGGAATAGCTCCACCCTCCGGCACAACCCCATGATTTTCAGAGGCAACCGATTTAGGGGCAAAATCAACCGCTTTGCTGGATGAAACCCTAGACAGAAAGTCGCAATTCCGGCCACCATCCTTCTTTGAAGCCTCAGCCCTACCTTCAGAAAGAATCGAGGGCAGGAGCGCTCCCACCACTCCGACGGGGTTTGCTTTGAGGAGATTGTTCAGCCCCTCAGACACCCTATGCTCAATCAACACTCCTGAGTGAGGAACTCCCAGCGAAGGAAGACCCCCAAAGGGTTCGGTGCTTAGCAACGTAGGCCCCTGATCAAACTGAACCCCTCCATTTGCTAACCCTACCTCAAGACCACCAGAAACACCATAAGAGAGAGGGTTACCTTGTAGCGCCGAGGGCTGCGAGGCCGTCACAAGATTGAAGCCTTCTTTGAATAGCTCTTCCGAGGCCAAGGGGCGACAACTAACCGGAAGATGCTGGAGACTAAAATTAGAAGCGTTCTTCTGCTCAAAGAAGTTGAACCCAGAGTCTCCACACCCAGACGGGAGCTCCTTCCAAGCAGTCTTAGCTGCCAAATCTAACGAGGCGCGGAAAGGAAAATGAAGATCAAGATTTTTCTCTGAGACTTCTACTCCCCAGACAGTGAGCAAGTCCTTCGGCGACGGCTCAAGCTCAACTGACAGACTATCAATACCCATTTTGTTCTAAAAACACCCTTCTTAACCTGACCTCCAAGTCCTTCAAACTTCGCTTTCTTGCAGCAACCCTAGACTCCGAAAAAGGCTCAGAGATGCCAAATGCGCGTCGAAGAGGAGGCCCCATTTTGGAAAAGCCTGAGTCAAGTCGACACGTACCGGTGGCAGACCTCGAGTCCTGCGGAAACTGCACGGAGGATCCTCAGCACCTTCAGAGAAACCATAGCCATCGCGCCTGGAGAAATCTTAGTCTATTATACTTTAGTTCTATTATGAGTTGCTAAGAAAATAAAGTAGTGTAGATCTGTATGAAATTCTGAATCTAAATATATGTCTATGTTGTGTAATTAATATGAATTATAAATGGTCTGTACATTGAACAAAATTTGACTATAATAAAAATAGTCTATCCTGTGTTGTTGTACAAACATCACTCTATAGAGGACCAACTTTGAGAATGTCTAAAATCCTTATTAGGTTTAGATCCAAGGTTAGGTACCTTAAAGGAAACTAGTATTTCTTCTATGTATATGTCTAGTATTACTTTATAATTAAGTAAATTCCAGTAGATAACTAGTACAAAATTAATTAAACAGTATAGCTAAGAAAAAATCTATGTTGTAATATAATGAGTACTATGAATTGTTAATTCTAAGGTATTATACATACAGAAGAAAAGTATTTATTCATGATGCATTTATATTAATTCTATTCACAAAACTATCATAGAAGAGATACACTAGGTATAGGTAAAATGAAAATGGGGCCATTTTCTATGATGAAATTCTAGTATACCAATATTTACATGATAGCACTGTCAAATAAGAAAATTCATTTCTGAATATTAAAATATAGGAAAGGAATTCATTATGTTCTGAAAAAAAATATATAATGTGATATTATAAAAGAAATTCAAATTAGGAATAATCTTCTTACAAAAAAAGAAGAAGTTCATTATATATATGATACGGCCATACATGAGTAAATTTTTAGGCAAACGAATTATCCAATTTAATTACATGATGTATATGTCCAAATTACGCAATGAGGGAAACTGCCCCTTTTTGAAAAATTATAAAGTCCTTGGATAATTTTATGCATATTTGCATGTAAAGAGCCCAACGAATAATTGGACCAACCTAGATAGAAATAGGTCCACCATTTAAACTTGAATTGGAAAGATAAATAGATGTATAAAAATTTCGAAATATACAATGTATAAGTACATACAAAAGGAACAGAACCATAGTTAGTCCTGAAAATAAAAGGATAAAAAAAAATAAATGTAACTGATAACCGAGACCCTATATCTAAGGGTAAGGGAATCACCTTATAGGGTAAAAAATTGACTGGCAGCCTGCAATAAAGAAGAGGACATTAGTTATCATGGTGAAACAAAACGTTACATACCCAGACAATACGTTTAATTCCAAAATATTGTAAACAAAAATCAAAGAGTAATACTAATATGGAATTTTTGTAATGAAGAAGGAAATCGACTTTCCATAGTCACGAATGTTAAAAA
The DNA here is from genome assembly GCA_034641835.2 of Pinus albicaulis. Taxonomy (NCBI): domain Eukaryota; kingdom Viridiplantae; phylum Streptophyta; class Pinopsida; order Pinales; family Pinaceae; genus Pinus; species Pinus albicaulis. Next base: position 1,210,295,147 of record CM076570.1, on the reverse strand, counting down.
CTTCTTCAAGTTGTATAGACTGAAGTGGCATTATATTTAGATCGAATTATTTGTATACATTTATAATGAAAGCAAAAATCGAAACCCGTGTAGAGAATGAGCTCAATTAAATTCAAAGTAATGAACAACATACATAACGATTGAGTTTAACGAAAGACAGAAACTCTCCATAAGAATAGAGTGAGAGTTTTTCATAGAAAACCCAAATGTAGAAACAAATATTGGAACTTAACTAAAATAAAGGTGAAAGCATTGGAAACAAACATTACCTTTAATTTCCTGTAGCTTGTAGAAAGGAATCTAACCACGAAACCAAGGGTTCCTAGGAAAGTACCTTCGTTTCATTTTTCCGCGGTGAGGATATTATTGTGGTAAGGAGATTTACTATACGTAAAACTTAATTGTGATAAAAATTTTATATCTGAACAATTCGGAATGGTTGAATGATTTAAAGTGAGAACGTAGATAGGAAAAGTCGAAGGAAGGCTCCTATAAACTATGCATTCATGGGAAATTTCCAGCGAACTGTCTCGGCATATGGAATCATGTCAAAAGAGTGGAAAATTCCAGAAAAGAAAAATACCCACAACGAAAACATATAATCATCTTTTAACCATAAGCATTGAAATAAAATTACAATTCATATGCTCCTAATACTATGAGCTCTGCATAAACGAATGAAGGAAATGCATAAGAAATCTTGTGGATAAATAAAACAAAAAGTAGAACAACAACTTATCGTAATCACTGAAAAGGAGGAATGACTTGTCAATAACCAGTCCATGGAGGGATGAAACCTCGAAATCGTGAATCTAAGTAAGTTAATAAACAATATTAGTAATAAATTGAAGTGAAAATAGTATACGTCAATAGTAAAAACTGGAAATTAAATTCATAATGTTTTACACACACGGAACGATTACCTGAATGGTATAGCATAGTAGTTTCTGCGTCCATCTCCTAAATTGATGAAGACTAGTTCTGTTACTCCACAGTGAGACGAGGAATACAGAGAGAGGGCGTAGTTCATCCTGGTCATAAACATTAAATATTATTGAGTATCTAACATGAAAGTGTGAAGTAGAGGGAAAGAGCCAACAAAATCCACAAAATCAAGAATATAAAATTTACACAGGCTTAGGAATGAGTTACGTACGAGAAATGTGGAAGTGGTTCTTCTGGCACAATGCCATTCATTGACAGTCTCTTAGGGTTAGGATAGTGTTTGGTGGAAATGAACACCACAGAGACCATGGTAACTCGGCTAACAATGAAAGTAAAAAGGAAATTCTACAACCTAAAAATGAAACGATTTAGACAGATTAAACCATAATTGTAAGTCAATCTAATACGTCCACATGTCAGTAGGTCTGGGGTCTTCCATCAGATTGATACCTCAGAAATTGGATGAAGAAATCCATGTGAATTTGTACATACATATTAATGCCAATAGGATCCCGAGAGATTCAAAATCTAGGGTTGGTGCACTGACATATGACATAGCCATTTCAAAAATTAAGACAGATGACTGTGACTCCTGGAAATATCAAATTCGAATCACATTTGACAACAAAGTTAATAACCATAAGTATATTTTACATACGTAATTCCACTTAAATTTCATAGGAAACGGTCGTAAGGATATAGTTCGTGGCCAATGAAACTTTATCGTAATAAATTAGATTCATAAGGATGTCGTTGTAGTCACATATACTTATGTTTTCAATGTGGTGGAATCGATATATTAAGTTAGGGTGTAGTTGAATATTAACGAGGAGTTATCAAACGAAGTACTATAGGGTATAGACGTATGGCTTATCATATATAATTGGTAGTAGAACGATTTAATCATAGCATGGTATATATATATATATATATATATATATATATATATATATATATATATATATATAATGCTAAATCTTAAGCCAATGTGAATAGTCAAACTTATAAATTATTCATATACTCTGTTTGTTGTCGAAAGTAATGAAAGGTAGGAATGGGAGTAAAGAGTATATATAAAGTTTGAAAGTATGCATATGTAGTGAATAACCTTTGAGAATGATTAATTCAATGTTGTTTTTTTATTTAATTCCAATGCATATATGGTAATTCTTAACACTAAAGCCGAATACTATATATGGTGAGTAAAGAGTTAAATATGGGTTATTTTTAATAAAGTGAGAAATTGCAGTTGGTCAATATAACAAAAGCATGTATGTTATGGTGACACTTAGTCCTAAGTTCTTGTGGGTTAGGAAGACATCCTAAAAGTACCACCTCCCTAAGTTACTATAAGGTAAGTAGAAATTAAAACTATTAGAGGAGTAGGCTTGAAATAAAGTAGTTGGATAAAAGTAAAGTGGATGCATGTAAGATCATGGACATTAAGTTAGTGTTAGCACTATATTTAGAAAAAAAAAATTGACAAATTGGAGATGTTACAAATGGTATCAGATCCCATGTTAAAACACTGGGGCTTAATGTGTGCTCACACTAGAGGAAAAATTCTGATGCTGTAAAGTGTTTATTAAATTTAATTTTCACTAATGTTTAATTTTATGTATAGTAAAATAGTGCAAAAACATACAGCTGAAAACCATGAGGGATGGGGATGAGTTGTATGTGGATCTGGGTGGTGAAGAAAATCTCAGCAGGTCAAAATTCTCCATTGATGGTTATGATGCATCGAACGCAAAGGGTATTGATGAAACTGAAAACCACAATGAAGGCTATCTTGAGCCAGTGAAGAGCAAGAAAGGTTAATCAGAGAATTGAACTCCTGGGACAGTCACGAAGGTGAAAGTCTAAGAAGAAAGAGAAAGAGAACTATAATTCACTCAGAAGAGTCTCAAGAAAATGAAGCCTATAGAAAATATTCTAGGAGGAATACGGAATTACAGGGTGAATTCTGAAAAACATTAAGTCTCCCTCCTATGATGGAGAGAGGGAGGATCATACAGAGGTCTGAATTCTAAATATAGTAAAGAAAATTTAAGTGGTAAAGTATGAAAGTAACTTAAAAGCTGGGTTGGCTATTTACAAATTCTAGATAGGAAAAATAAGTGTGAAAAATGTCACTTAAAAGGGATGTTCAATTTAAAACTAGTAATAGACATTTCAATGACTGACCATAAGATGAGAACGCCAAAGAGTTTTAAGAGCTTAGGTTGGAACAACTTGTTACTATGAGTTGTTATCAAACTTACCAACCTGTTACGCTAATTTTCTGTTATACCAAAAGAAAAGGCAACAAAAGGATGATGTTAAAAACTGCCTACCTACTAGCTATAAGGCGAGGAATGAGGGATTTTGTCTCCTGCAATTCGAAAACCAATAATACTGATTTTTCCTAATTGCAGAATAAAGTAATTGTGATTAGCAAGAAAAGAGAATGATGAAAGATGTAGAGTAGAAGGACAACAATTTGAGAAAAAAAAAACCCCTCAAAGTGCAGAGGTATGATTGTTGAACCACATATCATGGATTAAATGCTTTTAAAAATAGAATTTTCAAAGAAAGTTATACATAACTGCAAATTATATACATTCTATCAGTAGAAATATAAAACCTGTTGTAGGAAAAAAGCAACTAAAGAGAATTGAAAAGAAAATTATAGATATGCATGATCAATAAACTATTTTGTTCGGGTTGATGAAGTTAGTGTTGTTTAGCAAAAGAAAGAAAAAATCCAGCAAGTTGGAATTGTGTACCGAAGGGACATATAAGATTTCCCAAGATTATTGAAAGGTAAATCGGTGTAAAGAACATGAGTTAAATGTTTTACCTTTTGATTCCTATGCAGTGTTAATAGGAATAAACTGGGCAGAACAACAAAAAGGACCTACTAAATTGTTTAGAAAGACAATTCAGGGTGTCTGTGGTGATGGAAAAACCAATGATAGTACAAAGGCCATCAAGAAAAGGCTAAAAAATGTATGTTGTAGAATTAAGACAGCAAACTGAAAAATAAAATTGTAGAACTTACCATTCAGAGAGAGAGTAAGAAGGTAGTTATAGACGAAATTCCTCATATATTCCCCAAAAAGGGAATATGGTTGTTAAATGAAATTAAAACTCATGTGATACATCAGTCTTTAGAACATACAAGATGAATAACCCAATATTGTAAGAGTTAAAACTATAGCAATAAAAATTTGTTGAATAGAAACCATGTAAGACCAAGTAAATCCCTGCTGGGAGCACTGGTAATGTTGGGAAAAATAAAACATGGAACCTTTAAAGTATAGACTACTTTAAACGACTTAAACTGATGATAAAGAATGAATATTCTCTATTCAAAATAGATGGTCAATAAACTATCATAAAATGAGAAATATAGAACTGTATAAAGAACACGATACAATATTTTTTAAGATGACGTTCTAAGTAATTGGATGGAAAATGTCTTACTCCTTTATGTGACAAGTAAAATAGAATTTAAGGAACAGTCTAATTTTTTTTACAATTCTACAAAAATCTAGAGGACATAAATGACATGATAGACTTAACAAAAAGGAATTTTATAAAAATTTCTGTGGTTAAATCATGTAAATTTAGAAGAAGGATGATTAGTGGACTGAGGAAAGACACAAGTGAGCCTGAAATGATTAGTAGTTCCTGATATTTCCACTATAAATCAATCGTGGGTATTGAAAAATAATACAAGAGATGGGTAAAAATATTTTCAATATTAGCCTATAAAAAAAAAAAAATCTCTCTACAACAATAAGGAGAGAGACAAACTCATAGACCAAAAAAGGTCAAAATAGCATGAACTATTAAAAGACTTAAAATAATAACTACTCCTATTTTAAGATCCTAACCCAATCTGAGAAATGGTAAGTGGTACTAAGGATTGGGAAAAAGAATTAGAAGTAATATTATTACTCAATTATAACCTATGATTGACGAAAAATTTAGACAAATGAACAAAATTATATGAGGTATGTATTAAAGTTTTTGTTGAAATGGATGTTGCAGGCAATAAAGAAAATTACTTGTAAAATAATAAGGGGCTTTAAATCCTAGAGAACATAAGCCTGAAGTATAAATTCTTCAACCATATGAAAAATGTTAAGAAAACTAAGAGTTTGTTTTTACTTAATGAGTTTGAAATAAACTTCAAAACTGAAAAAGGAAAAGAAAAAGAGATTTTAGGTATTTTAAGGAGGAATGTCCCTAAAATATTGAATAATAGTTGAGTAATGAAAGTTCTAATTGTGAATAATCAAGGCAAATAGAATGAGTACATCAGTAAGACAGGGAAAAATCTCCAAGTAAAATTGCAATATATTGAAATATCTATAGATATTTCAAATCAGGAAGAACTCATAATTTCAAAAACAGAGGGTACACTAATAATGTGACCCCAGTACAACAAAACTTTTCGAAAAATATCATAGATTTTCTTAGAAAGTACATGTGAGTGACTCAAATTAATTTCAACATGTAAAGTTGAATAGGGTTGACCTAGTATGAGGAGAGAGTAATGGAAAATTATAGGCGGACACTGTTACTAAGATGACAAGTAATAATTAGTTGTGCTAAAATGACAAGTGAATTTATTAAAACCTATTAAAGTTCACAATATTGTTATGATTATTTCTAATTAATATATATATGATACTACTCATATGAGTTGATATGAATTGTGGATAGGGGGAAATAGGAATAAAATATTTTTCCAGATATACTTCTTGTGCTGAAGCAGGAAAAAAATCAAACTCCACAGTATAGCAGTGAGCAGCGTAAATATAGAGGAAGGTAATTTTATTCGGAAGAAATTGTTGGGAGCTAAAGGATAAATTGAAGGAGGAAACTTCATCCTGAATTGAAAAATCAACATCAGAATTGATAACACCAAGGACGATGTTCATTTTTAGAGGGGTAATATGTAATATCCCTAAATTTCTTCTTTTAAAAATAGGCAGTCAAAGACTCTAAGGGTAAAGTGGACCCAAGGGAAGATATAAATTGTGGATATGTTTTATTAAATTAAATTAATAAAATTAAAAAGGAATTTATGGTGAAAGGACTAGATAATGATTAGAGATCAAAGATCCAAATCCATGAGGATGGAAAAGGATCATAACACTTTCCCATTTCTCCAAAAATCCTTGGAGGAAATAAATTAAATATAGCAATTTAGATTGGAGATAAAAATCTAAAAAATCCGCCTCTGTAAAGAAGAAATTACTGGGAAGATGTGAAATAAATCTAGAAAGAGGAAAAGCTAGCTTTAAAGTACTTTTGTGGAAGAAACAAAAGGAAATCCTAGGCACACAAGAAGGAAACATCCTGATTTAAATGGACGCAGTTAAGGGAATTGGGTTGATGGAAAAGCAAGCTTATATAAGTTGGCTCAGATTAGAAAAGAGGTTGCATATTGCTGGAAAAAAGGATTTCTTCTATGAGGTGAGTTATGGAGAAAGAGCTCTAAGGTTGGGTGGAACCTAGTCTAACTTAAGTGGTATGTAGAGTTAAATTGATTGGTTTAACATTATACTTTAGTTCTGTTATGAGTTGCTGAGAAAATAAAGTAGTGTAGATCTGTATGAAATTTTGAATCTGAATATATGTCTATGCTATGGAATTAAGATGAATTAGAAATGGAAGGTCTGTACATTGAACATAATTTGACTATAATAAAAATATTCTATCATGTGTTGTTGTACAGACATCACTTTATAGAGCACCAACTCTCAGAATGTCTAAAACCGTTATTAGGTTTAGATCTGAGGTTAGGTACCTTACAGGAAACTGATATTTCTTCTATGTATCTGCCTAATATTACTTTATAACTAAGTAAATTCCAGTAGAGAACTAGTACATAAGTAATTAAATAGTATAGTTAAACCAAAATCTATGTTGTACTATAATGATGATAGCAAAATTGGGTGAAAGTGCTAAGGAGAGCTGTGCTGTTCACTCCTTCCCTCTCTCAATAATTTATTTCACCAAAGGAGTCTACCTCAAAGTGTAGCTTCCATTTCATTTATCAAATTCGTGGAATTTGATTAATGAAATACCATAGTCCACTCTTATATAACACTCAAATAATATGATCTTTGGGTTATTTTTAAATAAAGCGTTCGCAACTATATCTCACTTTTAAAAGCACTTTAACTATTGCTTGAACCCTTTTTGGAATATTGCACTAAAGGTAAATGAAATGATGTTTCAAACCTTTTTGAAAAATATCTAAGTCTTAAACTTAAGATAATAAAACGCATTTAACTTCCGACATAAGCACTTAATCAACAACACTTAACTATTAGGCCCCATGAACGCAATATTAAATTCTCGCATATTATATAAATATTTAATATTATCAAAACCCACTAGGCCATACCTCGGATTAAACCTTGTGCAGCTTCCCTGCATGATCACCCTTGGATGTGCTATCTTCCCGATCGAACACAAATCGCGTTACTTCCCCCACAGAAGGTTAGCACTCAAAATTTACGCAATATAAGCGGTATTCACGAGGTGACATGTCCAAAATGTATTGGATCACACTGATAAAGGTAAAAACTGCCTTGAGCCCAAATGCCACACAATACTGTTGGTATTCTCCTCCAAAACTGCTCAGCTGGCAATCTGGTATTTGACTATTCAACTCGGAATTTTCACTGCATTTTAGTTCATTTCTTCAATTCGTCTTCTCCTCTTGGCGCTGCAAATTGACCTCATCAATTCAGTTCACCTAAACAACGAACCACTAGTCTTCTACCTCAACTGATATTCCTCCAACAGGTAGAGGTTCGGCATATGGCCTCACTCTTCCAACAGAGCCCACTATTTGACCTTCTTCAAATTTCTATACAAAATAAACACATTCAATTCATTCGCTGAGAATACGATTTCAAAGACAATCAGAGAGAAATAAGGAGATTTCACAAAAAAATGATTCCTTTTCAAGTTATACACAAAATTTCTCAAATCGAAGGAATAAGTTCTTTGGGAAAATTTCGAATAACACACTCAGATAGCCAATGAGTCTTAAAATTATTCATCAGAGAGCAATGCCTATGGATTCAATCTTTTACTACAAAATCCCCCTTTCCTCTGTTTCAGGGGTTATATTTATAAGTCTTTACATGGTTGTTCGGTTCCTTCTCGAGGACCGTTTTATTCTTATTTAAAATAAAATCATAATTACATAATATTACTATAATTCTATCAACAGAAACTAAACAGACAGACACAAATCAACTATTCAGCTTCCTCACTTATTAGACTAATCCTCTCTACCTTAAGTGTAACTGACAGTTAAGGAATTGACACCTTTGCTGGTACATTTCCTTGAAAATTCTCGAGCCCTTCTAGCCACAACATGTGGACAATTTTTCTCACATTGTTGACTAGTATCCAATGCCCCTACATCAGACTCCTGAGGGAAATTTTCTTCATGGGCTTTTGTCCATGAGCTCTTTCACAGAATTTCCCAGCTTCTACAACATAACTTCCATCATCCAAGTAGCATATTCATCTGGTTGGTCCTTCAAATTGATCAAATACTGGAAATATTCTTGTCCTCTAGTCCTTTTAAACACCTTCTTATCCAAGATCTTCTCTGGCTGCAATGGTTGTGCTGTAGGTAATTGTTTTACCCACTCAATCTGCTCTCTATTGGTTGGTCCTTCATCTGTGCCACCATCTTCATACTTGTATAAATATGCAACATTAAATATTGGATATATCCCAACATCAGGGGGCAATTCAATTTCATAAGCATTAGTAGAAAATTTCCTCAATATCTTGCATGGTCCTATCTTCTTGAACTTCAATTTGCTATACTACTTCTTTGGGAATCTTTCCTTCCTCAAGTGTGCCAAAACCAAATCTCCAACTTCAAAATTAACTTCTCTTCTACTCAAATATGCTCTACCTTTGTATTTGATGATGTTGCCTTGTAGCTATTATTTTACCTGCTCATGTATTGCTTGGATCTCTGAAGCAAATTCTTCTCCATCAGCACTCCTCATTTATGCTTTTCCCAGGTTCCTCAATTCAGATACTCCTCTGGGGTGCATTCCATAAAAATTATGGAATGGACTCTGTCCTATACTTCTGTTCAATGAATCATTGTATGCATACTCTTCCTGTGGAAAAATATGGTCCCACTGTTTAGGATGTTCTCCTGCAAGGCTTCTCAGAAGGTTACCGAAACTTCTATTTACTACCTCAGTTTGTCCATCAGTCTGAGGATGATAAGCTGAGCTGAAACTCAGTTGAGTACCAAGATTCTTCCACAATGTCATCCAAAAATGGCCCAAAAATGGCCCAAAAATCTAGTATCTCTATCAGAAACAATACTTTTAGGCAACCCATGCAATCTAAAAAATTCTTTGAAAAACAAATTGGAAACATGAGTAGCATCACTAGTTTTATAACATGGAATGCAATGTGCCATCTTTGAAAATCTGTCAACAAAAACAAAAATTACATCATTCCCTCTCTGTGTCTTGGGAAATCCTAAGACAAAATCCATACTTACCATATCCCAAGGCCTGTCTGGAATAGGCAATGGAATGTACAACCCTGCATTCTAGCTTCTCCCTTTTGCATATTGACAAATTTTTCAATTATTCACAAATTTTTCCACTTCAGATCTCATCCTTGGAAAATAATAAAAATGACTCAGCTGCTCATAGGTTTTATCAATACCAAAATGTCCAGCAAGTCCACCACTATGCTTCTCTCTGATTAAATTCTCTCTCATGAAACAATTTGGTATACACAATTGACTTCTTCTGAATAATAAGCCCTCTTGCAAGAAATAATCCAACCACTAAATTTTATCTATCAACACAAGGTTACAGCATGCTTCAAATGCCTCCTTGAAATCCAAATCCATTTTATAAAGTTCCGTAAGAAAATCAAATCCTACAACTTCAAATTGGGTTTCTTGAACAAGCATGTTTTTCCTACTCAAAGCATCAGCTACCTTATTTTCTTGGCCACTTATATGCTTCAAAACAAAGTTAAAAATTTGTAGATATTCAACCCATTTGGCATGTTTATGATTCAATTTAGGCTGTTTCATAATATACTGTAAAGCATGATTATCTAAATATAGCACAAATTCCTTAGACATTAAATAATGCCTCCACTTCTTCAATGCCTGCACAATTGCATAAAATTATTTCTCATAAGAAGAGTATTTCCTTCTTGTCTCATTCAGCTTCTCACTAAAATATGCTACAGGTATATCATCTTGACTCAACACAGCTCCAATAGATTCTCCACTGGCATCATACTTCACTTTAAATGGCTTGTTAAAATCAGGAAAAACTAGAATAGGCTTTTCAGTTATCTTCTGTTTCAAAAGCTAAAAATTATTTTCAGCTTCACCAATCCATTTGAATGGCTATTTGTCCTTCTTTATAGTTTCAATGATAGGTGCATTAATCTTGCTAAAATTCCTTATGAATTTTCTGTAAAAACTGGCAAGTCCATGGAAACTTCTTACCTCAAAAACACTTTTTGGTGAAGGCCACTCTGAAATTTCCTTGACCTTTTCTGGATCCATCTTCAGTCCTTCAGCAGAAACAACAAAACCTAGATATACCAGCTCTTCTTTCATGAATGAACACTTCTTTAAATTTATCAACAACTTCTCTTGATGTAACTTCTTCAAGACATAATTAAGATTCCTTAGATTTTCTTCCATTGTTTTGCTGAAAACTAATATGTCATATAGAAATACTATTACAAATTTACCAATAAATTCCCTTAACACTTCATTCATGCGCCTCTTAAAAGTACTAGGTGCATTTGATAACCTAAAAGGCATTACCAACCACTCATACAATCCTTCATTTGTTTTAAAGGCTATTTTCCATTCATCACCCTCCTTTATCCTAATCTGATGACATCCACTTTTCAAATCTAATTTTGAAAAATATTTTTCTCCACTCAAACAGTCCATTAAATATTCAATCCTAGGCAAAGGAAATTTATACTTGATTGTTATCTTGTTTGTTGCTCTTGAATCAGTGCACATTCTCCAACCTCCATCTTTCTTTGGACTCAACACTGTAGGTACTGCACACAGACTCAAGCTTTCTCTGATCAGACCCTTATCAACCAATTCCTGCACTTGCTGTTGGCAATATGATGCAGAGTTTTGTCCTTGATGGAAACCCACTTGAGGAAGATGATGGCAACCTACTTGATGAAGTTGTCTTTGATGCTTGATGAGTTTATTAATGATGTAAATCTGATGTTCTACAAGTAATACAGAAATTTCAGAAGAAAGAAATATCAGTATGTGCAAGAATAATGATGAAAAATGTGTGTTACAAGGCATACGCGGGTTTGTCAAGGAGAAGGCGCGTATGCACGTGGAAAAGTACGTGCCAAGTCACATATGATCAATTGCGCTCTAAATGTGCCAAACCAGGGGTTACTACCATGGTATTGACCCATTGTATTGAGCGCTGGATTGTCTATGAGATCCCGTCCAGGAATACCATCGGAAGTGATGTGGTTTTGGCTCATGGTATTGACAAAGGCTAAATATATATAAGGAGAAGAAATTAATTGTGAAAAAAAAGACAGCATGAGTCTGGGTTTTAAATGGAGACTTCACTCTGAAGTATGTTTGAATGAAAAGGGTAACAGTTTGAGGATAGATCTGAATCTATGATGCACCTATGGAGAAAATGATGAAGAGGGATCTCTAGATCTGAAATGTATATGTATCTTCTGAATCTATTTATGAAATGATTAGATCTGTGATCTGGCGAATCTTTGTTGAAGTAAAGAATGAAGATCTGAGCTGTTTATCTATTCTGGAGAGCCCTAAAATGTCTGAAGATCTATACGCACGTTCGACAAGGATAAATCGCATATATATGTAGCTTGTATTCAGCAGAAGCACGTATGGGAAGTGAATTCAGCTCTGAAATGTGTGCAGATGTATACGCGGGTTGGTATTTGTGAAAGCGCGTATATACGCATGATCAGTGAAGAAAAATCGTGTATGTAATCTAGGGTTTGCTGAAGTGTGTGGAAAGAAATGTCTGATCAGTTCTGTTGTTTTACTGCTATCTGTCAATGATGATCTGGGTTGTCCGAATATTGATTATGCTGCTATAGAGCAAGCTGTTTCTTTGATGAATGTTCCTTGAGATTAATTGTGTGGGTTGGATCCAGTATGAAAATTGATAAAATGTGGTCCATGGTGGTGCTGAGGGTTGTAGCCTTTAGTCAGGGGGTTGTAGCTCCCTTCCAGGAGAGGCTGGTAAATGAGAGCAGGGGGTTGTAGCTCCCTTCCAGGAGAGGCTAGTAAACAAGAGAAGGTTGTAGCCTTCTGTAGGTGGGTGCCTGCATGCTGGTATGAGTCTACGCCAGTACATGGTTGTAAGATGTTTTCTCTATAATAAAATATTGAAGGCTGAGACAATGGCAGCGGTGGTTTTCTCCCGACTTGGGTTTCCACCTAAAATCCTGGTGTTAATGTGTGTTGCTTATGTGTTATGGTTTATTCTGTTATTACTACACATGCTTACTGTTAACTAAACAGCTTATGAATGAATGATGCGTAGAACTAAGTAAAGAAATAAATGCATAATAAGATATCTATGTATACGCGAGTTTTATGAAGGATATTCACGTGCATACACTAGTTGGCTTTAGAAAAGTAGTGTATGGGTTTTAGCGAATTGAAAAGTAAAATTTTTTTAGTAAGTCCTAAATACTGATTCACCCCCCCCCCCTCTCAGTATTTTTCCCAACAATTGGTATCAGAGGAGGTCCTTCTGCAGAAGCTTGATCGCTTGAAGGAGATCCGTCGCAATGGAATGTCATGAAGGGGTAATGTCTATAAGGCCACCTCTATTCAATGGAAATAATTTGTTATTCTGGAAGATATGAACAAAAGCATATTTGCAAAGTCTTGGTGCAGAAGTATGGGCAATCGTGGAAGGAGGTTATCAGTATCCGGCAAGTATTCCTACTGATGCAGCAGAAAGGAAGAAATATGAAATCAATGCCAAAGCCGTCAATGTCTTATTAGGAAGCCTGTCTGAACCAGAATTTTCTAAAGTGATGCAGCTAAATTCAGCAAAAGAAATATGGGACAAAATCATTATGATCTATGAAGGAGATACAAAGGTAAAAGGTGCAAAACTCCAAACTCTCATAATTGAATATGAAAATTTAAGGATGCATAGTGATGAGAGTACTTCTAGTTTCTTTTTACGTCTAGATGATATTGTAAATCGTATGAGAAGTTTGGGTGAAACCATAACCGATACTACTCTGGTGGAAAAAGTCTTAAGATCTTTAACTTCAAAATTTGAGTCAAAAGTATCAGCTATTGAAGAAAGGCAAGATCTACAAACTCTTAATATTGTACAACTACATGGTATTCTGACTGCTTATGAAATGAGACAAGGAGGTCCCTCTCAAATCAAAGAAGCTACTTTTAAGGCGTGTGCAAAAGAAAAATAAAAGGAAGTTGTCAAGGAATCAAATTATATATTAGAAGAAGAAGAAGCAAATTTTGTGAGAAGACTCCAACCAGGTACTGGAATATTCAAAGGTAAGCTTCCCTTCAAATGTTTTGATTGTGGAAGAGTTGGTCATTATGCTGCGAAATGTCCTTATAGAGAAAATCATGATAAAGGGAAACAATTTGTAAAGGGAAAGAGTTATTGTGCAAATGGAGATAATAATGAAATGTCAAGTGAAGATGAAGAAGATTCTGACCAAAATCTGAAAGTGCTCATGGCAAAGAAGAAAAAGAAGAAGGCTACTCAAAGAAAGAAGATACCTCAAAAAACATGTGCAACAGAAAATGAAGAAGAGGAAACAGGTATTGATTGTTGTTCTTGTGATCCACTTTCTTGTGCATGCAACAATGAAGATAGTGAAAGTAACAGTATAAGTCTAGAAGCAAATCTCAAGATCAATAACGAAAGTAATGATTGGAATCAATTTCATAAGAGAGAATCTATCTACAAAGATATGATCTCTAGAATGAATGAACATAAATAAATTTTGAATGGACAGATAGACAAGTATCAAAATTTGTATGTTTATGCAACCAATCAAAGTGAAAGACTTGAAGCAAAAATCATCTCTCCCAAGGAAGATTTGGAAAAATCAAATAAGAAGAATGAAGAACCCCTACCATTTGAAAAGGAAGGACTTGAAGTAGAAATCATCTCTCTCAAAGAAGATCTAGAAAAATCAAATAAGAAGAATGAAGAACTGCTACAAACATGTGAAGAACAAGAAAATTGGTTGAAGGAAGAAATTTTAAAATTAAATGATCAAGTAGAAGAAGGAAAAAGGGTCGAAGAAAGCATGAAGAAGCAATGCCAAAAATTGGAGGTTGAGGTAAACATTCTCAAAGGTAAATTAGAAGAAAAGGATAAAATCTTGAGGTTTCAAGATAGTACTAAGATTCTAGACAATATTCTTAGTAGTCAAAGGTCTCCTTCTGTTAAACTTGGTCTTGGTTTTCATGAAAGTATTAAAGGAGAATCTAGTTCACAATGAAGTGCTAAATATTCAAAGGATATCAATGCAAAGCCTGAAGTGTTGAAAGAAGAAAAAGGTCAACCGACAGTCATGAACTCTCAAAAGAAATCATTCCCTCCTTTGATCAATAATGTTGAATGCTTTAAATGTCATAATTATGGGCATGTTGCAACAAATTGTAGAAGGAAATTGTTTCAGTCACAAACAAACAGATTCTATACAGAAAGGTACTCTGGGTTCTTTAAGGGATATTGTTTTCCATGCAACAAGTATGGTCATAAAGCAACTGATTGCAATAGAAGAAAGTATAGAAAAACACATTATGATCCATATGCTTACTTTTCTGGTCATGCAAGATGTTATGCTTGTAACAAGTATGGACATGTAGAAAAAGAATGTAGGATGAACAGATATGAGAAATTGAACAATTTCTAGCACACGATAAGAAACTTCAAGCAAAGCTGGAAAAGGAAGGAAGACCAGTTAGAAACATAGGGAATATTGACCCTACTGCAGTCATCAGCTTCTAAAGCTTACTTCTCATAATGACTGCAGGAATGATGTGAGATACATTATAGGAATTGGTAATGTATCATCATAGGGGGAGCAATGTATGATGATTCTCATGGTTGATTTGGTTATTATGGTTATGTGTATTTCTGACAGAGCATCTGATGTGAAGAAGACAGGTACAGGTGGTACAGGGGGAGATGAAGGAATGTGAAATTTTCAAAGTTTCACTTTACATACGCGGGTTCTGTGAACTAAAGTCGCGTATACATGCGAGTTATAGTGGAGACAGTCGCGTATGCACTTATGACAAGAAAATTTGTATGATAGCTGAAGATCAGGAGCACAGGTTCAGGGGGAGCATCAGTCTGACTGTTAACGATTGTATTATTGGCACTGTATCTACTTATTATTCAATTCTAAATGATGATGAAATGATACATGGTTTCTTATGATGAGATTATGAATGAGCCCTGTTTGCTATTTGTTGAAGAGTATTCCTTGCTTTCACACATGGATGAGATAGAAGTCTTATGATTCAGAGATAAGGACAGATCATGCAAAGATTGTTGCTGATGAATTGCTGTTGAAAGTGTTCAGACTGCACAAGCTAAGGAGGAGCCTTGGTCATATGGAAAGGATGCTTGGATGCACATTTTCCAGGGGGAGAATTAGACTTGCTGAGTATAATGCATTGTTGGCATTATGATGGTTCTGAAACATGATCTCTTTTGAGGTATTCTTGGTAGTGGTCATAAAAGGTCATATTTCTAATTTGATGAAAAGGTCATGATGAGACCTATGATGTAAAATTTTAATATTCAGTCATGTAAGGACTTGTTCATTTTGTAAACCCACTTGGTTGGGTAGTTGAGTCAAAATGTGTAAACCCACTTGGTTGGGAAGTTGAGTCAAAATGTGTAAACCCACTTGGTTGGGTACTTGAGTCTCTTATGTAAATCCACTTGGTTGGATCTTTGATGTAAGTATGAGTCCTTGGTGATAGGAATTTCATAGAGTCATGTACTTCATTGGAAATTATGTTTGAACATTCAGCATGAACTCAGGGAGAGCATGGTAACTTCAGTGTACATCAGTTCTACAACGCTCTTCTTTCTACATGAGGGGAAAAATCTTGTGTTGGTTTTGATCCGCCCTTTGACCTTGATGTCAAAGGGGGAGAGTGACATGGTGTTTGAATAGGGGGAGAATATCATTATGCTTAATGTATCTATCTGTTGTGGTAATCAAACACCATCGTGGTTGCCATCAAGTCCAAAGGGGGAGATTGTTGGCAATATGATGCAGAGTGTTGTCCTTGATGGCAACCCACTTGATGAAGATGATGGCAACCTACTTGATGAAGTTGTCTTTGTTTCTTGATGAGTTTATTAATGACGTAAATCTGATGTTTTACAAGTAATATAGAAGTTGCAGAAGAAAGAAATATCAGTATGTGCAAGAATAATGATGAAAAAGGTGTGTTACAAGGCATACATAGGTTTGTCAAGGAGAAGGCGTGTATGCATGTAGAAAAGTACGTGCCAAGTCGTGTATGATCAATTGTGCTCTAAATGTGTAAAACCAGGGGTTACTACCATGGTATTGACCCATTGTATTGAGCGCTGGATTGTCTATGAGATCCCGTCCAAGAATACCATCGGAAGTGATGTGGTTTTGGCTCATGGTATTGAAAAAGGCTAAATCTATATAAGGAGAAGAAATTAATTGTGCAAAAAAAAGGCAGCATGAGTCTGGGTTTTAAATGGAGACTTCACTCGTAAGTATGTCTGAATGAAAAGGGTAACAGTTTGAGGATAGATCTGAATCTATGATGCACCTACGGATAAAATGATGAAGAGGGATCTCTAGATCTAAAATGTATATGTATCTTCTGGATCTGTTTATGAAATGATTAGATCTGTGATCTGGCGAATCTGTGCTGAAGTAAAGAATGAAGATCTGAGCTGTTTATCTCCTCTAGAGAGCCCTAAAATGTCTGAAGATCTATACACATGTTCGACAAGGAGAAAGTGCGTATATACGTAGCTTGTATTCAGCGGAAGCACGTATGGGAAGTGAAGTCAACTTTGAAATGTGTGCAGATTTATACGCGGGTTGGTATTTGTGAAAGCGCGTATATACACATGATCAGTGACGAAAAAGCATGTATGTAATCTAGGGTTTGCTGAAGTATGTGGAAAGAAATGTCTGATCAGTTCTGCTATTTTACTGCTATCTGTCAATGATGATCTGGGTTTTTCGAATATTGATTATGCTACTATAGAGCAAGTTGTTGCTTTGATGAATGTTCCTTGAGCTTAATTGTGTGGGTTGGATCCAGTATGAAAATTGATGAAACGTGGTCCATGGTGGTGCTGAGGGTTGTAGCCTTCAGTCAGGGGGTTGTAGCTCCCTTCCAGGTGAGGCTAGTAAACGAGAGCAGGGGGTCATAGCTCCCTTCTAGGAGAGGCTGGTAAACAAGAGCAGGGGGTTGTATCTCCATTCCAGGAGAGGCTGGTAAACGAGAGAAGGTTGTAGCCTTCTGCAGGTGGGTGCCTGCATGCTGGTATGAGTCTGTGCCAGTACATGGTTGTAAGATGTTTTCTCTATAATAAAATATTGAAGGCTGAGACAACGACAGCGGTGGTTTTTCCCGACTTGGGTTTCCACCTAAAATCCGGGTGTTCATGTGTGTTGCTTAAGTGTGATGGTTTATTCTGTTATTACTGCACATGCTTACTGTTAACTAAACATCTGATGAATGAATGATGCATAGACCTAAGTAAAGAAATAAATGCATAATAAGATCTCTGTGTATACGGGAGTTTTATTAAGGATATCCACGTGTATACGCTAGTTGGCTTCAGCAAAGTAGCGTATGGGTTTTAGTGAATGGAACAGTAAACATTATTGGTTAAGTCCTAAATACTAATTCACCCCCCCTCTCAGTATTTTTCCCAACGCCAATCCTAATGAAGAGACGAGATTCACTGCAGGGGCATCAACTCGATGAGCTCACTGTATCTTGAGACCTCCCGTAGTGACATATGCAGTCAGCTGGTGACAGAAGTGCTCCACGTCAGAGTACTTTGAACAATATTTTGGCGCGTCTCATCGACATTTAATTCTTGAGCTCGTACAACCTATTTAAGAAGGATTCTCACTTTTCTAAGGTTATTTTTGCTAGTTTGTGTTTGAAATTGTGTTTGCATTGTGTCTTCCTCTATTGTCTGCTACCTTGTCAATTATCTGTCACCCTAAGCTAAACTATGGCCAAGCATCTATCCCATGCAGGTTGTTCCAAATACATTCCTCTCATGGACATTGAGAGGGACATCTAGGATATTGTCTGTTACCTAGACCACCTTTCTTTTTATCAACAGGTTTTCCTAAACGATAAATCTTCTCCAATTTACATCAACATGGTTAAAACTAGTGTGTTGTCTGCATGTATCCCAAAAACACACCTTTTTCTTGAATTGGCTAGTGCCTGTTATGTACCCTGGAAAATGTTATGTAATGAATTGTCAAGGGGAAAATTTTCTACAAGTCTCAGCCCAATTAATTCATCAACCTTTTTGTTAACCTCAGTTAGATTCGTATGTCCAATTTACTAATGATTCCTTGATGGCGCATTATGATAGTCTTGCAGGTCAATATTTTAACCATTTTATCCTTTTTCAGAAGCCAGATACACAACATTTTACACCTGATAATAAATAATTTCCCATCGAGGTTTTTGACATAGAAGTCATAACAGTGCTAAGGTGAATTGCAAATATTTTGGGAAAGGATGATGACAATGAAGTGGACAAATCAGTTTTGGGAATGTTCACCTTGATGATGAAGTGAGGAGTGGTGTTGGATATTCCATCTTATTGGAAAGAAGCTATCAACTCTCAGCTCATGATATTATCACTGATGGGTTCATTCAGGTTTCCTTCTCTGGTTATTCACCTCTTTTTATATCAAACTATATAAGAATTCATGCATCTCGGGTTAAATATAATGGATATGAATAAGAAGATGTAGATAGTAGTATTCTGGATAGACATAGTGAGGAAAGAACAGAATGATGGTGGTTTCTTTGATTTTTCTAGTCATTTCATGTCTACTGGATATAATATTTTGAATGGAATTACTCCCCCCTTCTTTCTACCAAAATCTCAAAAGTTCTTGCAGTTGGGTACAAAATGTAAGTTTGGTGATTGGTTTGTTTTTTAAGACTATTATGAAATTAGGCTTTATGGAGCTAGTGTAGAACCTTATAGGGTTCTTGTATTTGTGCCTATGAGATTATTTTCTTTGGAGTTCATTAGGAAAATTTTAAACGTGGATGAAATAAATTTTGTGCCTACGAAGAAAGGTCATATGTTTAAGTTGCCAATGATTGTTTGTGCTTTTATTGTTAATTTGAGACAAGCAATTTATGAATCCTCTAAGATGTTAGATGAAATACACCTACTGTTAGGAGATAAGTGGGCTTATGACCCTCACAATGTGATTTCTAATAGGATAATTGAAAATTGGTATTCAACATTCATTCATGAAAGTAGACCTCATATAGAAAAAATAGCAAGTAAAGGTTTTGTAGTTTCAGTAAGCTCAAATGTATAGACTCCAATTATATTAGAGAAGTCAAATAAAAGAGGTAAAGAAGTAGTGATTGATTCAGATAATGAAGAATAGAGGATTGAAAAGAGAACAAAGCTTAGTGAGGATTTCGTAGATGCTCAAATTGGTTTTTCATTACAATTGGAAGATGATAAAAATGTTGTTGCTTCACCAAGAAGACATGAAAGCACTCAGGAAAAAGTTCCCTTAATTAAACAAATGTTTGCCCAGATTGCAGAAAGAAATCAGAATATGAAGGCAAGCATGGAGGCACAACTTGAGTACCAAATAACCCCAGATAAAACAAGACTTTTAACTACAATGGATCTTTAAAAGGATCAATTTAAGATTGCTCTTTCACATCCCTCTGATATTTCTATTGGTTCATCTAATAATTTCAACATTGTGAATCTAACTGTAGATGTGAAGAAAATTCCAATGCTTGACAAAGTAAATATACATATGCAAATAGGTCAACTAATTGTAAATTACCTAACCAAAACAAATGAAATGGCACTCAAGGCTTAAAATATGCTTGGAAAAGTGATCAAGCAATTGAATTTAGAGAAAGAAAATTCCAGGGCTTTGAAAATCCAGGATGAAGAACTCAAAAAGATTATTGTGAAGATTGGGGTAGATCCCAATGACAGGTTTGTTGTATAGAAGCTTCTGCAAAGTGATGAATCAGAAATCTCAGTGCTAAAGAAAAACTTGAGGTTTCCTATAGGAGAACTCTCCATGGAAGTAGAGGTCGTAGAGGTTGAAAATGAGAAAGAAAAAATTCTTCAACAACTTTTGCAAAAGGAAGAATAAATCAGCAAACTAAAGAAAACTGAATTTTCATTGCAGAATAACATTGAATCTCATACTGGTATTTTTGTTTTTCCATATGGTAATGAAGATCCATTAGCACAAATATCTCAATTAACCACTAAATTGTAGATGGTAGAGAGAGATCAAAAAAAGTAACAAGATGATTTGGGAACAACAATAAATATCATAAAAGCCATATAGGGGGGAGTCAATAAATACAAAATGGACTGCTAGACTGTTGATGTTGAGATTAAAAAACTCAAAGAAAAAATGAAGGGAAATATATCCTTAATATAGGCTAAGGATATCATCTTGAATGATATCATTGCATAAATGAAAACAATCTGGGGTTTTCTAACTGTTGTTGCAGAAGAAAAAATTTGTATCAAGGAGTTTGAATAACAAGTCATGATAGAGAAGTAAAAGACCATTAATAGGGCCATTTGGGCAAGAAAGTGCATTGATTTCATTGATTCCGAAACAGATCAAGAGTTGGAAGAAAATGAAATTAAATACAGGATTTTATATGTTGTGGAAATTAATAAGATGATTGTCAAAAATGATTGCAGGAAGTCTACAAAAAATAAGTTGATTGAGCTTAAGGACGCAGTGAACCAGTTTCATAATTTATTTGATAAAATAGCAAGAGTAGGTTTGCCATCATGTTGGGGTCTTGGAGGTATTATTTTATCATGGAATTCTTATGAACCCTTCCTGGTGTTGGAAAAAAGTAAGGTAGACAATACTCATGAAAAGACTCAGATTCTTGAAGGAGAAAAAATGATCAATTTCCTTCAAAGAAATTTTCAGTTATTGTGGTTAGCAAAGAGTTTATTTGCAAAGAGGCCATGATTTAACAGAATCACTACTTTTAGATTAGAATATCATAAGCTGGTCCATTCACCTAAGAATAATATTGAGATATGGAAGAAATGCAGAGCCTGGATGTCAGATTTACCAAAGGACCCCTCGACTTCAAAGAAGGATAAACCAGCCCAGTCAAGGAAATGCAACAACATCATCATCAATTCACATTCAACAAATAGATTAGGATTTATATTTTATTTTATTTTCCTCTTTTTAAGAGAATGTAATTGTAATAAGACATTTTGATGACATGTAATAGGAATTTGACGAAGTCCTAATTAGTTGAAGCAATTAGGATTAGTTCCAGCAGTTACAAATTTATTTCTATTGTATTTAAAGAGAAAAACAAGAAAGGAAAAGGTTCTGAGTTTTTGACCTTCAGATTGCAGTTTTTTTACTTAGATTTCAAATGATTAATGAATGAAAAGAAAGATTCTAGCATTTGTTGATAACAATTTTTCTCCCAGTTTACATTATGTGTTTTCTGTCTTTGAATAAAATGAAGTAATGATGTTGCACATCTTTTTTTACTTCTGTGAATATGAGTTAAAATCCTTAATAGGCGCTCCTTCATTTTAACTATTCCTTGTCTTATAATTCTTTTGAATTTTGATGTGATATATTATGTACATCAGCATATCAATTTGGGCTTCTTTCCTTCATGCTCTTATGATCATTCCATTCTATATCAACAAATAATAGCATTGTGGGACATTCGTTGTATTTTATCTTTGAGGGTTTAATGATAATCATATGAAGGTGATTAAACAAAGACCAATATTTCTGTGACACATTTATATAAATGTATTAACCACTGATTCCTTACCACAACCAAGGGATTGTATCTTAAGGTACAACACCATTCATGCTCCAAAATGTAACTTCATAGAACTTCATCAGCTCTTATCTTATATAGATGATCTACAATGATGGTAAAATTTGCAACGCGGGTTACCAACTCTTTCTTCTGTTGTATCGAATACTCTACAGGTGCTATGCCTCTAGCCAGAAATTGAATGATGTTGGCATAATATGTGCATCCACTACCTTAATAGCAAACAACTGTGCATCACGAAATCTATCCTCCAAGTTGGTTGGCTCTTCCCCATTCTCAATTCGAGACAAGTGATCCGACCCAACATTCAACTTCCAGAGCTTGACAATGATCTCAAAGTCATATTCCTGGATCAAAATTATCCATCGGCATATTCCCCCCCCCCCCCCAACACAAGCTTATTCACAAGGTACTTCAAAGCCGAATGATCTGTAAACATTTTGAAGTGTCCTCCTAATAGATTGTTTTGATACTTTTGTAATGCATAGACCATAGGCAAGCCCTCTCGTTCTGCGGTAGACTAATTGTGCTCTGCACCAGAGTGTTTCGTACTAGAAAATGCAACCATGTGATCAATGTCGCCATCTCCAGGCTGCATAAGAACTACTCCTAGGGCAATTCCTGATGCATCTACATGAACATGGAATTCCTTCACCTGGTCATGAAATATGAGGATAGGAAGAGAGACCATCTTCTCTTTGAGTAGCTCGAAGCTTTTCTGACATTCGTCATCCAAAAAAAAATGAAACATCCTTCATAAGAATTTTTTGCATTAGCATTGTGATCAGCGCATATCCTTGAATAAATTTCCTGTAGTAGCATGTATGTCCAAGGATCGAACGCAATTGTTTCTTAGTTGTAGGTACTACTAGATTTATGATAATTGCGACATTCGTAGGGTCAACCATCAACCCCTGTCAGAAAACTATTTTTCCAAGCAAGATTCATAAGGGTATGCAGAATATGTACTTTTGATATTCAAGGAAATATGGTGTTTTCTGCAGGCATCCAACATCATGTGCAGGTTTGAAATGTGCTTCTTCACTAAGCCAAAGACTGTCCAATCATCAAAATAAACCTCCAAAAATTTGTGTATGAACTCCTTGAACACTGCGACTACTACTCGTGGAAAGATAGCAGGGGCATTCTTGAGTCCAAACAACATGACTGTATACTAGAAGGATCCCCATTCAGTGGCGAATATATTCTTGATGTGTTCTTTAGGTCTGACTCTAATTTGATGGTACCCTGAGAACCCGTCAGTGAATGAGTACACTACCTACCATCCTACGCTATCAAGGATTTCATCTTAGAACGGTGTGGGAAAAGGATCATGCATGCATACATCATTCAATTTCGAAAAGTCTGCACAGATTCATATTCCCCCCTTCGTCTTTTCTCCTGAACCACCATCGGACTTACTTAGTCTAATTGTTTGACTGGTTCGATAATACCTACGGTAGGCATTTTATCGATTTATTCCTTAACCTTTTGCTTGTGCTTAGGATTCAATCGATAAGGGCGCTTCTTCATAGGATGCACATTTGGTTTTAACGTGATGCGCATGACCCTTAGGTCCCTGTGATCCCCTTAAGCTCTGAAAACTTCATTGGGAATAAGTCCTGAGATTTAGTGAGAAGTTCTGCAACTTTTCCTACTGTATCATCATCCCAATAATCCCCAATTTTAGAAAAATTAGACTGCTCTTCTATACCGATGTTGACTTCTCGCAGCTTCAAGGGCTTTGTAACATCAATATTTTGTAGTGGTGATCTAGCAACTGCATGCTCTCGTTCTGATTTCAGGATGGAGACATTGCGTGGATCTTCATCGCATTCTTCTATTTCTATATTGCGGCAGTTGACAATATCCTGCATCTGCATTTCCCATGTTGGTACCCCAAATGGTGTGTAAGGGTGTGATTCATTAAATATTAATTTATCTATATCCTGCAGAGCGTCATCAAGCGTCTCCATTCCCCCTACTAACACAAATCTCCCCAAAAATTCTTCCTTTAATGTTCCCCAGTGGTAGGTGTGCTAATGTAGCTATGCGTCTAAGCACCGTGAAGTGGGAATTATTCCCAAGGCATGAATAGACAAGTGAACCCATTCTTCTGTAGTTCGCTCACACCAATTTTCCATCCAAGCGAAAAATGCTCACGCAAGTCTGCTTGGCCAAGGAATGTCTTTACACGAAAGTGGACGAGAGGTTCGAATCACAAGATCATCATATCCTGACACTCTTCCCAATCCTGGAACGCCCCCTTATGCATGTCCCACCACCTCGCAGGTGTTGCACGCATGGCTAGATTAAGAGCCCATAACCTTCGCTCTCTCAGAACCTCAGCCTCAAATGTTCATGAAAACTCCTTAATACTACTAGAACCATAAAAGAAGGGTAATTCTCTTACCTCTGAGGAGATACATCGAAAATCCTTTGTGATCCTAAGGCAGCGCAGCAGAGATACATCATGTAACCGGTTCTGCCAGTTTTCCATCTCCCCGTCGGAGTCAGAAGAACATTCCTTGTCCTTTTCCTAGCAAAGTACACCATCCACTGTGGGATTGATCCAATATTCATCCCACGCAGTTAACCTATAGATGTGTTCTACATCATCTTCTTCGTGCACTTGCTCCATATACCATTCTCCTTCCGCTGGGTCTAATGGTACTATCACCTTCGTACCTTCATTTTCAAACACCATGCTTCTCTTCTTCAAATTGATAATACCTTCCATATCTATGGCCCAGTCCAATCCTAGGAGCGTAGGATAGGTATCCACATCTTCTACAATCTGAACCACCTCAAAATCAACTCGGACCTTAACTCCTGCGATATCTACCACGATTTTTGAAAACCTTCCCAAAGGTATGATCTTCTGTTGATTGGTCATCTACAACTGGATACTGAACCATTCCAACTTAGGTTCTCCCATTTTCTACCAAGTTTACTTGGGCCGTATGCTCGCATCTTATCCCAGGTCCAAAATAACCTGATCCATGTCATAATCACCAATTTACGCTGTTAGCTGCATTTCCCTATGAGTTTGTTTCTTATGTTTGTACAGTTTGTGAACATCCTTAAATTCCACAGGTGGATTAGTTCTTTCTACGCAACTATATATTAGTACTTGGAGGTTTTCTATGGCCCGTTGGTTGCACATCAACTTCATACACACCTACAAAAATGGTTTGACCTCGTCCTCTGCTTTGAGGTCTGTGGGGACTTGAGAAGTAGATGCCTCAACCTTAAAAAAGTCTTGTCGGGATGTGAAAAAGGTTTCCTTTTCCTTCTATAGGTCCAACCCTTCTTGTTCGATGGTTTCTTTCCAGATAAGAGGCTCAACCAAAGCTTTTTCTTCAGCTCCCTTGTGGTCATGCCATTGCATGTTATGACATAATGCTTGGTCCTTTGTCTCAAGGTTTTGCCTTCACCCTTTGTACATTCTGCGTAGGCGTCTCCTACTTTTCCTACATTTTAGCGATCAAAATTGGGCATTCTTAAATCACATGGTCTAGATTTCTACAATATATGCACGATTGTCTTCCAACATTTGGACAGTCCCTCACAAAGTGTCCTACCTCTCCGCAGTTATAGCAGATCAGTTTTCCACTTCCCCTACCTATGCTTCCACCTCGGCCCCCTCCTTCACCCCTTGCTGGGAAACCACCTATGCCTGAGGGTGCTCTTGGTTAAGAAGGGTCTGATTTTACCCTATATAGGTTTCCTCGGTCTATCATCATATTGCAAGCTTGATAGTTCTGCTCGTCATGTCCTACTAGTTGGAAAAACCTACACCATTGTTGCTTTAGTTCTGGGACATACGCACCTAGACAGGGGCAATGGTTAGTATCATGTAATCCATCTATGCGACAATCATCGCACAAAAATGGAGGTCCACTTGGTCCTAGGCACAATGGACTGGGTCCCCCCACCTATAGTTAGTCTACCAGCACTGGGCACTAATCCTTGGTATGCCTAGATACCTTACATAATATGCACCATACATCTGGGCTAGCTTCTTTCCCTCATTCGTTTCGTAGGTTCTGGATCTCCATCTGCACCAACCCCAACTACTCTTGGATTTTTTGTACTCCCAATTAGGTATCGTCTCTCAGCATAGCTTCCAACGTCATAGCGATCTCAAAAGATTTTTCCTTTGATTCAATGGCTTGTTGAACCATAGGTACGTGCAGTTGAGGTAGTAACATAGCAATAAACCATTCCTTGTGCTGTATGTCATCATACAGAAATTCCCCTTCTATGATTACCTTCTTCAGTCACTGGTCAGCTTCCCATATAGACTCAGAGGGTCCTTACTTGAAATATTTTAGATCATTCACTATCTGAGAGTACGATTTAGGCTTCCAAAACTGATGTTTTAGGGCCTTCTTAACTTCTTGAATGGTCGCATTCACATGCTGAGCTACCTATCCCATACACCAGTCCAGGGATCTTCCTTCAAATGAAAGGGACAATTGTACCCTTTTCACAGCATCATTGGCCACATTTTGTGCAATCCATAATGACTCTGCGACAAACCAAAGCCGATCCATGTCTTCATCCCCTACACCCTTAAAGGTAGGTATCTTCATGTGCGAGACAATCTCGTCTTCCAGTGGTGGAGGTACAGGTGAGTTCCTACCCCTATGCAGATTTGAAGGTGGTGTATTTGGAGGGCTATGCACAACCGAATCCTTTACTGGATTGTAGACATATATATTTCCTTATTTATTGGCTCTATAGTATTTTCCACTCTGCGTTGTACCCTCACTCTGATTGGAGCTCATTCACTTTGTATGGCTGCACAGAATGCTCTTTTCACACAATAATATCTTAATCAGTAATGGTAAGGTTTTCAAAAACTTACCCCAGAAACCCTTGAAGAACCCCCGTTCTACCTCGAAATAGGACACAAATTGATCGATCACAAATTTCGTCAAAAATCCTCCCAGCATGCTATCCACCTAGTGATCTACCATACGAGTGATGGTATTATCAGTCCTTTCTAACTGCTAGATCAACTCTAGAGTCCACTACGTGACCCATTTTTCCTTCCAACACGTTTGGAAATCTACGATCCTTGCAAGCCACTCATGAAGCTCGGTTGCGAATGTCACAAAGAAAATTTCGTAGACCTCTATGAAGATGTACTTATTTTTCCAATTCTCTGTCAGCTTCGTGTTGCAATTTTCTTTCACCACAAATTCCTAAACCTATTGTTCAAACCACTCTTTGATTTATTTCTTCTCAGGTCTCTAATTTTATTTTGGCATTACCCTCTCCCTCTCTCAAAATTCTCCCGGTCCTGGAAACAAAACCATTTGTTGGCTCAAGGGGTCCTGACCAAGGGGTCCTCCCATTCTACTGGCCCTTTTGGCAGTGACCTTCTTTCATAGGCCAAAATTTCACCCAAAACAGTATGGGAGGGTGTTGGAACTAGGTTTCCACACCCAGAGGAAGAGAGTAGGTAAGTCAAGTAGATCCATGTCAAGTAGAACCGTTTGTTGGCTCAAGGGGTCCTGACCTAGGTTGAGAGGTTAAGGTTTGCCAACAAAGCCCTATACTACTGGCCCTTTCGGTAGTGACCTTCTTGCATACGCCAAAGTTTCACCCAAAGCAGTATGGGAGGGTGCTAGAACTAGGTTTCCGCACCTAGAGAAAGAGAGTAGGTAAGTCAAGTAGATCCACATACGCAACCTATCAGGTTCGCATCAGACAGATCTATTTGCAGGGTTTTTAATAGTATAATCATGATATACAGAGTTATTATCATGCAGGGATATAGTTAATAACTATTCATCCATGTGCGTATCAGCACAAATTATCATAACACATCATCAACAGATCACAATTATACCATAGCACAGATAGATTCATAGCATAAACATATAACACAACAGTATTTGTAACAGATCCCAAAAGTTCGCATCAATAGTAATACATCAAATTTGATAACACAAAAATACTTTAACCAAATCCGCATATATTAGCATCCAAAACCCACAACAATCCGACACAGCCAGTGCACATAGCCAATAGGGTCTACACGCAGCAGGACTGAGGATATTCACGCACACAAAAAGCATGAATCTTTACCCAAACGACCCTACAATACATCTAACAATTCACACTTAGCATCAGAATTAATTCTTTGCTACTTTAAGACTCAAAATGTTCATCTATTTATATCGAATTAGCCTACACTTCCAATGGTCTGAAAACCATGGTTTACGGACTCTTGGCCTACCCTTGACCCATTATAGTGCATTCGGGGCTTTGACAAACCCAAAAACCCCTGCGTTATGCTAATTAGGACCAGAAAAAATACAAAATTGTACAAAATTCGCAGCTTTTAGGGGACCCTGTTCCAACACCACTGTTTCCACTACAAATATCGAAAAGGAGGAAGTGGAATATCTAGAGGAGGAGGAGCATCTCTTCCACTCCTAGATGTGGGTAAATGGTTCCCCACTACAGTTCATTATAAAAAATGGGAGCTAGAAGAATCTCATTTCAGTAGACACCATGAAGTAGTTGGGCTTGCCGACCACAACAGACCCTGAACCATACACCATTGAGTGGCCTCACCATGGACGGGATCTCCGTGTTAGCCAACAGTGCCACCTTCCCTATAGAATCAAGCACTTCACCTTGTTATTGCTACTTTGGTAAATAATTTGTACAGGATACTAGAGGTACCACCACTTGCCACTATCTCTTCGGTTACTGCAAAACAATGTAGTAAGCTCATTTACCAAACTAGGATTTTTTTTTCCCTAATGATCCACCCCCAGGCACGAAGAAGACTGTGGCCACAATCTCCAGACAGGGCTCCTCTACACGAAAAAAAAAAATGGACAAGGTTGTGGAGGAGTACGGGGACATATTCACCTCACCCATAGGGGTTCCTCTGCACTGTCAGGTCAAGCACACCATTGATCTGACCCCAGGTGCACCGCTACCCAATGGAATGATCTATAGACACTCTATTATAGAGAAATATGGAATTAAGAGGTAGATTTAGGAGCTACTGCAGAAAGGTCATATTCGTCCAATTTCATCACCCTATGGGAGCCCGATCGTGTTAGTATAGAAGAAGGATGGGACTTGGAGAAACTATCGGGCGCTGAACAAGATCACTGTCTAGAATAGGTACCCAATCCCATGGATTGATGACCTCCTATACCAACTAAAAGGGGTAAAATATTTCAGCAAGATCTACTTAAAGTTTGGCTATCACCAGGTACCAATCTAACCCTCTGATGTGGGGAAGACAAATTTCAAAGCTAAGGAGGGACTTTTCGAATGGTTGGTCATGCCTTTCGGGTTGAAAAAAGCTCCCACAACCTTCATGAGGTTGATGGACGACATCTTGCAGCCATTCACCAACTCATTTTTAGTGGTGTAATTGGATGACATTCTGATCTTAAGCTAGAATTAGGAAGAGCACCTCCACCACATCCAACAAGTCCTCCAAACACTGTGGCAACACAAGTTGTGGGCCAATTTGGAGAAGTGCACTTTTGGCATGACCCAAGCTCAATATCTGGGATACATTATTGATGAAAGGGGGATACATTTGGATCTTAACAAGATCTAAGTCATTTGGGATTGGCCAGCCCCAACCCCTCTAACAAATCTTTGCAAATTTCTAGGTCTTGCTAATTTCTACCATCATTTTGTGCTGGTATTCTCTCATACCACTTGGCCCTTGAGTCAAGTCACCAAGGGAGGAGCGAAAGATAATTTCTTTTAGTCGGAATCTCAAAAGAAGGTGTTTGTAGAATTGAAACATTGCCTATGTTTTTCCCCAGTACTCAAATTACTAGACTTTCAACAACCATTTGAGATCGAGACAGATGCCTCTGACTATGCTATTGGGGTAGTTCTTACTCAACAGGGGAATCTAGTGGCATATTACAGTGAGACATTGTCTAGCATAGTTCGTAAGTATCCCAATTATGAAAATGAAATGTATTCCATTGTGCAAGCTTGTTGATAATGGAAGCATTACATTCTCGGGAAGGAAACAATCATCCACATAGACCACTGACCCCTGCTGATCCAAAATTGACTCAGTTTTTCTTGCAGATCAAATTCTTTAAATGTAGCTGAAAATAGGACCAAGTTGAACTACTTGTCAACAAGATTCCAATGGTGCAAACGATGCATAAAACCGAGTTCATATGACAAAGTTCTGGTCAGTCAAAGTTTATGGAAAACTATGGAAAAAGGGAAAAAATTCAATGGTCAATGTCAACAGTCAACGGTCAGATGACGCTAGCTGGACATGTGTCATCCTGGGAACATGCCACCTATCTATAATTATGTTAAGAGGATCAGTGACGTGTCAGAATGTGATTGGTTGGAATGGGACAATCTGGGGATGACACGTGGTAGCCAAAAATTTTCCCAATTTGGCCTCATTTCCAATTTTTTTGTGGTCAAGGAGGATCGAACCCCTGACCTCTGGGATTCCTAAGTTTTCACCAGAGAATGCTACCAGAAAGCCAACATAGCAATTGAGATTTTAATGTTGAGATATTTTTTTAAATGTAATTGGAATTGCACCAGTAAAGAGCCAGAAGGTCTGGGTCAACCCCACGACTGCTAGAGTCATTAATGGTTGAAGCCTACTTTTTTATTTGTAACCACATATATCTATAATATATATTTTTATCATATATATCAAAATAAATAATATATCAATGTAACAAAACCACACATATAATATAAATGCACGCTATGTATAGTTTGGTAATAGATGGGATACGGATACAAACATTATCACAAGGTCTAATACCGTGCGGAGGTTCAATGGAAGGTCGGGTGGTCGTTTCGACCCGCCAACCTCCAAAACCATATACACAACGTTTTAACACATGAGCGCTAAACCAATCATGCTACATAGTGGTGCTTGTAATACAAGCCACCGAAACCTGTTTTATGCATTTGTATAAGCCGAACCAATGAAACCACCAGCATATAGTCTGAGGTCATATTGTAGTAGAGAAAGTGGTTATTTTATGCAGGGAAAGTGGTTTTGTGTAGGGTAGAGGTGGTTTTTTATTCTCCAAGGGGTCTAGACGTCACAGTGGCGAAATCTAGGCAATTTTATACTCATTTTGACTGAATTTTCGAGATGGTTGCAATGGTGAAGTCCATTTTCTCATTTGAGTCTCTGTTATTTAGCTCATAATAGTAAAATCATTTTGAAGAAAAAATAAAGCAGTCAGCATTGGAAGCTAAGGACCTGGAGACATATCTAGGAAGTCTGGTGAGCTTCGTTATTAAATTCTTGCTATGTTAATGTGTTTTCATTTTCATAAGTTTTTTAAGTTATTCAAAATATTTTCAATCTATTGCAATAAGTAACATACATTTCTCACATACACGTCAATAATACCTTTTTCATAAATATATATTACCTGAAGTTCATACAGACACAAGGGAAGTTGCATAATGATCGCCATCAGAAGTGGTCCACATATCTGCAACAATTTCATTTCAACATCAAGTACAAGAAGGGAGCACCAAGTATCACCGTGCTTTCCTAGAAGTTGTGTAAGAGGAAATTATACCCGAGGTAACCACAAACCAATCTTTTAGATGCAGAATCTAGCCAATCTGCATCCATAGAGGGCTCTCTCTTTATGATTTATCTTTGTTTTTGAATGATTTTAGGCTAGTTATAGATTCAAAGTTTGTTTTGGGAAAATGGTGGAATCCACAAACTAAGAGCAAGGTTGAGGGCTTTCAGTCCATTGGGCTATGGAGTCTAAGGATGGATTTACTGGATTTCTTTTCTAAACACAAGATGGTATTACAGGGCAAGATAGCTAGACAGAGAACAATCCTTAAAATTTAAAGTGGATGGATGGTCTTGAAGGGATGAACGGCAGCTAAGAATCTTTCACCATATTCAAGAGAAAGAAGAGAAATGACTACAAGCAAAGAGCAATGAAGGATTCTTTGTTACAGTAATCAACAATGTTGAAATCAACAAAACATGAGCAATTAAGAATTCATGCTTATAACTAATCCAGAAGAAAACATCGAGAATAATCACATTTGAAAACAGAGTACAATTAAGCAAATTCTGTTTCAATCCTTTATGTAAACTATTCAAAAACGGATATGATGATAGCATAAACTAATATAAAATTTAAACACAAAGGGTTGGAAAACTTATTGAACCTAAGTCCAACACATGAATCCGGCAACAAGTCCAAAGGCTTCAAAACGTCATCCAAAAGAGTTCACAAGTAAATTTGTCCAAAAGCTTTATTCCGAAACCTCAATGTTGCTGCCAGTAATAGAATCCACACCTCAACACTCTCTTTGAGGGTTTATTTATACAAAAATAATCCTAAAATTTTACTCTATCATAGCCAATAATTCAGCCGATTTAAAGCATATTTTTACTTTAACAAACAAGAGACACATGGTCTCTAGTAAATAGAATAATGAATAAATTTCATGTGTCGTTCTTTCTTCATGGACGTGCTAAGGATAAGTGCTCAAAATAGGGCCTGTAATACGTCCTTGCGTATTCCTTTGACTCGTTGAATACTCTTTCTTCTCAATTTCCGATACTCTTCATCTCAGATTAAGTAATTTACTCAATAGTAAAGATAAACTTATCCCGACAACATTTTTTACAAAATTTCCAGATTTCCTTCACCCACCGATCATCTCGGTATCATTGTTCTTCCTGTTTCCCAAAGTTTCATCGGCTTCAGCAAGTTTATAAAAGTGGGCCTGCTCTCGGAAATAGATATTTTAATTCATGCCCAGATAGGCAGATTCCTCACTTTTTCATAAATACTTTTCCTATTGGTATTGTTGTGTTCCGATGAGCTAGTAGAACCTATATTATAGAACCTATCGTCGTATTTTTATGTGGATGAGCTGGATTCTTTTCTCATAGGTTTCTAAGTCTATCATTTGATCCTTCAGAGCATGGGACTTGGCAAATCATCGCTCAAAGAAATAGCTTGAAACTTTTCTCCTAAAAACGTTGATGTCGACCAAAATATCAAGACACTTTTTCTAGATTTTGCAGGAGTTTTTACAGAAAATCTCGCTTCCAAAACTACACTCCGGTTTCGTCATCAATTCCAACAATGCTAGTCAGTTGCTTTGTTCTCGAATTCCAAAACCGAATGAGTCGTCGTCCGTTTGCCTCTTAATTCATGTCTAGTTTTATTTATTTCTCTTGCTTTATCTTTATCAACTCATTCCCGCTCAAAATAGCTTGGATGGAAGGCCAAATATCTCTTATTAAGTTAATGATGTTGTCCCAAAGAATATCATTTATTTCGTTCGCAGGCTTTTCCAAAGGAAAGATCTTTTTGCAAAGCCTCAACCAATTTCTCCAATCTTTTTATTTCCCCAGGTTGTCACTGCCTTTTTTGGATGTGTCATATTTTCCTCCAGCTTTTGTTAATTGTAATTTTGTTTCTTGGAGTTCTGTGGACCTTTAGTCAGAAACTCTCCATTTGTTTAATTAAATCCTCGTAATTCAAATTAGAAATGTTTACCCGAGCCAGGTTGTTCCCCGCGTCCCGTAGCTGTATACCTTGCCGAAGCCGCTTGAGAATTTCCCTCGTTCCCCGCAACGCTTTTCCAACTCCTTCTCTCGTTTCATTTAGTCGCTCCTCACAAATTCAAGAGCAAATTCCATCATTTCTTCTTGTGAATTTCTTTTATTACTTCGTGTCTCTGGGGGTGCCTTGAGGCCGGTATTTTCACTGCTTTCCCGGAAAAGTAAATGATACCATCCTCTTTATTTTTTATCGCGTCTCAATACCTTTTTAGTGTCTTTGGGATTGTGACCCAAACCAATGATGATCTCTTCTAGAGACTTTATTCTATTGTCCTTGGCCCGTGAGGAGGCCCTTTCAATTTCAATGTTGCGCGGGTAATATTCAAGGAATCTCGCAGCCGTTAAAGCCGCCATGGCTTTGTCGTAGAGTAGAATAAACCATTTCAAGGTTCATGAAGCTCCATCTCGATCCAAGGGATGGATATCTTTTGCTAAAACTTCAAAAATTTGTTCGATATAATCCGTTGTCAAGGCTTGGCACCTTGTTGAAGTGGCTCATTTGCATTTTACCTGGTGATGCATCAAATGTATACATCAACCTTTGCCGATTGTGAGGAGCCATTTTCATATACCCATCGTAGACCTTCATTTTCAATGGTTCATTCCTTTGCTTTGATATTAATGAAGGTTTTTCTTAATGTCTCCGTATCTCTGCCTTTCGTGTCCGAAAGAAGATACTTCCGTTGCTCAACTGCCGCATCCCTTTTCTCTCGCTTATGTTTGTCTCACTTGCCGTACTCCGTTTTGTCGACTATCCTCCCTACCATCATCAAATACCTCATCATAATCTCTATATCTGGAGGGGGGACTTGGGATTTGTGTTTTTAGCTCGATAAACTTGTGGGGCTCCTTTTGGAAGGTGTATCCGGAGTCGGCTCTTTTTCCCTATTTCCACATTCAAGTGAGTTTGCATCTCTCGAACTTCTGGATTTGCTTGGCCGGTGTTCGAGAAGCCCGGGATTGTTCTCCGGGGTTCTTTGGAACTCGTGATTTTTCCGCCATGACCAGGGTTTCAACGACCTGAACTATAGGTTCTTTTCTCTTTACCCTTGGGCTCACGCACCACTATCGTCTTCCCGTATAGCTTGTTGTAGAGTAGTTTCGCTAAGATGCCAATACACCGCATTTGATCATATGTTTTAGGTCAAATTTCTTCTCGCATCTTTCATAAGTTTATTCAATTTGGTAGCTCCACTTCCTCTTCAAATGCTTTTTGTTCCTTTAACCCATTCATCTTGATTTGCATACCTGCTCTGCGTCGAATTCTCAGGATGTATATAAGGAGATGACTTATTTTTTAACCTTCTTTCACAAATGAAACCAAAGGGGTCATAAGGGACCCAACTTAAAGATGTCCTGAATTTTTTCTCTAATATAAGTTCTCGTATCTCTTCACTCTTCCCTAGAATTGCAATGAAAGGACCTAACCGGGCTTTTGATCCTTAACTCGTGCTTTTTCTTACATTGGTGTAATGGGATTACATCCTAGTTATTCATCCGTTTCAAAGTATTCCAAAGCAAAAATTCTCATTGGTACATATCTCTGGGTAACTTGAATGGATGTAATTCACATCCATAAATCGATGATCAGATATTTGGTACAAGTACCAATCCCAACTTTATAACTTTTTGACAATTGCAGGTCTTTTTTAATCTCAAGATTGCCTAGGGGGAGAAACTCCTGCTAACAAGGTTGTAGCAGGTGTACGAACTGATCAATGAATTTCCAATAAGAGTAGGGAGAATCGTAGGACAAATGAATGATGGGGGACCAAAAAATAACAGACTGGATTACCTTTAGCATCAAGTTTCTGAACAGGGAAAGGAATTTACCGAGTGATAGAAAATTATGAGATGATAGGATAATCGAGAGTACTTGAAACCTTTTCATCATCTAGCCTTAAAATTGACGTGATTTTGTTACAAATGAAGGAAGTATAATCATACTTAATCTCAGAGGTTGCCTGTGTGGGTAAAGATAGATAGCAAAGCCGTAGTTATCTCATCTACATACTATCATTGAACCCAAGATAAAGATATTATATTTACATGTTTCTCCAATTGATTTGAAAAAGTAAAACCATAGGAGTCCCTCGCTTAAGGTCAGTAACACAAACACTCTATGTTATTGTTTATCTTCTCCATAGCTGCCTGTTTTCTCATCAGCCCTTCCATGATAGAGGCACTTTGTTCACCACTAAAGAGAAAATTGAGTAGCTCAGTATGATAGGAATAATACTTTGATCTTAGAGTCAATATGCTTTATGGATCAGTAATCATACACAAGAATGAATGATTTCAGTGGAAATGAATCAGATAATGCAATATCTTCGTGGAGAATGATCTCTACAACCCATAAGATCCACTCTTGAGTGCCTGCCTCTGGCTGGCTTGGTCAATCTGTGGGACTTTCATCAGCCGTGTGTCTTTTATTTGGAAATCTTCTATCTATGAGGTAAGTAGTCTAAATCTCTTGGGTGGGGAGCATTCAAAGGAGTGACATTTAGAGTAATTAGGGCCTCCATTTTGGTTCTAGGATTCAAATGGAGGTTTCAGCTTTGCAGACGACGATATCTCGACTAAAAGAGGAAATTGAACAATTTGTGTTTGGGGAAGCTAAATTCAATGTTTTAAATCTTCAATGAGGACTTCAGAGAGGACTTTTGACCACTTTTTCGCAGAAAAACACAGAAACTAAGTTTAACTTGCGCCGGGGCGCGGGAATGATAAATACCATGAATGGAAACTTGCTCTTCAACAGTAATGAACAATGCATGGGACGTTCTTCAATACTCGGCGCAAATGAATTTCTCGAGTAATTTGGTGTATTTGCGTGAAATTTGAAAATTTGGTAGCTGGAGCTTAGTCTTTCTAAACTAAAATGACCGAAAATAAAAGGCGAAAAACAAGTCAAAGGGTTTTTGTCGTTTTCGAGGTGATGACGTCAATAGGACGCATGTGTGACGTAAGGAAGTGGGACCTACGCAGATGCTGTGAAGCGTAGCGGTAAGCCCGCACCGCCAGGACGAGGGCGGCAAAGTCGCACAGCGCCGATTCCACAGACGCTGCCACGTGGAATGCCGAATAGTCAACCGCCTACCCCGCCGGCTAAATAACCACACGGATGGGCAATGGGATTTGATCGGACCGTTGGATCAACCCGAGGGATGATCCGACGGTTGAAAGGGATGGGGAAACTTGTGCGACTTCAAAGGTGGCCCGTCGGGTTTTAAACAGTTTTAACGTGTAATCTAATTACCCTTGGGAGAAGTTAATAGGCGGGAATGAAGCTGTTAATTAGTCCAAATGATCAATTAACCCCATGGAATTATGAAATTAGTTTGCTGCGGTAGTTTGGCTGTGCAGTTACGTGGACGGAACACTATGGCACAGACTCCGTCGTGATTATTCTTTGTTTTTGGTGTTAAATACATATATTACGTGTCTAACGCTTTTTACATATTTTATTATACGATGAATTAATTAAAATACAACTAATTCACCATAGGGCGGATTATATATAAGGCTATAGTTTTAACCAAAGGCTTTATAAAGCGGGATATTTATTTTTTAAATGTATGAATATATACTTTGTAAAATATTATAATAAGAGGGTTTTTTGGGGATATTTATTAGAAAAGGGAGTTATATACTTAGGAAAAGGGCTCCACTAGGGATTTAATATAATAGAGTTAAATGTTAATATGATAAAGGACAAGAAAATCAAAACATCTTAGCTCATCTAAGAAAGTGAAAACTTATGAAGTAAATTGCACATTTTATCTTCAACACTTAAGCTTAGAATAACAAGTTGTCTTGAGGAATTTTATGGAATGTCAGACAGTTTTCTAAGTAAAATAGGATTTTACTTAGGAAAAAGTTAAAGATGGAAGATAACAATGATGGATTATTTCAAGTGTTTTCTAGGTCTTGATCATTAGGCCGAGGGTCCGGTCCCTCCAGAAGTCAAGGAAATGCCTTGAGCCCCTTGGATCTCAAATTACCTTAGTACTTTTGGGGAAATCAGTAAAACTCTTGAGGGGGATAATGATAAGGGAAGTTAATGAATTTGACTTTTTGCTTGTCAGATTTTCCGGTATTTCGCCTTAGTATTTGTGATGAAAGTAAAGGATCAAAAGCATGTAGCAAAGACTATTCATCAGATAAGACTTTGTAACACCATCTACCTACCCTATCTACTTAACACTACCATTTTCTCTCTTCTTTATTAGGGTGCATTTAGACTTGCAAACCTCTTTTCAATCTTTTTTTCTTTTTACATGATAAATCTATCTATTTTTACCCTTATTACATCCAAGGGCTCGATTAAAAACTCGTTGAGCACCTTTTATTCACTTACCTATCTACTTTCATTCCACAAGATTAAACCGTTTGGCTAGATATTTATTTTCTAATCTATATAATATGAAATTGAAATATGACTAAGCCAAGTTTAAACAAATAGACTTATTCATGAATTGTGGCAAAAGTTCACAAGCCGCACACAATTGTTTTATTACAATGTATGAAAAAAAGTAGTGATTTAGATTTGCACACTTTCCTTGGTCTTATTTTTTCGGGGGTTCATTTCTTTCTTTTCGACCATTTTTATTCTTTTACCCTTTGATCTTTCTTTAGGGTATACCCTCTTTACATTTTTTTAAATTTTTTGATTTTTTTGGTTTTTCAAGAACAGAACATTCTTTGCTCAAGAAAGAAGTGTTGAACATATTCCACACTTCCATCAAGACAATCATGAAAGATGAAACCTATTGATATAGGAGGCTAACACTGCTCCACTTTGCATTTTATTTTCCTTGTGGAAAGTCAAGAACAAGAGATCGTATGCCTCAAAATGTCTTCAAACCGAAAGTATGAAATCTCTCCTTCTTCTCGATAGCTTTATTTTACATATGATAGCAAAGCTGAACTTAGGGCCTTCACTTACCAATTCCAAAAAAGTCACCATCCAATCCAAACCGGCAAGTAACAAAAATAAAACAAGCAAACAATATATTATGTACAAGAAAACATTTAAACATTCTAGTAATTGGATCAAAATAATGCTTAAGCATTCACTCATTGATCGGTCCTTTCCACTGGTCTGTCCAAGTCCTTCAAAAAGTAAGTGCTATGTTTCCTCAAGGCATGAATGATATAAGGCCTTTCCACAAGAAATCAAACTTCCCATGTTTCCCTTTTTCTTCTCTTCTAGAATCCCATCTAGGACTCTGTCTCCCTAACCGAAAATCCTCCTCGCTTTAGTCCTTTTATCAAACATTTTAGCTTTCCGTAAGACTTGTGATCTTGGCATACCTCTTCTCGGGGTTGTCATAGGATTGCTCCGATTTAATTTTCTTTGAATGTCATTTGGCTCCACTTGAGCCTCCCGAAGTAATTTCATCACGTGATTCCTAACGATGAGGGAATCTGCTTCCGCACTGGCAACTAACTCATATGGACTAGTCCCAATGGATTTCTTGTTGTAAGTCCTGTTCGCCCATAATGCATAGGCCATTTATGCCGATTTTTTTATTTTCCTCCAACAATT
This sequence comes from Pinus albicaulis, assembly GCA_034641835.2. Lineage (NCBI taxonomy): Eukaryota > Viridiplantae > Streptophyta > Pinopsida > Pinales > Pinaceae > Pinus > Pinus albicaulis. The sequence goes on along the minus strand of CM076570.1, from coordinate 1,210,255,841 downwards.
TCTTAATGATATTGATCAAACTCTTATTGGAGGATTCTGCTAGTCCATTACCTTGGGGGTAATAGGCCGTTGAATGGCCTAAAGTAATGAGGATATTTATGGCGTAAATTAATCATTTTCTTTGATTTAAATGCAAGAAAGATTGTTCCTGTTATAATCTTTTCTCGACACTCAATCTTTGAAAGTATGTTGGTTTCAAGAAACCCTATGATTACAAAATTGGACTGCCTACATGGGATGGCTTCAATCCATTTGGTGAAATAGTCCGTAGCAGCTTAAAATCCATCTATGTTGCCCCTAAGAAGGGGGTGAATCTCTAATAAAATCTAAACCCCATTGTTGAAAGGGTCTTTCTCAGGATACCGGTTTTAAAGGCAAGTAGGTAACAACTTTCTTTACCCTCAAATATTTCCGACATTTGTGACAACTTGTAACAAATTCTCTTTACATCGTAAAATAATGTTGGCGCAAAAAACCAAATTTCTTAAGATCTTGTCTGCAGATTTCCAAAAGAGAGATGTCCTCCACAACTTCGCATGAAATTCATTAAGCACTTTATCGCCTTCATCTTTAAGAGACAATTCAATAAAATTCCTTCACGATTCTTCCAAAATAAAGTGCTATCTAAAATACAATATTTCAAAGATGTCATTTTTAAAAATCTTTGTCAGTTCTCGACAACCCCGGAGGAGCTTGCAAAGTTTAATAGAACATGAATTATACTGTACCAAGGTGAATCTAAGAAAGCTTGACCGATCCGGGAGACGCCATCCTCGCTTCGTTATCCGCTTCATTGATACCAAGGTCAAATTGGTCGTCATAAGTTGTGCTAAGCCTTGGCCTTTTATCGCTTTGGTTGGCTTGATCTCAATATCATATTCAAAAATGGTAGCTATCCACTTACCTCGTTTACCTTCAATGCTAAATTTGAGTCAAAATATATTTAACTATCGTATTAGGCACATATGCTATCACATGAGAATATAATATATAAACTCGAATCTTTGATTGCTTTTACCAATGCAAAGTCCATTGCTTTTTCCATAATATTGTACTTTAGAGGAGCATCCCTGCTTTACTAAAAAATGCTATTGGCTTTTCACACCCTTGGTCATCTTTTTTGAAGTAAAACAATTTCAGTCGCATGTTCGCACAAATGAAAAAATAATAAAGTCTCTATCAAATTTAGGATCGGTCGAACCGGTGTCCTTGTTAAAGCCATTTTAATTTCTCGAATGATTGTTTGGCTTCTAAGGCATCTACCACTGCTTGAATCTTTCCTCAACATGTTAGTCATAATCTAAGTAACTCCTCACAGACTAGAAATAAATCTTCTCAAAAAGTTGATTTTTCCTATAAATGCCTCGCACTCTTTGGTGCTTCGGGGTGGGGTATTTGCAAATTGCTTGAATTCTTTCCGGATCAATCCTAATGCTATCTTTTAGAAATGATATGCCCTAAAGCTTTCCTTCTTCCAAACTAAACAATGACTTCTTAGGTTTAAAGAAATTCCATATTTTCGCACTTTATAAATACTTCTGCCTTAGGTGATCTAAATGTTCTAGATCTATTTTAGAAAAAAATGCTCAAATCATCTAAGTAAATAACCGTAAAATCATGTATCTCTTTAGCAAAAGCAATGTCCATCGTGCTTCTTTGAAATGTAGCTCCCAGATTCTTAAGCCCAAATGGCATTTTGACATATTTAAACGCACTCCCATGGTGTGGTAAATGCTGTTTTATCCTGATCATTGGGATGAACCGTGACCCACAAAATTCTAAAAATCCATCCAAAGAGGATATTCTCAAGATCCCATCACTCCCTTTGCAAAATGTGATCCATTTTCTAGAGGATAGTTGTCTTTTAAAGAAACTTTATTCAAATTCCTTAAATCAACACACAATTTCTGATTTCTCCCCTGCCTTTTTCCTTGTTGGAAACAGTTAGAGACCCTTATTCTCAAAATCAATAGAGCCATAATCCCCCGCTTCAAACATTCTTTTGATTTCTTTTCAATTGAGGTAATAAGACAGGATTAATTCTCCTAAGCTTTTGTTTGAAAGGTTTCCGGTCTCGTTTAAAGCAAAGAAGGTTAATGATGGATGTATCATAAGATTTGAGACTTTTATAACTCCAGCAAAGACATCCCCGAATTATTTTAGGTAGCGTTCAACATATTTTAGCCTTGATCTTTTGGAAGAGATTTAGACAACTTAACAATTTTTGGATGTTCGTGTCTTTAAGTTGCATTCCTCCATATCGGCTTTTAACAGTAGGTTCCATTTTAGGTCTCAATGGAATATCATTTGAGTCGTATTAGATCTTCAAAGGTGTTAATCCTCTTTTGGGTAATTGATTATCTTTAAATTATGATTTATGTTTCATGTATGACTCATCAAATTCCATGTGTTTCAAATTTTGCATGTCGTGCTTTTTAAAGAACGTGGTTGGATGCAAGATATGAATTGCATTTTCTATTGAAATTTCTATTTTTTGTTCTTTTTCTTGATCAAATTTATCAACAAATATGTCTTCATCTATATTACGTTTAAAAAACTCATTCTCAAGTGTCAAAAAACTATTGATTTGATGGTTATTCACAAATACTTCACAATTCAAAACATTGTCGGGTATTACAGCTCCGTGTCTTATCTCGGGGCCTGAAACCGATGATTAGACTGCAATGCAACTTACATGTACTAGCAAACATTGCTAAACCGTGAGCATGCAAGTTTTGTTTCCTGAATCTTGGCAAGTTGGGCTTCGTAGAAATGTGTTGAGAATCTCTACAACTCGTTTCTATTGTTTCGCCCATGTCCTTTGTTGCACATTCTCCTTAATCTGTTTGGATGATTAGTTCAGAGTCACCTATGATTGATACCCTAATGCCTCCTAATCTCTTGACATAAGCTTAAGCCCCAATAAAAGAGCTTCATACTCGCCATGTTGTTAGTGCATTTGAAATTTTAACCTATAAGCATGACCCTCTCGCATGATTGTTCTCTACATTGTGTAACTAATTCCAGCCTCGCACCTAGTCTGGTTATCGAGCCATCAAACTCTAAATGCCATAGAATTTCTGTATGTTCATAATCTTCATCAATTGTTTTGGCCGTATTTTCTCGACAAGAGCTAGTTGTTTAGTTTTTTCAAGTTTTTCTTGTCATCTCGTGTTTTTGTTTTCGTAGATTACTTCAATTTAATAAGGGTTTTGTTTATGATTTCCATTTCAGAGCTTCTATTTTGAGGGGAAGATCCTGATCAAAGATTGCATAGAATAAAAGAATCCATGTCCTGGATGTATTGCAATAAAACAGTGGAAGTTTTCAAAGCCTTCTTGGCTACTCACTAAGTACTTCATCAAAGTTTCTCTACATAATCTTTTAGGGTCGACCAAATACTCGAAATAGTTGCATAAGACATGTCTAATTGAAGGATCCTCCAAGTTTAGCACCCAAGACCTAGACAATAACATACCATTTAGGTGGAATACTCAGTTCACTATGTCCATTAAAACAGATTTAGTAGGTATTGAACCAAAGTGACACACAGATCTGATTAAACCTAAACATTTTACCCGGATCGAATCAAATGAAAACAAATCTTTGTATGGTCTAGTAATATCTAGATTCAATCTTTCCATTACCGCTTTGGCATCAAATTGTGAGATGTCTTAACTCAAGCATTGCATTATGGAGTATCTGTCGTGGAACATTCAAAGCTATATAAAATGTATGAGTTCTCGACTCTCTCGGGGTTTGCCATTAACCTCAGTGGACAAAAGAAGTTTGGGTTGATCATCAAGAATATTTACCTAATCATCCAATCCGGTAATGTTAATGTTTAAAACATTTCTGAAACTTTGATTCCCTATAGACATCATGTTTAGCCAATTTCCGATAAAGGATCACTTATCTTGAGTTTGGTTTGGTTTCTAGCCTTCTAGATTAAAGGGTTTTCTTCGTTTGAGTTTTGTAGTGTTTTGCACAAATGACTCACATCGGATCTTCAATGTTTTTCTTTTCATGAATGAAGTTGTTTTGAAGATGTTTCCAGGACTAACTGCTTCTTCTACGCTTCCTACATGAGGAGATGTATTGGATTGCCGTTTGTCGATTGGTTGGTCAGTTTGAGACATCTTCAATTATTGGGATTTTGAAAAACTAGGAGTTATCCTAGGCAAAATTTGTATTTGGGGAATGTTTTGTGTTGTGGAAGTATTTCAGGCGGGGGAATGTTTTGTTTTCCTTTGACATTTTGTTTTGTGGTTTTCTCTGCTTATTTTTCTCTCGGTACATCTATCCGTCTACTTCTCAAGTTGTACTCCACAGAACCTCGTAGATTGTCGTGTCATAGCCTTCTTGAAATCAAAAGTCTCACTCCGAATGAGTGTGGAATGTTTCAAGGATATGATTCTCTGATCATCCCGAGATAGGAAGACTTCTTGTCTATCTGTCCTCATTGACATTGTTTATTTCTACATCTTCTCAGAGATTTTTTCGAGGCTGAACCTTCAATGAAAGTTTTCTGAAAGGTGGTCTAATGTTTTTGATCGGGGACATTCTTTCCAATATTTTGGTTCGTATCTCCTAAAGTTTAGTTTCTGCAACATTCTCAAGTTATATCGCAGGTACTTTTTCAATGGTTTCCACTCTATCACCCAATCTTTCCATACCTTGATTGATTATGATCCAATTTCTTTTCAAAAGTCGAAGGTTCTTCCTTCATAGGCATTCTCTCTCTCCTCGCCTCTATCTCCGCCTGCTTTTTCTATCGATTTGCTTCTCTTACACTCACCACTATGCTTTGTATTTCCTCTAATGTTTGTGGAGCTCTTTCCTAAGAGAATAAGCTATTTCGTAGTCAAAACCGGTTCCTCGGAAATTTGACCAACACGTTATTAGGTGGGTCTTAGGTTCGAGGAACCGTATGATATGATTCATTGAATCTTATGATGTAATCTTGTACGGTTTCATTTGGTCTTCTTCTTTAATTTTTTCAATTTGCATAGGATCTCGAGAGGATCCTTTCTTTTTCTCCCCATCCGTTCAAAAAATGCCCTATACAAAGCTTCTAGGTCCGCAATACTGTTTCGGGGTGAGAGCCCTAAACTGCCCTAACTTCTCCGTAAGACTTTGTACGAAAATTCTCATAATGGATATCATCGCATCAATCTCATAAAACTCAAAGTAACTGGCTATCCTTTTGTGTCGTTGAGCCGTGTAGGTACCGATCCGTCAAAAGGTGGATTCCATTTTTGGTGTCCGTAAAGTCAGAGTGGGTTGGCTGGTAATATTAAAGGGCATATCGATTGGCCATTGGAAGATAAAGTGGAGTAATGGTGAGTAGCCGGTCTAGTAGGAGGAGAAGGTGGTCTAAAGGGAGGAGATGGAGGTCCGATAGGTGGAGATGGAGGTCCGATGCTGTGTGTTTGAAAAGTGGTCGAGTTTCTGAGATGTTTCAGCTTGTTACAGAAATGTTTGAGCTTTCTTCAAAGGCTTGCTCGATTGAAATAGAGTTATGAAATTCCTTCTATTAAGATGGTGTGAAACAAATCCGTATTGCAAATCTTCAAAGAACAAAGGATCTGGAATTAATCTAGATAATTCAAATTTCGCAGAAATTTACAAACAAAGATGTTTCAAATCGTGCATCAAAAGGAATGTCATCAATATAAATAATTTTAACAGACAAGATGCATCTAGAAAGTGGTCTAGAACTACCCGTACTTTCCCCGACTTCCTCTTTCGTAACTTTTTCTGACTTCCTTGTCTTCTAAGAATCCGAGACTGTGCGTTTGGATTTTCAAAAATTGGTGGTGGATTTGGTCGTGGTTTGACCTAGTATCTCGAATCCTTTCTCGGAAGCCGGCTTAGAATATGTGTTTTTGGATTTTGGGTTTTAATTGAAAAATAAATACAGCAACTTACAAATTCTTAAGAAATAATGATATGTGATTAAGATTTCCTCAAAGATCCGTTTAAACCAGAGAATCGATTGAAAAATTTGAAACTAAGATTCAACTTATAAGCTAAATCGTGAGATAGATCAAAACAACATTTATTTACTTTTGCATTTGCAGAGCAAAAGAAATTTCAAAGGCTAAGGCCGATCTTCGTACTCTGTCTATAGCTTATAAGTCAAACACTAGTATCAATAAAATGATTCAGCTTCCCCGCAGGTCACACTATGTTATCACTGTGTTTTCCTAGAAGTTGTGTAAGAGGAAATGTATACCTCGAGGTAACCACAAACCAACCTTTTAGATGGTGACCCAGCTAACTGCATCCAGAGGGCTCTCTTTATGATTTATCTTTGTTTTTAAACACGAAGCACAGATTCAGTTTGTTTTGGGAAAATGGTGGAATCCACAAACCAAGGGCAAGGTTGAGGATTTCCCAGTCCATTTGGCTATGGAGTCAAGGATGGCTTACCGGATTTCTTTCTAAACACAAGATGGTATTACAGGCAAGATAGCTAATAGAATAATCCTAAAATTTAAAGTGGATGATGTCACATAATGAAAGGTAACCAAGAATCTTTTCGTCTATATTCAAGAGGAAGAAGAGAGATGACTACAAGCAAAGAGCAATGAAGGATTCTTTGTTACAAAGAATCGCATGTTGAAATCAGCAAAACATGAGCAATTAAGAATTCATGCTTATAACTAATCCAAGAAAACATCGAGAATAATCACATTTGAAAACAGAGTATACTCACAAAATTTTGTTTCAATTCTTTATGTAAACTATTCAACGGATATGATAATAGCATAAACTAATATAAAAATTTAAACACAAGGGTTGGAAAACTTATTGAATCAAGTCCACCACATGGAATCCCGCAAATGTCCAAAGCCCAAAACGTCATCCAAGAAGCCACAAGTAAATTTGTCCAAAAGCTTTTTATTCCGAAACCTCAATGTTACAAACAGAGTAATAGAATCCACACCTCAACACTCTCTTTGAGGGCTTATTTATACAAAAATAATCCTAACAATCTTACTCTATCATAGCCAATAATTCAGTTTGATTTAAAAGCATATTTACTAACAAACAAGAGACACATGGTCTCGTAAATAGAATAATGAACGGCCGATGTGTCGTTCCCTTTTCTTCATGGACGTGCTAAGGATAAGGCTCAAAATAGGCTCTAGGTCGTTCCTTTTATTCCTTTGACTTTGTTGAATACTCTTTCTTCACGCATACTCTTTCATCTCTGCATTGCTTTTTACCATTTACTCAATAGTAAAGATAAACTTTATCCCGACAACATTTTTTACAAAATTTCCAAAGATTTCCTTCCACCACCGATCATCCGGTATCATTGTTCTCTCGAGCTTCCTTAAAGTTTCATCAGTCAAGAAGTTTGCTAAAAAGTGGGCTCGTCGAAATAGATATTTTAATTCATGCTCCGTGATGTAGCTTAAGATTCCTCACTTTTTCATAAATACTCTTCCCAGTTGGTAATGCAGGTTCTGATGAGCTAGTAGAACTTATATTAGTAGAACCTATCGCTGTATTTTTAGCATGAGATTTGATTCTTTTCTCATAGGTTTCTAAGTCTACTATTTGATCCTCTGTGAGCATGGGACTTGGCAAATCACTGTCCAGCAGAGCTTGAAACTTTTCTCTGAAAACGTTGATGTCGACCAAAATATCATTACACTTTCTTTCTAGATTTTGCATGAAAGTTCTCTTGGTGAAAATCCTCTTTGCTTCCAAAACTACACCTGTTCTGTCATCAATTCCTAACAATGCTAGCTGTTGTTTTGTTCTGGAATTCAAAAACTGAATGAGCTGCTGGGCCAGCTCCGGCTTGCCTCTCAATTCATGTCTAGTTTTATTTATTTCCTCTTGAGCTATCTTGACTAACTCATTCTGCTCAAAAATAGCTTGGATGGAAGGCCAAATATCTCTTATTAAGTTAATGATGTTGTCCCAAAGAATATCATTTATTTCGTTTAGAGGCTTTTCCAGTGAAAGATCTTTTTGCAAAGCCTCAACCAATTTCTCCAATCTTTTTATTTCCCTGAGGTTGTCAGCAGCTGTCCTTTTGGATGTGTCATATTTTCCCTCCAATTTTGTTAATTGTAATTTTGTTTCTTGGAGTTCTGTGACCTTTAGCTGCAAACTCTCCATTTGTTTAATTAAATCCTCAGAATTCAAATTAGAAATGTTCACCGGAGATGGTTGTTCCTTCTGTCCTGTAGTTGTAGTACCTGTTGCTGAAGCCTGCTTGAGAATTTCCTGTTCCTGCAACGCTTTTTCTAACTCCTTCTCTGTTTCATTTAGTCGCTCTGTCAAATTCAAGAGCAACTCCATCATTTCTTCTTGTGAATTTCCTTTTATTACTTCCTGTGTCTGGGGGTGCCTTGAGGCTGGTATTTTCAGCTGTTTTCTCAGTGCAGCTATATCATCCTCTTTCTTTTTTATCAGTGCCTCAATACCTTTAGTGTCTTTGGGATTGTGACCCAAACCAATGATGATCTCTTCTAGAGACTTTATTCTATTGTCTTTGGCCTGTGAGGAGGCCCTTTCAATTTTCAATGTTGCAGCAGTATTATTCAAGGAATCTTGTAGTGTTAAAGCTGCCATGGCTTTGTTGGTGAGAGTAGAATAAACCATTTCCCCTGTTTGCCTATGAAGCTCTATCTGATCCAAGGGATGGATATCTTTTGCTAAAACTTCAAAATTTGTTCTGATGTAATCTGTTGCTGAAGTTGGTTTTGGCACCTTTGCTTTGAAGTGGCTCATTTGCATTTTACCTTGTGAAAGATCAAATGCTGACATCAACCTTTGCTGATTGTGAGGAGCCATTTTCATATACTGATCATAGACCTTCATTTTCAATGGTTCATTCTTTGTTTTGATATTAATGAAGGTTTTCTTAATGTCTCCAGTATCTGTCTTTAGCGGTCTGAAAGAAGATACTTCAGTGCTCAACTGCTTTTGTATCCCTTTCTGGCTTATGTTTGTCTCACTTGCTGTACCTGTTTGCTGACTATCCTCCCTTCCATCATCAAATACCTCATCTATAATCTCTACATCTGGAGGTGGATCAGACTTGTGTTTTTTGGCTTGATAAACTTGTGGGGCTCCTTTTGAAGGTGTGGTATCTCGAGCTGGCCTCTTTTTCCCTATTTCCACATTCAGTGGAGTTTGCATCTCTGGAACTTGGATTTGCTTTGCTGGTGTTTGAGAAGCCTGGGATTGTTCTGGTTCTTTGGAACTCTGTGATTTTTCTGCCATGACCAGGGTTTCAACGACCTAAACTATAGGTTCTTTTCCTTTACCCTTGGGCTCTGCTGCTACTGATGGGCTGTCTTCCTGTATAGCTTGTTGTAGAGTAGCTGCTGAAGATGTGCCAATGTATGGTACCTGCATTTGATCATATGTTTCTAGGTCAAATTTCTTCTCAACATCTTTCATAAGTTTATTCAATTTGTCAGCTCCACTTCCCTCTTCAACAAGTGTTCCTTTAACCCATTCATCTTGATTTGCATACTGCTCTATGTCAGGAATTCTGTGATGTATATAAGGAGATGACTTATTTTTTAACCTTCTTTCACAAATGAAACCAAAGGGGTCATAAGGGACCCAACGGAAAGATGTCTGGAATTTTCGCTCTAATATAAGTTCTGCATCTCTCTCAGCTTCTCTAGAATTGCAAATGAAAGGACCTAACTGGCTTTTGATCCTTAACTGTGCTTTCTTCTTTACATTGCAGAAATGGATTACATCTGAGTTATTCATCTGCCTAAAGTATTCCAAAGCAAAAATTCTCATTGGTACATATCTGGGTAACTTGAATGGATGTAATTCACATCCATAAATCCTGATGACTGTATGGTTTTGGTATAAGTACCAATCCCCAACTTTGTAACTCTTTGACAATTGCAGGGTCTTTCTTATCTCAGTACTAAGCCTGGGGGGAGAAACTCCTGTTAACAAGGTTGTAGCAAGATGTACAAACTGATCAATGAATTCTGAATAAGAGTAGGGAGAATCAGAGGACAAATGAATGATGGGGGACCAAAAAATAACAGACCTGGGATTACCTTTAGCATCAAGTTTCTGAACAGGGAAAGGGAATTTGTCTGAGTGATAGAAAATTATGAGATGATAGATAACTCAGGAGTACTTGAAAACCTTTTCATCATCTAGCCTTAAAAATTGATCATGGATTTTGTTGGCAATGAAGGAAGCATAATCATACTTAATCTCAGGAGGCTTCCCAGGGGTAAAGATAGATAGCAAAGCCAGAGTTATCTCATCTACATACTCACCGGTATTGAATCCTAAGACAAAGGATATTACATTCACAATAAGCCTTCCCAATTGATTGAAAAAGTAAAAACCATAGGGGGGAGTCCCTTTTGGCTGATGCTCAGGTAACATGAAATACTGACACATTGCTTTCAATTTCTCTGGAGTTAATAGTCTGGTTTTCTCAATCAACCCTTCCATGGATAGAGGTGCTAATTCTTGTTCTGGCTCAAATTGTAACATAGCATTGATAGCCTGAGGTGTGATAGGGAACATAACACTTTGATCAGGAGCTAATACAGCTCTTTGTGCAGGATCATAATTTGCATGACAATAATGAATGATTTCGGGGAAAACGTGAACTGTAGGAATAAAATACCTTGGGAGATTGGATTCCCACAACCCTATAAGATCTTGCCCCTTTGAGTGTTCGTCTCTGCAGCGACAGAAGCTCAAACGGGGACTTTCATCAAAATGTAGGTCTTTTATTTGGAAATCTTCATCTATGAGAGGCAAGTAGTCTAAATCTCGGTGAGGAGCATTCAAAGGAGTGACATTTAGAGCAGTTGGGGCCTCCATTTGGTTCTTGTGGATTCAAAATGGAGGTTTCAGTTTTTCTTGCAGACCGGACGGGATATCTGACAAAAGAAGAAATTGGAACAAATTGCAGGTTTGGGAAGCAAATTCACAGGTTTTAAATCTTCAATGAGGACTCAGAGAGGACTTTTGACCACTTTTTCAGAGAAAAACACAGGAAACTAAGTTTAACTTGCAGTCGGGGCGCGGAATGATAAATACCTGTTTTTTAATGGAAATTGGTTCTTCAACAGGTAATGAACAATGGCGGGGACGTTCTTCAATACTGGCGCAGCGGAATTTCTGAGTAATTTGGTGTATTTGCAGTGAAATTTGAAAATTGCAGCGGGAGCTTAGTCTCTTTCGGAAACTAAAAATAACTGAAAAAACGCGAAAATGGCTTATTTACAAGTCAAAAGGGTTTTTGTCGTTTTCGAGGTGATGACGTCATTTTGGCGTACGGGGTGACGTAAGGGAGTGGGACCGGCGGTATGCGGTAAGAGGTAAGCGGTAAGCCCGCACCGCTTTTGGACGAGGGCGGTAAAAAACGCGATGGCAGCGATTCCACAGGACGCTTGCCACGTGGAATGATGACTTTTCAGAAACCGCCCATCCCCCGCTGGTTAACACGCTGGCAAGGGATGGGCAGCGAGATTGATGATCGCCGTTGATCTACGGACGAATGATCCAACGGCTAAAAGGACGGGGAACTTGTGCGATTTCAAAGGTGGGCCAATCGGGGTTTAAAAAGGTTTTAACGTGTAATCTAATCACCCCGGGGAAAGGTTAATAGGCGGAAATGGTTGTTAATTAGTCCAAATGATTAATTAACCCCGTGACATTATGAAATGGATTGCGGCGGTAGTTTGGCCAGGTGGAATGCTACGTGGACAGAACACTATGGCACAGGACTCCATCGCGTTTCATTCTTGTTTTTGGTGTTAAACACGTATATTACATGTCTAACGCTTTTTTTTATATATTTTATTATACGATGAATTAATTAATACACAACTAATTCACCATAGGGCGGGGATTAATGTATAAGGCTATAGTTTTAACCAAAGGGCTTTATAAAGCGGGGTATTTATTTTAAACGAGCGGGAATATATACTTTGGTAAAACATTATAATAAGAGGGTTTTTTGGGGATATTTATTAGAAAAGGGAGTTATATACTTAGGAAAAGGGGTTCCACTAGGGATTTAATATAATAGAGTTAAATGTTAATATGATAAAGGACAAGGAAAATCAAAACATCTTTGTTCATCTAAGAAAGTGAAAACTTATGAAGTAAATTGCACATTTTATCTTCAACACTTAAGCTTAGAATAACAAGTTGTCTTGAGGAATTTTATGGAATGTTGCATCAGTTTCCTAAGTAAAATAGGATTTTACTTAGAAAAAAGTTAAAGATGGAAGATAACAATGATGGATTATTTCAAGTGCTTAGGTCTTTTGATCATTAGGCCGAGGGTCCGGTCCCTCCAGAAGTCAAGGAAATGCCTTGAGCCCTTTTGATCTCCAAATACCTTAATACTTTTGGGGGGGAATTAGTAAAACTCTTGAGGGGGAAAATGATGAGGGAGGTTAATGAATTTGACTTTGCTTGCTGTGATTTTCCAGTGTATTTCCTGCTTTAGTACTTGTGATGAAAGTAAATGATTAACCAACATGTAGCAGCACCATTCATCGGATAACACTTTGCAGCACCATCTACCTACCCTATCTACTTAACACTACCATTTTGTCTTCTTTATTAGGGTGCATTTAGACTTGCAAACCCTGATCAATCTTTTCTTTTTACATGATGAATCTATCTATTTCTACCCTTATTACATCCAAGGGCTCAGATTAAACTGCTGAGCACCTTTTATTCACTCTACCTAGCTACTTATCTGCCAAGATTAAACTGTTTGGCTAGATATTTATTCTCTAATCTATAACATGAAATTGAAATATGACTAAGTCAAGTTTAAACAGTTTGACTTATTCATGAATTGTGGCAAAAATTTCACAATCTGCACACAATTGATTTATTACAACAGAGTAAAAATTAGTGGCATTTGGATTTGCACACTTTCCTTGGTCTATTTTTTGTTTGGGGTTCATTTCTTTCACTTTTTTTTTTTGACCATTTTTATTCTTTTTACCCTTTGATCTTTCTTTTAGGGTATACCCTCTTTACATTTTTTAAATTTTTTGATTTTTTTGGTTTTTCAAGAATATGGAACACCTTTGCTCAAGTAAGAAGGTTTGAACATATTCCACACTTCCATTAAGACAATCATGAAAGATGAAACCTATTGATATAGGAGGCTAACACTGGCTCCACTTGGGGATGGCTTTTCCTTGTGGAAAGTCAAGAACAGCAGGTCAGATGCCTCAGAATGTCTTCAAACTGAAAGTATGAAATCTTCCTTCTTCTGATAGCTTTATTTTACATATGATAGTGAAGCTTTGGAACTTAGGGCCTTCACTTCGGGCTTCAATTCCAAGAAGTCACCATCCAATCCAAACTGCAGTAACAAAAATAAAACAAGCAAACAATATATTATGTACAAGTTAGAAACATTTAAACATTCTAGTAAATTGGATCAAAATAATGATTAAGCATTCGACCATTGACTGGTCCTTCTTCAACTTCTGAATTGTCCAAGTCCTTCAAAAAGTAAGTGTTGTTTCCCTGCAAGGCATGAATGATATAAGGCCCTTTCCACAAGAAATCAAACTTCCCATGTTTTCCTTTTTCTTCTCTTCTAGAATCCCATCTTAGGACCTTGTCTCCTAACTGAAAATCCTCTGCTTTAGTCCTTTTATCAAAAATTTTCTTTAGCTTTTCCTGTAAGACTTGTGATCTTTGGTATACCTCTTCTCTGGTTTGTTGCAGGTGGATTGTTTGATTAATTCTTCTTTGAATGTCATTTGGCTCCACTTGAGCCTCCTGAAGTAATTTCATGACAGGGATTCCTAAAGATGATGGGGATCTTGCTTCCAGACCATAAACTAACTCATATGGACTAGTCCCAATGGATTTCTTGGTTGTAAGTCTGTCTGCCCATAATGCATAGGTCAGTTTCTTATGCCAGTTCTTTTTATTTTCCTCCAACAATTTCTTAATGATATTGATCAAACTATTATTGGAGGATTCTGCTAGTCCATTACCTTGGGGGTAATAGGCTGTTGAATGGCCTAAAGTAATATGATATTTATGGCAGAAATTAATCATTTTCTTTGATTTAAATGCAGCAGCATTGTCTGTTATAATCTTTTCTGGACATCCAAATCTTGAAAGTATGCTGGTTTCAAGAAACCCTATGATTACAGAATCATTGGACTGTCTACATGGGATGGCTTCAATCCATTTGGTGAAATAGTCTGTAGCAGTTAAAATCCATCTATGTTGCCCTGAAGAAGGGGGGTGAATCTCTCCAATAAAATCTAATCCCCATTGTTGAAAGGGTCTTTCTGTGGAAACTGGTTTTAAAGGCAGAGGTAACAACTTTCTTTTACCCTCAAATATCTGACATTTGTGACAACTTGTTACAAATTTCTTTACATCAGAAAATAATGTTGGCCAGTAAAAGCCAGCCCTTAAGATCTTGTCTGCAGTAGATTTCCAGTAGAGATGTCCTCCACAATCCCCTGCATGAAATTCATTAAGCACTTTATCAACTTCATCTTTTAAGAGACAATTCAATAAAATTCCTTCATGATTCTTCCAAAATAAAGTGCTATCTAAAATACAATATTTCAAAGATGTCATTTTTAAAAATCTTTGCTTAGTTCTGGAAAACCCTGGAGGAGCTTGCAGGTTTAATAAAACATGAATTATATCAGTGTACCAAGGTGAATCTAAGAAAGCTTGACTGATCTGAGGAGTCGCCATCTCCTGCTCGTTATCCAGTTCATTGATATCTAAGGCTTGGCAATTGGTTTCTGTCATAAGTTGTGCTAAACCCTGGCCTTTTATCAATTTGGTTGGTTTAATCTCAATATCATATTCCAAAATGGTAGCTATCCACTTACCTCGTTTACCTTCAATGCCATCTTGAGTCAAAATATCTTTAACTACTGCATTAGGCACATATGCTATCACATGAGAATATAATATGTAGACTCTGAAATCTTTGATTGCTTTTACCAATGCAAAAGCCTGTTTTTCCATAATATTGTACTTTAGAGGTGCATCCCTCAGTGCTTTACTAAAAAATGCTATTGGCTTTTCACACCCTTGGTCATCTTTTTGAAGTAAAACAGCTGCAACAGTATGTTCAGAAGCAAATGGAAAAATAATAAAGTCTCTATCAAATTTAGGACTGGTCAGAACTGGTGTCCTTGTTAAAGCCATTTTAATTTCCTCGAATGATTGTTTGGCTTCTACAGTCCAGTCAATGTTTGAATCTTTCCTCAACATGTTAGTCAGTAATCTAAGTAACTCTTCTAGACTAGAAATAAATCTTCTCAAGAAGTTGATTTTTCCTATAAATGCTTGTAATTCTTTTATGTTTCTGGGGTGGGGTATTTGCAAAATTGCTTGAATTCTTTCTGGATCAATCCTAATGCCATCTTTAGAAATGATATGCCCTAAAAGCTTTCCTTCTTCCAAACCAAACAATGATTTCTTAGGGTTTAAAGAAATTCCATATTTTCTGCACTTTATAAATACTTGCCTTAGGTGATCTAAATGTTCTTGATCTGTTTTAGAGAAAACAGTTAAATCATCTAAGTAAATAACCAGAAAATCATGTATCTCTTTAGCAAAAGCAATATCCATTGCTCTTTGAAATGTAGCTCCTGCATTCTTAAGCCCAAATGGCATTTTGACATATTTAAACGTACCCCATGGTGTGGTAAATGCTGTTTTATCCTGATCATCAGGATGAACCAGAATCTGGTTGTACCCTGAAAATCCATCCAGTAGTGATATTCTAGAAGATCCCACTACCCTTTGCAGAATGTGATCCATTTTAGGTAGAGGATAGTTGTCTTTTAAAGAAACTTTATTCAAATTCCTTAAATCAACACACAGTCTGATTTCTCCTGTCTTTTTTCTGGTTGGTACTAGGTTAGAAACCCATTCTGAAAATCTGATAGGAGCTATAATCCCT
Source organism: Pinus albicaulis (assembly GCA_034641835.2). Taxonomy (NCBI): domain Eukaryota; kingdom Viridiplantae; phylum Streptophyta; class Pinopsida; order Pinales; family Pinaceae; genus Pinus; species Pinus albicaulis. The sequence continues at coordinate 1,210,239,886 of CM076570.1, read as the reverse complement.
GCTTCAAACATTCTTTTGATTTCTTTTTCAATTGAGGGTAATAAAACAGGATTAATTCTCCTAAGCTTTTGTTTGAAAGGTTTCTGGTCTGGTTTCAAAGGTATAGTATGTTGAATGATGGAAGTATCATAAGATTTGAGGTCTTCATAACTCCAGGCAAAGACATCTTGGAATTCTTTTAATAATTCAACATATTTTACCTTCTGATCTTTTGGAAGAGATTTGGACAACTTAACAATTTTGGGATGTTCTGGTGTTCCTAAGTTGCATTCTTCCATATCGGCCTTAACAGGTTCCATTTTAGGTCTAAATGGAATATCATTTGAGTCGAATAGATCTTCCAAAGGTGTTAATCCTTTGGGTAATTGATTATCTTTTAAATTGATGATTTATGTTTCATCTATGATCTCATCAAATTCCATGTGTTTCAAATTTTGCATGTCTTTTTCAGTGAACGTGGTTGGATGCAGCATATGAATTGCATTTTCTATTGAAATTTCTATTTTTTGTTCTTTTTCTTGATCAAATTTATCAACAGTCATGTCTTCATCTATATTACAGTTAAAAAACTCATTCTGAAGTGTCAAAAAACTATTGATTTGATGGTTATTCACAAATACTTGCCAATTCAAAACATTGTCGGGTATTGCAGGCCTGTGTCTTATCTCAGCTGAAAACTGATGATTAGGATCAAAAGGCAACTTACATGTACTAGCAAACATTGCTAAACCGTGAGCATGCAAGTTTTGTTTCCTGGGAATCTTGGCAAGTTGGGCTTGTAGAAATGTGTTGAGAATCTCTACAACTGTCTCTCGGTATTGTTTCAGTCTCATGTCCTTTGTTGCACATTCTCCTTTAATCTGTTGGATAATTAGTTCAAACAAACCTTTACCCTTTCCATACAAATATACTTCACAGAGAAGTATTCATTCAAGCTCAGACATCTTGCTCCCACACTCATGATTTGCACAATGAATTTCTTCTCCTTATATAGGTTTACCCTTTTTCAATACCATGAGCCAAAACCACATTACTTCCGATGGTATTCTTGGACGGGGTCATTTAGACGAATCATTACCCAATACAATGGGTCAATACCATGGTGGTTACCCCTGGTTTTGCACTTTTTGAGCGCTTTTTCCCATATGCGACTTGGCTCGTACTTTACCGCGTGCATACGCGACTTCTCCTAGACAAATCCGCGTATTCCTTGAAACATACTCTTTTCATCATGGATCTAGCACATATTGAATTCCTTTCTTCATTGCCTTCTGTACTCACTGTAGATACATCAGATTTAGTTCATCAAGACATATTCTATCAAGCACAACTTCATCAAGTAAGTTGTCATCATCTTCATCAAGTGGGTTGCCATTCAAGGACAACACTCAGCATCATATTGCTAGTAAACATCATTTCATATCAGATTTACATCATTTACCAAGTCCATCAAGTCAAGAGTAACTTCATCAGGTGGATTGCCATCAAGGACAACACACGTCAACAATCTCATGTCTTCATCTTCATTCAGTGGGTTGCCATCAAGGACAACACTCTGCATCATATTTCCAACAATCTCCCCCTTTGGACTTGATGGCAACCACGATGGTGTTTGATCACCACAACAGATAGGTACATTAAGAATACAATGATACCATGTCACTCTCCCCATTTTGTGACACCACTCAAACACCATGTCACTCTCCCCCTTTGACATCAAGGGCAAAGGGCGGATCAAAACCAACACACTCTCCCCCTTTTCTCCTCATGTAGAAGAAGCATTCTGCAGATCTGATATATACTGAAGTGACCAAGCTCCCCCTGAGTTCATGTTGAATCTTCAAACATATTTTCCAATGAAGTACATGACTCTATGAATTTCCTATCACCAATGACTCATACTTACATCAAAGATCCATCCAAGTGGATTTACATATGAGACTCAACTACCCAACCAAGTGGGTTTTCAAATTTGACTCAGCTACCCAAGCAAGTGAGTTTACAATATTTGACTCAGCTACCCAACCAAGTGGGTTTACAAATTTGACAAGTCCTTACATGACTGAAAATTACAATTTTACATCATGGATCTCTACATGACCTTTTCATCAAACTACAAATATAACTTTAAGACCAACACCAGAAAGTTCTCAAGAAAGAGAACATATTTCAGAACCATCATAATGCCAACAATGCATTATACTCAGCAAAGCTAATGCTCCCCCTGAATCTGTGCATCCAAGCATCCTTTCCATATGACTAAGGCTCCCCCTTAGTTTGTGCATCCTGAACACTTTCACCAACACATCATCAAGGCATCTTTATCAAAACATTAGAAATAGAATTATGAGAATTGGAACACCACCAGAGATACCAAACAGTATCAGAGATACCAAACAGCACTGCAGCTGTGCTGAAGAGAGCTGACTCCAAATAGGAAATTTGTCAGCAATCAGACATACGCGGTTTTATGTGCAAGAACTCGCGTATATACGCGACTGTGTTTCAGGAAACCCGCGTATCCAATACTATCTTCTATATTTTAACCAGATCTGATCCTCTGTGAGAAAAAGACAGTTTTCAGCTTCTTTCTGAGATATTTGAATGCTTCCCTGGAATACAGATAGATAGAACAATGTAGTTGTGTCTTCAAGCGTCATCCAACGGTTGTAGCATAAGCACATTAATAACCAAGCCTTCAGATTCTTTGCAGCATCAATACAATCTTTCCAAGAGAGATTATCATACCAGAACAACATCTTCAAATACGTGTCAATCATCCATGTGGTCCAATATCACCATGATCTTTAAAGATTTAACATGAAGTAACATATGTAGGCAAAAGATCTTAACCATAGTAACAAACTCTGCATTATCTATACTTATTTCTGAACCAAACGACATCCAACTCATCCATGTGTGAGCACAAAAGATACTTATCAGCAACCAGGGCTCAAAATCTCATCATAATAAACCATGTACCAAGTCATCATCATTTGAGCATGAATATCACAAAAACCAAAGAATAAGCAGTCATATTGCCAACAATGCAATCATTAGTATTCAACCTGCTGCTCCCCCTGAACCAGTGCTCCTTCTTAACTTGTGCAACCTGAATACGATCATCAACAAGTCATCTGCATGAACTGCCCTTATCTCCGAATTATAAGACTTTTATCTCAACAATGAATACTCTTCATCAAAAGGCAAACAGGACTCATCCACAATCTTCAACATAAGAAACCATGTATCATATCATCATTATTTAGAACTGAGAAACTAAGCTGATATTGAGTCAATAATACAGTTATTAATAGTCAGACTGATGCTCCCCCTGAACCTCTGCTCCAGATCTTCAGCTATCATATAAATTCTCTTATCATCAATGCATACGCGACTGTGTCTGCTAAAACTCGCGTGTATATGCGACTTTTGTTAATAGAACCCGCGTATGGAAAGTGAAGCATAGAAAATTTTCACATTCCTTCATCTCCCCCTGAACTTGTACTTCCTGTACCTGTCTTCTTCATATCAGATGCTCTGTCAGAAATACATATAACCAGAATAATCAAATCAACCATGAGAGTCATCATACATTGCTCCCCCTGTGACGATACATTACTAAATATCATAATGTATCCCACATCATTCCTGCAGTCAATCAGAGAAGTAAGCTTCAGAAGCGGATGACTGCAGTAGGGTCAATATTCCCTACGTTTCTGATCGATCCTCCATCTTTTTCCAGATTTGTTTGATCTTTCTATTTGTGTGCTGGAAGTTATCCAATTTCTCATATCTGTTCAACCTGCATTCCTTTTCTACATGTCCATACATGTTACAAGAATAACATCTCATGTGTCCAGAGAAATAAGCATAAGAATCATAATGAGTATTTCTAATCTTCCTTCTTTTACAATCAGCTGCTTTATGTCCATACTTGTTACATGAAAAACAATATCCCTTGAAGAAACCAGAGTACCTTTCTATGTAGGAACTGTTTGATTGAGGCTGAAATGATCTGCTCCTGCAATTTGCTGCAACATGCCCATAATTATGACATTTAAAAAATTCAACGTTCTTGAATGAATTCCTTTGAGAATTCATGATTGTTGGTACATCAGGTTTTGCATTGACATCCTCTGAATTTTTGGCACTTCCTTGTGAGCTAGATTCTCCTTTAACAGTTTCATGGAAACCAAGACCATGTTTGATAGTAGGAGACCTTTGATTACTCAGAATATTGTCCAAAATGTTAGTACTATCATGAAACCTCAAAATTTTAACCTTTTCTTCTAATTTACCTTTGAGAATGTTTACCTCAACCTCCAAGGCTTGACATTGCTTTGTCATGCTTTCTTCTTTCCTTCTTCCATCTTCTACTTGATCCTTTAGATTTAGAATCTCTTCTTTCAACCAATTTTCATTTTCTTCACATGTTTGTTGCAGCTCTTCATTCTTCTTATTTGATTTTTCCAGATCTTCTTTGAGAGAGATGATTTCTTCTTCAAGGCCTTCCTTTTCAAATGGTTGTAGAGGTTCCTCATTCTTCTTACTTGATGCTTCAAGATCTGCTTCTAGTTCTTTAATTCGATTGGATGCATACGTATGAAACTTTTGATACTTGTCCACCTGTCCATTCAACATTTCTATTTGATCTTTCATTTGAGAGATCATCTCCTTGTAGATAGAATATTTCTTATCAATTTCATTTTGTTTTTCTTCAACTTTGATCTTGATAGCTTCTTCTAGATCCACAACTTTACTTTCAGAATCATCTTCTTCAATTTTTTCTATACAGGTTTTCTGAGACATCTCCTTGCTTCGAGTAGCCTTCTCCTTTTTCCTCTTTGCCATGAGCACTTGTAGAGCTTGGTCCGAATCTTCTAGATCCATACTATCACTTTCACTAACATAGCCTTTGCACATACAATTAAGTAAAATACAAGAACAACGATCAATGCCTGTTTCATCTCCTTCAATTTCTGCTATACATGATTTCTGAGAGATCTCCTTTCTTCGAGTAGCCTTCTTCTTTTGCTTCTTAGCCATGAGCACTTTCAGATCTTGGTCAGAATCTTCTTCATCTTTACTGGACACTTCAAGAAAGTCATTGTTCTCTAGAGCATCCACAAACGTATCGTTTTCTTCTCTTTGTTAAAATGCCATGAGAAGTATAAGATCTTCTTCACGTTCTTCCTCACTATCAGATGACCCATCACTGTCTTCATTTGCATAATAACTCTTCCTTTTTTCAAATTGTTTCCCTTTACCATGTTTTTCTCTATAAGGACATTTAGCAGCATAGTGACCAACTTTTCCACACTCAAAACATTTGAAGGGAAGCTTACCTTTGAATCTTCCAGTACCTAGTTGGAGCTTTCTCACGAAATTCGCTTCTTCTTTATCGGATATATAGCTGGATTCTTTGACAACTTCCTTTTCCTTTCCTTTTGTAGATGCCTTAAAAGCAGCTTCTCTTACTTGAGAAGGACCTCCTTGTCTCATTTCAAAGGCAGTCAGAGTACCATGTAATTGAACAATAGTAAGCGATTGCAGATCTTGCCTTTCTTCAATAGCTGAAACTTTAGAGTCAAATTTTGAAGTCAAAGATCTTAAGACCTTTTCTACCAGAGTAGTATCAGCCATGGTTTCACCCAAATTTCTCATCCGATTTACAATATCATCTAGACGAAGAAAGAAACTGGCAACACTTTCATCACTCTGCATCTTCAAATTTTCATATTCAATTCTAAGAGTTTGGAGTTTTGCACTTTTTACCTTTGTGTCTCCTTCATAGCTTAGAATGATTTTGTCCCATATGTCTTTTGCCGAATGTAGTTGCATCACTTTAGCAAATTCTGATTCAGACATGCTTCCCAATAAGACATTCACTGCTTTGGCATTGATTTCATACTTCTTTCTTTCAGCTGCATCAGTAGGAATACTTGCCGGATATTGATAACCTTCTTCCACGATTGCCCATACATCTGCACCAAGACTTTGCAGATATGCTTTTGTTCGTACCTTCCAGAATATCAGATTGCTTCCATTGAATAGAGGTGGCTTTATAGACATTACTCCTTCTTGAATTCCCATTGCGACGGATCTCCTTCAAGCGATCAAGCTTCTGCAGAAGGACCTGCTCTGATACCAATTGTTGGGAAAAATACTGAGAGGGGGGGTGAATCAGTATTTACTGCATATTCAAAACTTTTTACTTTTTCACTCTTTAAAACCCATACGCGACTTTCTTTTAGTAAACTCGCGTATATACGCGGATATCCTTCATGCAACTAGCGTATTAGCAGAGATCTAAATATGCAGATAGTTACTAACTTAGTTCTTTGCAATATTCATTCATCTGATGTTAAGTTAACAGTAAACTTGTGTAGTAACAACAGAATAAACCATCACACAAAGCATCACACATGAACACTAGGATTTTTAGGTGGAAACCCAAGTCGGGAAAAAACCACCGCTGCAGTTGCTCAACCTTCAATATTTTATTATAGAGAAAACATCTTACAACATATGTGCTGGTGCAGACTCCTACCAGCACACAGGCACCCACCTGCGCTCGTTTACCAGCCTCTCCTGGAAGGGAGCTCCAACCCCCTGACTCGTTTACCAGCCTCACCTCGAAGGGAGCTACGACCCCCCGATCTCGTTTACCAGCCTCACCTGGAAGGGAGCTACAACCCCCTGACTGAAGGCTACAACCTTCAGCACCACCTTGGACCACGTTTCATCAATTTTCACACTGGATCCAACCAACTTCAATAGAACACAACTTGCAGGCCACATTTCATCATATTTTCAAACTAGACCCTTTCCATACTTTTAAGCACACTCAACCATTTAACAATATTATTATAACTCACCGAAAAGATGTCGCAAACCAGCGTACTGTATCGACATTTCTTAATACGTACTCAAGCAAACCCTAGTTTGCATACGTGCTTTCCTTTCACTGATGTCGCGTATATACGCGCTTCCATTCACACAAACCAGCGTATACCTCTGTACATATTATAGAGCTCATTTCATTGTGCATACGCGCTTTCTCTTCAGCGAAGCCGCGTATATACGCACTTCCTTTGCGGCGAACTAGCATATAGATCTTCAACCATTATAGAGCAGCGTACTTCTTCAGATCATATATTCAGTTCAGATTTACCCTTTTACTTCAGATAGATGTTCGCCTCATCTTAGATCTAAGCCTTCCATAAACAGATCTAGCAGATACAGATACATTCCAGATCTAGATATTTCGCTTCATCATTTCTTCATTGGGTGCATCATAGATTCAGATCTATTATCAAACCTTTACCCTCCTTTCCATACAACATATACTTCACGTGACCTCTTTTCATTCAAGCTCAGACATCTTGCACCCACACTCATCATTTGCACAATGAATTTCTTCTCCTTATATAGGTTTACTCCTTTTTAATACCATGAGCCAAAACCACATTACTTCCGATGGTATTCCTGGACGGGGTCATTTAGACGAATCATTATCCAACACAATGGTCAATACCATGGTGGTTACCCCTGGTTTTGCACTTTATGAGCTCTTTTTCCCATACGCGACTTGGCACGTTGTTTCCCGCATGCATACGTGACTTCTCCTAGACATATCCGCGTATGCCTTAAGACATACTCTTTTTACCATAGATATAGCACATGCTGAATTCCTTTCTTCATTACCTTCTGTACTCACTGTAGATACATCAGATTTACATCATTTAACAGGTTCATCAAGATATATTCTATCAAGCACAACTTCATCAAGTAGGTAGCCATCATCTTCATCAAGTGGGTTGTCATTTAAGGACAACGCCGCATCATATTGGTAGAAAACATCATTTCATATCATATTTACATCATTTACCAAGTCCACCAAGTCAAGAATAACTTCATCAGATGGTTTGCCATCAAGGACAACACATGTCAATAGTCGCATGTCTTCATCTTCATTTAGTGGGTTTCCATCAAGGACAACACTTTGCATCATATCAGCTAATAAAGCAAAAATAATTGTTCCGCTTAGATATTCAGATTGGGTTTCCAATCTTGTACCAGTCTGAAAGAAAAACGGAGAGATAAGGCTGTGTGTAGATTTCAGAAATTTGAATAGGGCTTCATTGAAAGATAATTACCCTTTGCTGAAGATGGATTTTGTTTTACAGAAGGTGACTGGAGCTTATAGATTATCTATGGTGGATGGCTTTTCAGGATATAACTAGGTGGCTGTGGAGAAAGAAGATCAGAAGAAAATTTCTTTCACTATGCCATGGGGAACATTCATGTATGCTAGGATGCCTTTTGGACTAATTAATGCAGGAGCTACATTCCAAAGAGCGATGGATATTGCATTTGTTGGAGATCAGTTTGTAGTTATTTATTTGGATGATGTCACAATTTTTTCAAATTCTGATGAAGAACACTTGCAGCATTTGCAGAAAGCTTTCCTGAAGTGTAGAAAGTATGGGTTATTGTTGAATCCTAAAAAATCTCTGTTTGCCCTGGAAGAAGGTAAACTGTTGGGTCACATTGTTTCAAAACAAGGTGTTAAAATAGATCCAGCGAGGGTTGAAGCAATACAGTCCATTCCACCGCCCCGAAGCAAAAAAGATATTCAGAGATTTCTTGGAAAAATTAATTTTCTAAGAAGATTCGTTCCCAATTACGCAGAAATCATCAAAAAGATAACGGACATGTTGAAAAAGGATGCCAAAGTGAAGTGGGACAAAGAGGCGCGAGAATCTTTCCAAAGGATTAAAGAAGCTTTAAAGGAAGCACCTGTTCTCATCAGTCCAGATTATTTGAAGCCATTTCAAATTTTCTCCTTTGCATCTCCCTCGACGATTGCAGCTGTGTTATTACAGAGAAATGAAGAAAAGCATGAACAACCTGTAGCATATTTTAGTAAAGTTCTCTGAGATGCAGAATTGAAATATAATATATTGGAGAAACAAGTTTACGCTCTGGTGAAAGCATTGAAAGCTTTCAAAACTTATATCCTTCATTCTCAAATCTTAGCACACGTTCCCAATTCAGCTGTAAAGGATGTCCTAATGCAGAGCGATGTGGAAGGAAAAAGATGAAAATGGATTGCTAAAATCCAGGAATATGACCTGGATGTAAAACCAACCAAATTGGTCAAAGGATTGGGATTGGCCAAATTATTAACAGAGTCAAATTTCCAAGCATTGGGAATTAATTTGTTGGCCCCTGTGGATGAACTCGATGGAGAAACAGGTGATAATCAGTCAAATATAGCAATTAAGTATAAATTTCTCTGCTCGGATTGGTATAAGGATATTGTTCATTATTTGTGCTTTCTTTCTTGTCCCCCTTCAATTAATAGAACTAAATACAGGGCTTTAAAACTTAAGGCTCCGCCGTATGTCATAATTGAAGCAAAATTGTATTGGAAGGACCCTGCTGGTGTGTTATTGTTATGTTTGACAGAGGAAGAAGTTTCAGAAGTAATTAAAGAATATCATGAATACCCATGCGGAGGTCATTACAGCTGGAAGGTAACTGTTCATAAGATATTTAAATCAGGTTTCTATTGGCCATCTATGTTTGTTGATGTTTATAAAGCAGTCAAAAGTTGTAAAAAATGCCAGGTATTTGCAGAAAAGAAAAAACTAGCTCCATTACCTCTTCTCGCTGTTTTTGCTGAAGAACCTTTTAGACAATGGGGGTTGGATTTCATTGGAGAAATAAATCCACCATCCAGTGGGAAGTTTAAGTGGATCCTTACTGCTACAGATTATTTTACAAAATGGGTGGAGGCAATTCCCACCAGGAAGGCAAAAGATTTGTTTGTTATGAGGTTTCTAGAAGAGAACATCTTTAGCAGGTTTGGATGTCCAATGAAGATTATGACAGATAATGCCCAAGTTTTCAGTTCACTCAGGTTTATTAATTTTTTTCAGACTTATAGTGTGATATTGTCTCATTCTACAGCTTATCATCTGCAGGGAAATGGATTGGCCGAATCTTCCAACAAAACATTGGTAAGAATTTTGAAGAAGACAATCAGTGAAAATCAGAAGAATTGGGATACAAATTTAGTTTTTGCTCTATGGGAAACAAGGATGACCACTAGGAGGTATACTGGCAAGTCTCCTTATGAGCTCGTATATGGTACACAAGCATTGTTTCCCACACAGTTGGTAAAACCTGTGATTTGTTTCCTCCAAGATGCTCAAGCAGAACCAAATGCCATGATCAGAAGAATGAACAATGTGATGGAGCTAAGTGAAAACAGAAATCAAGTTCGGGACAACTTGCTCACTTATCAACAAAAGATGAAGGCAATATTTGACAGGAAAGCAAAAGAAATCATGTTTCAGAAGGGAGACTTAGTATTGAGATGGGATACACGAAGGGAAGACAAAGGGAAACATGGCAAATTTGATCCCTTGTGGTATGGCCCATTCAAAATTAATGAAGTCAGAGGAAATAATACTTTCATGTTGGAAAGTCTTGAAGGAGAAGTGTTGGATATGCCTGTGAATGGGTAATATCTCAAGCATTATTTTCGGAATTAAGCAGCTGTTTGTTCATCATTGTATATATCCGGTGTGATCATTGTACATTTCCATCAAGCAATGTGTGACTCCATGCGCGAGGTGAAGGCACTAATCTGCAGGTTCTTAGTGTTTCGTGGTAAAAACACTATCCCCAGGTGGAGCCAGATGTTGTGGATCATTATCTGCATATCCTTTTTTATATTTTATTTCGAAAATTAAAAAATCTGGAAATTCGAAAAATATGCTATAGTGTGAAATTTTTATACTTTAGCATAAAAAAAAAATGCAATGTTTTACAGAGATTAATGTACATAAAGTAGTCACAAAGCTTTATTTCGATACGTATATTCTCAAGCATAAAATTCGAGCAGCTTCCCGAGCGGAAGTCGTGATCGTGAAAGAGTGGTTCCGGATTAGTTACTACGGTGGGGAAAATAGCTCGAAGATTATCAAAACCAGACCCCCCGTAGTTGACTGGTCAAATATTAGGCGAGCCGTGATCAACGGCTGAGATTCTTTACGGGGGGTATAGGTCGAAGTTTTCCGCCGTACTCCCGAACCCCCCGTAATGACGTCATCAGGCAAGGTGGGAGACAGCTGTCATCCACTTCCGAAGGTTTTGTACACGTCATTTCACATTTATTATGGTTTTTCATAGCGGTTTAAGTGTTCTTTGTCCCATTCTCGTTTGGGTGTGGTTCTTTTTCCTTTGAGTCATGCACCCGCCATCTTTCCGTTGTCCAAATACCCCGCGAATTATTTTCATTAATCCGTCAGCCATGGAAAAACGAGCTTCTTTGTCCGGTTCCTCAAGCTTCAACTCTCTTATATGAAATTAAGGAGCTCAAGGAGAAGCTAAAAGGTTTGCCTTCATGCTGGACAGAAAAGGGAAATATTTTGACATGGAAGTTTTATGAAGATGCATTAACACTGGCAAAGAGCAGAGCAGATAGTAGACACGAAAAGACACAAGTTTTAAAGGGAGAGACAGTGTTTAACTTTTTACAGAGGCACTTCAATTTGCTATGGATGGTAAAGGCACTCTTCACAGAAAGGCTCACTCACAATCAGGCAGTTGCATTTAGATTGGAATACCTCAGCAACAGGAATGCTCCTACAACTCAAAGTGAACTCTGGAAAAAATGCAAAATCTTCTCCATTGACACAACAAAAAAGATCCCAACGGATAAATCAAAAGTAGCCGTCGATTCCACAGCCATTTCAGGACCATTTGTTCCTTTAGATTAGAAGTTATAAAAATTCTCATTATGTCATCTCTCAAGATTATGCAAATGTAATAAGACTTTTTCGAGGCATGTACCTCTATAACAGTTAATAGTTTAGGCAGTTAAAGTTAGTTAGAATAGTTAGAATTAGTTTCATTACTGGAAACTGTTTCGTGATAATGTATAAAAAGACAATTTGAAAAAAGATGAAGGTTCCGAGTTTTGGACCTTGAAGCCTAATTTTGTACTGAAAAATATTGAATCAATGAAAAGTTTTGCAAGTTTCCATCATTCTATCTATGTTGAATAGTTTTCCAGTTCTCATTTCGTTTCCATATCTATGAATAAAATAGAGTAATTTGAGCTGCAGGTCTCTTGATATCTGTGTATCTAAGAGTTAAACATCCTTAATGGGTGCTCCTCTATTTTAACTTTATTGTTGCTCACTTCTTCAGGGTTTTATAATGGTAGATTCTGTTTTAAGCAGCATATCAAATTGAAATCCTTTTCTTTCTTTTTCTTCCATTCATTAACTTCACCATAAAGAGAACATGGCATTGCAGAACTTGTAGGGGTTTGATATTTGGAGATTATATTATTAATATTTGAAGGTTTAATAAACAGAGACAGATATACACTTGTTTGTGACATAATCTTTAATGTCTTGAGCACGGATTCCTTTACACAGCAAGGAATTGTTTCTCAAGGAACAACAAAAGGTAGAGAGAGTACATGTATTTATATCTCTAGGTGTGAGGTGGGGGGATGTGCAGATAAAATCCCAAGAAGAAATTTGGGTACGGTCCGTTAAGATGGTGTGTCTCATGGATCGAACCTGGCTACGAGGAGCCCACAATACAATAGTAGCAGGAAGGATCGGTTATATTGATGTAGTTAGATTTCAGGAAGACATAAATCAGATTGAAATATGTTAGATACTGGAGTGCAGATCAGAGTTGGAAGAAATGCAGAGTGCATGGATGTAGATGTCAGCAGCAACGCAAAGATTTCAGTAGACACTGCAGTAACTAGCTGCAGTCAGAAGACTATGATGACAGATGCATCATACTGATTCATTTTTTCAGTGGCTATTTATTTTTAGGAGTTTCATGTGAAAACAACGCTATAGAAGTGTTGCATGCAAAACATTGCAAAGGTACCAGATCGAGATAGATTAATTCCTTTCTTGTTGAGAGGGAGTGTTGAAATTTGCAACAAGAAACAATGAAATTGGCATCCATAAAGGACAAAAATTGACCACATAGCTCGCATGGGATTCTAGTCACACATGAGTGAGGAATTCAGTTACACATTAGTGCTAAATTTGGGCATCTAATTTATTTATCCCTTAAATAAATTGGAAAATAAATTGTAATTTCATCTCAGAACAACTTGTATCCGTTAACTAAGTCAGAAAGACTGAGTTAGCTCAAGAATTTTGAGTTGAGGGTCAAAGGTGATGCATTTAGAGTGATTCTATTATTTTGGGGGTCCATTTATAGTTAATGCACTAGTGGGGTGCATGTGTAATGAGTTAACTCAAATTAATTGAGTTAAAATCACTTTAACTAGTTCTAACTAAGTGGCGAGCTAATGAGAGGTCCACTGAATTAAATTAGATTTAATTCACAAGTAGTGACCTATCAGATAACTGATGATTCACGATTAATATCTACATGCATGTCAGTTCTGATGATGGTGCAGTTGATACAAAAGTTAAAAGGAAGTTAACTATCAGTTGTATTATTAGTAAATTTCCCGCACGTAATTATAAATTCACAGGAAGGTTCATGATGGATTGCACAATCAAGGAAGCTTGATTATCCTATTTAATAGGGATCAATTACCTAGGGATTGCATGAGCAAGGTTGGGCTAAGCAGGGGCTGATATTTGGCTAAGTGTTGGTCAATTTTACCTGAGAATTTCTAGTCAGTTTTGAGCAGGATCAGGGTGAGAGGATCGATGAGATTCTTTTCTCCAAAGGCAGATTCTGAAAATTTCCCTTGGTGTTGACTGAAAGCAGACTAGGTTTAAAAGTACTTTATCTGATCTTAAGTTACACTCTGTTTTTCTTATGTGTTTTCATACTTTCTGAAGGTAATTATGTGGATTACCGGATTGTTTGTCAATTAAGCTGCTTTAATAAGAACTTGCCCAAGAAGTCTATGGTTAACCCTGTCCTTGGTTGGTTTTAAAATAGTTACTTAAGAGGCTTTTCTTGTTTGGACTGACTATAAATCCTCTGAGAAATTATTATCAGTTTCCACCCCTCCAACATTTTAATGTTTCCATTTCATCATTTTAATCTCAATAATCTTGTGTTATAGATGACTTGCCCCTTGGATCACACTTGATGTTGTTGTTCAATTAAAGCCCAGATATGACTCCATAGCCCAATGGACTAAAAACCAGCGTTATATCTATCTATCTGCCAAAACCGTTCTATTTGCTTGCAACTTCTCACTTTTGAAACTTTTTGCACTTAGGACTTTCTCCTCAAGTAACATTTCATGCTCAACCATCCAAAACAAAACAAAACCCTTGGCCTTCATAACTAGCCTAATATCATTACCTTAAGCTTTTCAAAGACAATATCCATCTTTGCACATATTGGAGAGATCCCTCTCCAGATTCAGGAGGGCTAGATTCTAGAATCCCAAAGTTTGGTTGAAATGATGTTAACTCTGTGATTGGACTCTCCCAATATTGCTAATAAATTACAGAGACCTAACACCTCCAAGTGTCACACACACAACCCTTAAAGATAGCTCATCAAAAGTCAACGTTGGTCAACGCGCAACAAACAATCCTGAAACAGTCTGCAAACTTTA